>CAKOAT010864042.1:290120-403973 GCA_932364175.1 Eruca vesicaria subsp. sativa
GACTCGGCTAACTCTTTGGCTAAACGCTCAACTTCGGACCCGCACTCTTTGATCATCCCATCGATCAACGAAACAAACTAAAAAAAAAAACCAAGAAAGACGGTCAGCTGCGAACATAATCTTTAAAAACGTATGATTGCGAACCCGTACCTTGGTGCGTTGCTGCGACATCGACATCATGCTCGGTGTCTTGCTAGACAAAGCCCCGGTCTCGGAACCCTTCACGGCTCTCTTTCTCGCAGGAGCATCTGGATTCGGACGAGTTCTCTTGCGGCTTTTCGCTGAAGCAGGCAGTGTCGCGCTAAGCGCCGGAAGTCCCAAGACAATCACCCTCTTAACTCGAGAATCGTTTTATAAGACTCGAGAATCGTTTTATAAAACTCGAGAATCGTTTTATAAAACTCGAGAATCGTTTCATAAAACTCGAAGAATCGTTTTACGAAACCGCAAAAAACCGAAACAGCCGTAAAACGGGAACTAGTCACGACTAGTTCGCCCATGGGCGAACTAGGGACACTCCACTAGTTCGGCCATCGGCGAACTAAGCTTCCCCGGCTTAGTTCGCCGATGGGCGAACTAGGAATCACTCAACTAGTTCGCCCATCGGCGAACTAAGCCGGCCCGGCTTAGTTCGCCGATGGGCGAACTTGGAGTCCCTCCACTAGTTCGCCCATCGGCGAACTAAAGACTTCTCGGATATCCCGCGCCTCGATCTCCCGCATGACACGATCGCATTCTAAACCACGGCTAAAACATCTCCCGTTCCATCTCGATCCGACTTACCGTTCGAGTTTTACGATAAAAACCGTAAAACTTTTTTTCTCGGAAAGAACTCGAGGAAATAGTACAAAACGGCAATGGTTAAACGAAACACCGAACATTGCCTAAACTATACGATTTATTCGAGATTTCTCGTTAAAATTATAAAAACGCGTTTTTTAATAAAAAACGCCGAGTAAGTCGTAAAAAACGTGTTTTTAATAAAAAGTCGAGTAAATCGTAAAACCTTGCGATTAACTCGAGTAATTTATTAAAAACGACGTCAGATCAGGAAATGATCCCGTAAAAAGTCGGAAAATGGTTTTTTATCGCAAAACGGCCCGGAAGGACCTAAAACGCGATAAGAACCCATCTCGTGATTTCAATGGAATCTAACCCGCAGATTTGATAACGTTTTGACGGTTTATTCGCAGAAGGAAAATAAAGGCAAGTTTGAAGATAAATAGAAGATTTCCGGGGAAGAAAAGGAAGGATCGAGAAAAATGGAAGATTCCCAAAATATTCAAATCCGGCAAAATGGAAAGATCGAACCGTCAAGGCAAGGAGTATATAAACCAGAGGCGTAGGGCAGAAGAGGGGGACGAAATCAGACCTAAAAAAGATGGCTGTTAGCTTAGGAGTTTAGGACTTAGCGTTTAGGCTAAGCAATTCAGATCTTTAGAACGTTTCGACGTCTAAGTTCTTCAATTCTTCTTGTAACAGTTGTCGATTCTAATTTAATAAAAGCTTTCGCACAAGTTCTTATTCTCTGTTCTTTATTGTTCATCCATATTCTTTTGAATTCGTTTGTTTTAGTGATTTTCGCAGAGATCCAGGACCTCGGGAAAATTAGGGTTTCATCCTAAGTTTCCATATTNTGTAACAGTTGTCGATTCTAATTTAATAAAAGCTTTCGCACAAGTTCTTATTCTCTGTTCTTTATTGTTCATCCATATTCTTTTGAATTCGTTTGTTTTAGTGATTTTCGCAGAGATCCAGGACCTCGGGAAAATTAGGGTTTCATCCTAAGTTTCCATATTTGACGGAAAATCGACAGTGTGGATTTCGGTTCCCACATCCTCCGCGATTGCCCTGTAGGCTTTAACAGGCCCTCGAGACTAATCGACAGTCCCAGTCTGTGAAGGAAATGCACAATGACTTCCGGAATCGGAAACCATAGGTGGCATTGTTGCAAGAAAATGTTGTAACACGTGAAAAAACCGTCGGGCGCATCCTCGTCGCTCTCCCCGGCAAGTGGGGAACGAAACTCAACGGCATTTGGAACTCGGCAGAATTCACGCATGTAATCGATGCTGTTAAAAAGCGTCAAGCTCGGACGTCCGGAAATTTGATCGACGTCCGAAAAAGCTGGAACCCAAGTTCCAGGCCTAGCGGACCCCGACTTGTCTCCGATCGCCCAAAAAGCCTCGAGGTCCGCCGGATCGACTAACGGGGACGAATACTCTTCTTTCGGAGCCAAGGCTGGAGGCTACAAACTCGTTCCCTCAGAATTGTGAAAATTGGAACTAGTTGAGGAACAAGTCTTTCTTCCTGAAAACATGTTTGAAGATCTTCAAAGAAAGTGGAGAGAAAAATTTCTTGAATAAGTTGTAGAGGGTGGAGTAAAGAATTCAAAATTTTACTCCATATACTTATAGGGAAGAATTTCACTATTCACCTTTGGACTTTTGGCCATTAAAGTTCCGCCTAATTCCACCAAACTCGCCAAACAAGCTCAATCCACTCGCAAGAATCTCACGATTCTTACGAGCTGGGGGGCTAACTGTTGGGACGGAATTAATAACCAAAACTCCCCGCGAAAATACAAAAGGAACAGTTTTATAAAACTCGAGAATCGTTTTATAAGACTCGAGAAGTAGTTTTATAAAACTTAAGGATCGTTTTATAAAACTCGAGAATCGTTTTATAAAACTCGAAGATCGTTTTATAAAACTCGAAGATCGTTTTATAAAACTCGAGAAATCGTTTTATAAACTCGAGAATCGTTTTATAAAACTCAAAGATCGTTTTATAAAACTCGAGAAATCGTTTTATAAAACTCGAGAATCGTTTTATAAAACTCGAAGATCGTTTTATAAAACTCGAAGATCGTTTTATAAAACTCGAAGATCGTTTATTAAAACTCGAGAAATCGTTTTATAAAACTCGAGAATCATTTTAAAAAACTCGAAGATCATTTTATAAAACTCGAAGATCGTTTTATAAAACTCGAAGATCGTTATATAAAACTCGAGAAATCGTTTTATAAAACTCGAGAATCGTTTTATAAAAGTCGAAGATCATTTTATAAAACTCGGAAATCGTTTTATAAAACTCGAGAATCGTTTTATAAAACTCAAAGATCGTTTTATAAAACTCGAGAAATCGTTTTATAAAACTCGAGAATCGTTTTATTAAACTCAAAGATCGTTTTATAAAACTCGAAGATCGTTTTATAAAACTCGAAAGATCGTTTTATAAAACTCGAAGATCATTTTATAAAACTCGAAGATCGTTTTATAAAACTCAAGAAATCGTTTTATAAAACTCGAGAATCAATTTATAAAACTCGAAGATCATTTTATAAAACTCGAGAAATCGTTTTATAAAACTCAAAGATCGTTTTATAAAACTCGAAGATCGTTTTATAAAACTCGAAGATCATTTTATAAAACTCAAAGGTCGTTTTACGAAATCCGATGATAATTTTATAAAACTCGAGAATCGTTTTACGAAACCGCGAAAAACCGAAATAGCCGTAAAACGCGAACTGGTCGTAACTAGTTCGCCCATGGGCGAACTAAGAGGTACTCTCCCAGTTCGCCCATCGGCGAACTAAGCCGGCCCGGCTTAGTTCGCCCATCGGCGAACTAAGCCAGCCCGGCTTAGTTCGCTGATGGGCGAACTAAGAGGCACTCTCTAGTTCGCCCATCGGCGAACTAAGCCGGCCCGGCTTAGTTCGGCGATGGGCGAACTAGGAAGTGATCAACTAGTTCGCCCATCGGCGAACTAAGCCGGCCCGGTTTAGTTCGCCCATCGGCGAACTAGAGACTTCCCGGACACTCCACGTCTCGATTTCCCGTATTCCCGATTCGAAACTTACGTCTTTCGACAAGTTCGCGTTCTAAACCATGGCCGAAATATCTCCCGTTCCATCTCGATCCGACTTACTGTTCGAGTTTTACGATAAAAACCGTAAAACTTCGTTTTCTCGGAAAGAACTCGAGGAAATCGTATAAAACGACAACGGTTAAACGAAACACCGAACATTGCCTAAACTAAACGATTTATTCGAGATTTCTCGTTGAAATCATAAAAAACGCGCTTTTAATAAAAAACGCCGAGTAAGTCGTAAAAAACGTGTTTTTAATAAAAAGTCGAGTAAAACGTAAAACCTTGCGATTAACTCGAGTAATTTATTAAAAACAACGTCAGATCAGGAGACGATCCCGTAAAAAGTCGGAAAACGGTTTTTATCGCAAAACGGCCCGGAAGGACCTAAAACGCGATAAAAACCCATCTCGCGATTTCAACGGAATCTAACCCGCAGATTTGATAACGTTTTGACGGTTTACTCGCAGGAGGAAAATAAAAGTCAAGTTTAAAGATAAAAGGATGGTTTGAAGAGAAATAGAAGATTTCCGCGGAAGAGAAGGAAGGATCGAGAGAAATGGAAAATTCTCGATTTAGTCAAATCTGGGCGAAATGGAAAGATCGGATAGCCAAGACGAGGAGTATATAAATAGGAGGTCTAGGGCAGAAGCAAGACAGACGAAATTCAGAGCTCTCACCACCAAAACTAGCATTTAGGAATCTTTCCGTTTTTCCGTTAGCGAGCTGCGTCTCAATTAGGGTTTTCTGTTCTTAAGTTTTTGTCTACTCTCTTTTGTACCAGTTCTACGCAGATTCGGAATAAGAACCTTCTTACTTTCAATCTCGTTTATTTTCGTTTTAATTCAAAGTTCATCGTTTTCTTAATATTCGTTGTGCGGTTCTGCAGATAGCCGGTTCCTCTGGAAACTTAGGGTTTTCCCGAAGTTTCCTTATTTACGATAATTTGACAGTAGGTGAAAATCGACACCCACACAGAGCACGGCGGAATGATGAGACAGACACGGCGGTGAGGCTCGGCAGTGGACCAGAGGCACCACTGTGTACGATTGCGGGTGAGTGGAGGCACCACAGAGTGGTGGTCGGAGCTCGAGATTGAGCAAAGGGGAAACGCAGAGCTGAGACTCGAGGAGGGAGTGGGAAATAAGAACCCTAATGAAAAGGGAATTGTTATTTTTTAGTGGGAAGCAAAGGAAAAAAACAAAAATTTGACTAAGTGTTGGCTCCAAAATATTTTTTCAGCTATAGTAGTCATTTTTGCTTTCCCGGTTAATGAAATTCTATCTTAGCATGAATTTAGTGCTATGATAGAGTTTGTGATCCGTATTTGACACTTTTAATAGCAATTAGTAAATTCGTGCTACCGCGAACTGTTACCAATACTCATATTACTTATAGTGGAAAGAACTAGAAACATTGACGTCGTCTTAAAACCGACTCGTTCCTAAAATTTTCGTAAAACAAACATATTCCAAGTTGTCACCAATCCACCATGATCTTTAATCGACCCAGATTGTCGATCATCTCAATCCTTCGAAAGAAATTCATCTGCTTTTCTTTCGTTTTAAACCCAAAAAAAGAGGAATAAGTGAGTATACTATAAAGCAAACTCTCGCATCAAGAAATTTATCCGCTTTTCTTTCGTTTTAAACAAAAAAAAGAGGAGTATGTGCGTATACTATAAAGCAAACTCGTATACTCCCATATTTCAAAAAACTTTTTTCCTCACCTCAAAAAAACGCTTTCTATAAAGCAAACTCTCGCAAAAATAAGCGGAAAAATATTCGGACAATGTGATTCCTTGGCAAATCCCAAAAGAAAATGACAATCTAATATCTTTGGGATAGACTTCGATAAAGTCGTGAGATAGGCTTTTATCCCGTTTTAGGACTTTTCGAACCGTTTTGCGATAAACCCGTTTTACGACTTTATACGAGAACGTTTCCTGATGCGATGCTGTTTTTAAATAAGTTTCTCGAGTTAATGGGTAAAGTATGGCAATGTTCGACGTTTCGGTTAACCGTTGCCGTTTTCTACGATTTACTAGAGGTTTTATTAAAAACACGTTTTTTACGATTTTTCATGAAAAATCTCGAGTAAATCGTTTAGTTAGGCAACGTTCGGTGTTTCTTTTAACCGTTGCCGTTTTATACGATTTCTTTGAGTTCTTTCGAGAAAATAAATTTTTACGGTTTTTATAGTAAAACTTGAATGATAGGACGGATCGAGATGAACGAGAGACGTTTCAGCCGTGGTTCAGAACACGATCGAACCAAAGGATGTATGCCTCGAGTCGAGAACGTGGGAGGTCGAGGCTCAGGACAGTCAGCTCGACGTACGGCGTGACGAACGTGAACTTGGTTCGGTCGAACGTGCTCGCGGTTTACGGCGGATGCGGTTTTTTGCGTAACTTGGGAAATCGTGTAATCGGCGATTGCTTCGTTCGTCTTCTCGAGATGACGACTTCCAATTTTTCCGCGGATTTCCTTTGTTCGGAAAGTCCTTAGAATTTTATAAAACGACTTCTCTTGTTTTATAAAACATATTTTTATTTATATGGAAACTTTTAGCCATTGATTCCGTCGTGACCGATATTGACACCAACAGTTAGCCCCCCAGCTAACTAGAACCTTGAGCTTCTAGCGTGAGGTTCTTGCGAGTGGTTAGCCAATTTTAGGTAAGGCGGAATTAAAGGTTGGAAAGTTCCGTTGAAAGTTATCTTTCCACTCTCCAGGGAACGGAAGCGTTTAGGATTAGTGATGCGCCTTGTGAAGGCTGCCTACGTACCCTATTGAAGGGATCAAGCCTTTCGTAGTTCGTTTTGGAGTTAAGGTTCGTATGACATGTTTCCTAGCAAGACCTTTACGGCCTGGTTATGTGTATTGGGCCTTTGCCGGCCTTGAGACTAGCCTTGTGGGCTGTTTTCTATGGCCGAGTGTGGCTGTTATAGTTTTCGGACTGGCCGTGTGGGGCCTCGAGTCCCTACCGCTTTTCCGGCTTTATTATAAATCAGTTTTCGTTTTTAAGAGCGTGTTTTTATTCCTATGAATGTAGAGGGAAGAATATGAGTTGGTATTGAGGGAGGTCGTCTCACATTCCTTTTCCTTTGTGGATCGCCTTATTCGTTTAATCGTTTTAAGATGTTTAGTAAATCGAGTGAGCGTTTAGATATAGACGAAGAGAAATGCCTTTAGGATCTCGATTCATGCCTTGAGACGTTAGAGACCAGTGTGCTGGGTTTAGGGCAAGACCTAGGTTTACTTTCAGATTGAGGCTATGTGATGACTAGTCGGCTTTCGTTTTGTCTGTTGTGATTTTAACCTGATTCCATAACGATTTAGAATCCGCGATAGGTTCTCGGCTTATAAGATTTGTCTTGTTGGAACCGAGCATCTCACCAGGAAAAGTTTCGAGGAAGGTATTTATGTCGAAAAACTGTTCTTCAGGCGTCTGCGATGTCTCGCAATGCCGAAGATTGATTTTTTTTTATTTCGTATGCCGCGTTTCGTGTTCAAAACGTTTGCGGGCTCGAAGATGTTGCGCGGTGTTGCAAGCGTTTTGTCTTAACCCTGCTTTGCAGGAACACTTTGGTTCGGTCGAACGTGCTCGCGGTTTACGGAGGATGCGGTTTTTTGCGTAACTTGGGAAATCGTGTAATCGGTGATTGCTTCGTTCGTCTTCTCGAGATGACGATTTCCAAGTTTTCCGTGGATTTCCTTTGTTCGGAAAGTCCTTAGAATTTTATAAAACGACTTCTCTTGTTTTATAAAACATATTTTTATTTTTATGGAAACTTTTAGCCATTGATTCTGTCGTGACCGATTTTGACACCAACAGTTAGCCCCCCAGCTCGCTAGAACCTTGAGCTTCAAGCGTGAGGTTCTTGCGAGTGGTTAGCCAATTTTAAGTAAGGCGGAATTAAAGGTTGGAAAGTTCCGTTGAAAGTTATCTTTCCACTCTCCAGGGAACGGAAGCGTTTAGGATTAGTGATGCGCCTTGTGAAGGCTGCCTACGTACCTTATTGAAGGATCAAGCCTTTCGTAGTTCGTTTTGGAGTTAAGGTTCGTATGACATGTTTCCTAGCAAGACCTTTACGGCCTGGTTATGTGTATTGGGCCTTTGCCGGCCTTGAGACTAGCCTTGTGGGCTGTTTTCTATGGCCGAGTGTGGCCGTTATAGTTTTCGGACTGGCCGTGTGGGGCCTCGAGTCCCTACCACTTTTACGGCTTTATTATAATTCAGTTTTCGTTTTTAAGAGCGTGTTTTTATTCCTATGAATGAAGAGGGAAGAATATGAGTTGATATTGAGGGAGGTCGTCTCGCATTCCTTTTCCTTTGTGGATCGCCTTATTCGATGTTTAGTAAATCGAGTGAGCGTTTAGATATAGACGAAGAGAAATGCCTTTAGGATCTCGAGTCATGCCTTGAGACGTTAGAGACCAGTGTGCTGGGTTTAGGGCAAGACCTAGGTTTACTTTCAGATTGAGGCTATGTGATGACTAGTCGGCTTTCGTTTTGTCTGTTGTGATTTTAACCTGATTCCATAACGATTTAGAATCCGCGATAGGTTCTCGGCTTATACGATTTGTCTTGTTGGAACCGAGCATCTCACCAGGAAAAGTTTCGAGGAAGGTATTTGTGTCGAAAAACTGTTCTTCAGGCGTCTGCGATGTCTCGCAACGCCGAAGATTGATTTTTTTTATTTCGTATGCCGCGTTTCGTGTTCAAAACGTTTGCGGGCTCGAAGATGTTGCGCGGTGCTGCGAGCGTTTTGTCTTAACCCTGCTTTGCAGGAACACTTTGGTTCGGTCGAACGTGCTCGCGGTTTACGGCGGATGCGGTTTTTTTGCGTAACATGGGAAATCGTGTTATCAGTGATTGCTTCGTTCGTCTTCTCGAGATGACGATTTCCAAGTTTTCCGTGGATTTCCTTTGTTCGGAAAGTCCTTAGAATTTTATAAAACGACTTCTCTTGTTTTGTAAAACATTTTTATTTTTATGGAAACTTTTAGCCATTGATTCTGTCGTGACTGATTTTGACACCAACAGTTAGCCCCCCAGCTCGCTAGAACCTTGAGCTTCTAGCGTGAGGTTCTTGCGAGTGGTTAGCCAATTTTAGGTAAGACGGAATTAAAGGTTGGAAAGTTCCGTTGAAAGTTATCTTTCCACTCTCCAAGGAACGGAAGCGTTTAGGATTAGTGATGCGCCTTGTGAAGGCTGCCTACGTACCCTATTAAAGGGATCAAGCCTTTCGTAGTTCGTTTTGGAGTTAAGGTTTGTATGACCTGTTTCCTAGCAAGACCTTTACGGTCTGGTTATGTGTATTGGGCCTTTTCCGGCCTTGAGACTAGCCTCGTGGGCTGTTTTCTATGGCCGAGTGTGGCCGTTATAGTTTTCGGACTGGCCGTGTGGGGCCTCGAATCCCTACCGCTTTTGCGGCTTTATTATAAATCAGTTTTCGTTTTTAAGAGCGTGTTTTTATTCCTATGAATGTAGAGGGAAGAATATGAGTTGATATTGAGGGAGGTCGTCTCGCATTCCTTTTCCTTTGTGGATCGCCTTATTCGTTTGATCGTTTTAGAATGTTTAGTAAATCGAGTGAGCGTTTAGATATAGACGAAGAGTAATGCCTTTAGGATCTTGATTCATGCCTTGAGACGTTAGAGACCAGTGTGCTGGGTTTAGGGCAAGACCTAGGTTTACTTTCAGATTGAGGCTATGTGATGACTAGTCGGCTTTCGTTTTGTCTGTTGCGATTTTAACCTGATTCCATAACGATTTAGAATCCGTGATAGGTTCTCGGCTTATACGATTTGTCTTGTTGGAACCGAGCATCACACCAGGAAAAATTTCGAGGAAGGTATTTGTGTCGAAAAACTGTTCTTCAGGCGTCTGCGATGTCTCGCAATGCCGAAGATTGATTTTTTTTTTATTTCGTATGCCACGTTTCGTGTTCAAAACGTTTGCGGGCTCGAAGATGTTGCGCGGTGTTGCGAGTGTTTTGTCTTAACCCTGCTTTGCAGGAACACTTTGGTTCGGTCGAACGTGCTCGCGGTTTACGGC
This sequence comes from Eruca vesicaria subsp. sativa, assembly GCA_932364175.1. Lineage (NCBI taxonomy): Eukaryota > Viridiplantae > Streptophyta > Magnoliopsida > Brassicales > Brassicaceae > Eruca > Eruca vesicaria. The sequence continues at coordinate 300,054 of CAKOAT010864042.1, forward strand.
GGATGCGGTTTTTTGCGTAACTTGGGAAATCGTGTTATCGGCGATTGCTTCGTTCGTCTTCTCGAGATGACGATTTCCAAGTTTTCCGTGGATTTCCTTTGTTAGGAAAGTCCTTAGAATTTTATAAAACGACTTCTCTTGCTTTATAAAACATATTTTTATTTTTATGGAAACTTTTAGCCATTGATTCCGTCGTGACCGATTTTGACACCAACAGTTATCCCCCCAGCTCGCTAGAACCTTGAGCTTCTAGCGTGAGATTCTTGCGAGTGGTTAGCCAATTTTAGGTAAGGCGGAATTAAAGGTTGGAAAGTTCCGTTGAAAGTTATCTTTCCACTCTCCAGGGAACGGAAGCGTTTAGGATTAGTGATGCGCCTTGTGAAGGCTGCCTACGTACCCTATTGAAGGGATCAAGCCTTTCGTAGTTCGTTTTGGAGTTAAGGTTCGTATGACCTGTTTCCTAGCAAGACCTTTACGGTCTGGTATGTGTATTGGGCCTTTGCCGGCCTTGAGACTTGCCTCGTGGGCTGTTTTCTATGGCCGAGTGTGGCCGTTATAGTTTTTGGACTGGCCGTGTGGGACCTCGAGTCCCTACCGCTTTTGCGGCTTTATTATAAATCAGTTTTCGTTTTTAAGAGCGTGTTTTTATTCCTATGAATGTAGAGGGAAGAATATGAGTTGATATTGAGGGAGGTCGTCTCGCATTCCTTTTCCTTTGTGGATCGCCTTATTCGTTTGATCGTTTTAGGATGTTTAGTAAATCGAGTGAGCGTTTAGATATAGACGAAGAGAAATGCCTTTAGGATCTCGATTCATGCCTTGAGACGTTAGAGACCAGTGTGCTGGGTTTAGGGCAAGACCTAGGTTTACTTTCAGATTGAGGCTATGTGATGACTGGTCGGCTTTCGTTTTGTCTGTTGTGATTTTAACCTGATTCCATACCGATTTAGAATCCGCGATAGGTTCTCGGCTTATACGATTTGTGTTGTTGGAACCGAGCATCTCACCAGGAAAAGTTTCTAAGTTGCCCGGAAGTGCTGATCAAAAGTTTGGATTTCCTTTATAGCGCTATTACCCTTGTGTCGGGTGTTCGAGAGCTATCTCTGTGAGATAACTTAAGTTTATTTAGGACTGTTGCGAGTTTGTTGAGATCAGCAACAAACTTTTAGGTGATAGATGTTAGCGTTGTTTGGGCCTTCGCGAAGGATACATATGTTAAGAAGTTGTGTATGTTTTATAGTTGCGGATTGACTGTTGGGTCTTCCAAGAAAGTGATTTTATCGAGGAAGGTATTTGTGTCGAAAAACTGTTCTTCAGGCGTCTGCGATGTCTCGCAATGCCGAAGATTGATTTTTTTTATTTCGTATGCCGCGTTTCGTGTTCAAAACGTTTGCGGGCTCGAAGATGTTGCGCGGTGTTGTGAGCATTTTGTCTTAACCCTGCTTTGCAGGAACACTTTGGTTCGTTTGCGGATATTCGCAACCAAAACTCACGTTCCTGCTTGGATGTTAAGTAGTTTTATTATTCGTTCTAGAGCAATTAGGACCGAGAGGTCGCTTAAGTTGTTTCCTTAAAACGAAGCGTTTTTCATTACGGTGCTTTGTGAAGCGTTGACCTTCCGGGATTCGAACGGCTTCAAGAGCTCTGTTACGAGCGTTTTCTTACATGTCGGAATTTGTAGGCAACTTTCTTCGGAAATAGAGTGAATCGTGAGAATACATAACTTAGCCAAGTTTTGACAAGTTTGCATTAGACCACGACACTTTCGTGCTATCGATAAGGTCGAGTCGGTTTGTAAACTTGGCATTGAAGTGAAGCGTGATCGGACGAGGGCCAAGTAGCGTTTGTCGAGCTTGATATGCCAAGTATGCCCGTGGTTGTAGAAAAATGTTTTTTCCGTCTTAGGTCCGATTTATACGACGAAAGTTTCGTATAATCTTTCCTTTGTTCGCAAGGAAGTTAATTCTTTTTTTATCCGAGGGAGACAGAGCCTAAGAAGCTCGATGCAGAGTCCGTACGGCGAGCTTGCTTGAACGGTTCAGCTCGCCGTACGGCGAGCTGGTTTAGCTTGGCCAGGTCATCATATGGCAAGCTGGACGATAAAGACCCTTGGGGCAAATTCAGTTACTCGAGGGCGAGGTGGAAGGCTGGTCAGCTTGCCAAGATGGCAATATGGGTTCCTTGGCCAACTCACCGTCTTTTCGAGCCAGAAAGTAGTACCCGATTCTGCGTGTAGCCTAGGGTTTTCCTTGTGAGTAACCAACCTAGGGTTCTTCCGCGAGCAACCTAGGGTTTTTCTCGCGAGTAACCATCCTAGGGTTCTCAGGTACCACGAGCCCTCTGTCCCACACATCTAACCAGCTTGTTTTGTTGCTCCTCTTGTGGCGAAAAGTCGCGATTAGGTTTTTGATTTTTTTAAGTACTACAGTGTTTGCGTCAGCGTTGGCTATAGGAGTAGTCGTTGCTGGAGTTGTTCAACCAACGTTTTTTCGAGCTGCGACTTTGTCTTTCATATTTCCAGACATCGCTTTGATCAAGCGTTTTGCGGCTATGAGTAAGAGTAATCCACCCCCCCCCCCACCTTCTAGCGCCAAACTATGGGAACCGAAATTCACACCGTTAATTTCCGTAAAATAAGGAAACTTAGGAAAACCCTAATTTTTCAGAGGACCCGGATCTCTGCGAAAGCCAACGACAAGTAACCAAATAAATTCGGAAAATATGGAAAACATGATAAAACGAATTTATAGAGAAAGTAGATCTTATTTCGATTTCGCGTAAGAGCGTTGCGATCTTTGGCCGCAGGAGCTGTCAGCGAATTATCAACATAAAACCCTAAACCCAGTTGAGTCGCAGCTCGGTAACAAAGGACGAAAAAGATAAGAAAAAGAGAGTTTGATTGATTTCGGACTGAACCTTATGAAAGGCTGTCTACATACCCCTTTCGAGGATCAATTCGAACGTAGTTCAATTGGTAGATCTGGACAAGAGATTGAACTGCCTGGGTGAGTTCGATCTAGCAATTGAGCGCCATTCTTAGAAACTGAACTTGTCGAGAATAAAACCTAAGCTTCTAAGTGCGGAAAATTATAAGTCTAGAAAAGTTGGAAAAGTCTCAGATGAGAGCTCTGAAATTCTTCATCTGCTTCTGTCCTCTGCCTTCTGCTTATATACTCCCTTCCTAGGCGGGTTAGTCCTTCGATTTCGCCCAGATTCGAGTTTATCGAGAATATTTAATTTATCTCGATCTTTCCTTTTTCCACGCGGAAATCTTCTATTTATCCTCAAACTTGACATTTATCTTCAAATTTGACATTTATCTCTTTCTGCGAGTAATTCTTTAAAATGTCGTCGTATCTTTGGGCTAGACTTCGATAAAGTCGCGAGATAGGCTTTTATCGTGTTTTAGGACTTTTCAAACCGTTTTGCGATAAACCCATTTTACGACTTTATACGAGATCGTTTCCTGATGCGAAGCTGTTTTTAAATAAGTTTCACGAGCTAATCGTAAATTTTGGAAATGTTCGATGTTTCGGTTAACCGGTTCCGTTTTCTACGATTTACTCGAGGTTTTATTAAACACGCGTTTTTTATGATTTTTCACAAAAAATGTCGAGTAAATCGTATAGTTAGGCAATGTTCGGTGGCTCGTTTAACCGTTGCCGTTTTATAAGATTTCCTTGAGTTCTTTCGAGAAAATAAAGTTTTACGGTTTTTATCGTAAAACTTGAATGATGGGACAGATCGAGACGAAATGAGAGACGTTTCAGCCGTGGTTCAGAACACGATCGAGCCGAATGACGTATTCCTCGAGTCGAGGACGTGGGAGGTCGAGGCTCGGGACAGTCAGCTCGACGTACGGCGAGCTGAACCGGGTTGGTTCAGCTCGCAGTACAGCGAGCTTGCTCAATGCCACCTAGCTCACCGTACGGTGAGCTGGTCCGGGACCGACCAGTTCGCCGTACGGCGAGCTGAAGCGGTTGGTTCGGCTTGTCATACGTTTAACTTGGTTTTGTTGAACCTGCTCGCAGTTTACGGCTGATGTGATTTTTTGCGTAACTTGAGAAATCGTGTAATCGGCGATTTCTTCGTTCGTCTTCTCGATATGACGGTTTCCAAGTTTTCCACGGGTTTCCTCTGTTCGGAAAGTCCTTAGAATTTTATAAAACGACTTCTCGTGTTTTATAAATCATATTTTTATTTTTACGGAAACTTTTAGCCATTGATTCCGTCATGACCGATTTTGACACCAACAAACTTTAGAGTGAAACTCGATGATTTTCCCAAGTCATAAAGATATTTCCAACTTGATAAAACAAGCTTCGTATAAGAATCAAAAAAACTATACGAGAAATCTTTAGACATCAAAGCATTGCTCTCATTTTCCGTCGAACCAAGTGAGTCACGTAATAATATCAAGAACATTTGCGGCAAAAGAAAAATCGAGAACACAAGAAGCAGCAATAGAGAACACGTCCTTCCTGCTCGCCGACAGATCATATTTCTGGTCAAGTGATCTTATTCCACTCAAGAAACCCGCTAAAAAGTTTCGCGACTAGATCTCTGTGAAATAACGTTTGGTAAAACTCCGTGAGTGACTCTAAAAAAATATCACCAAAGAATCAAAAACTAAGCGGAAAGGTTTCTCAAAAATATGCGGATACATTGTTATCCCAATGCGTCATGTCGATTTACTAAATTCATCGCCCATTACTTATGCGAAAAATCCTTCGTCTAGTAAGGATCATGTCATAACGAAGTAACTTTCGAACGTAAAGGTAACAGGTTTTGTGAAAAGTACTTTCCTTATAGCGAAAAACAAGCTATACGATCCGGCACTGAACGACCAATCTAAACTTTTTTTTCCTCACACCACGATCTGAATGATCTCATTCTGCGGTTCACGAGCATCCGCCCTCATTCCTCTTGATTACATCCGAGAATGAAACCACCCCGCAACCGACTCCGAACGGGCTATGCATCAAGCTTCTTAGGCTTTGTCTCCCTTAGGTAAAAAAGAGACAAATCCCATGCGAACAAAGGAAAGATTATAAGAAACTTTCATCGTATAAATCGAACCTAAAATGGAAAAACGTTCTCTACGACAATGGACATACTTGGCATATCAATCTCGACAAACGCTACTTGGCCTTTGTCCGATAACGCTTAACTTCAATGGCGAGTCCAAGTTTACAAACCGACTCGACCTTATTGATAGCACAAAAGTGTCGTGGTCTAATCCTCTACCAACTACATCCTTGGCTATGCGGCTAAATACAACCTTCACGCCAAGCCAAAACATTCAACGGACAATGTAAACTTGTCGAAAATCGAATAAGTTTTACATTCTCACAATTTACTATATTTCTGAAGCGAGTTGCCTACAAAATCCGACGTGTAACAAAACACTCGTAACAAAGCTCCAGAAGCCGTACGAGTTATCCTTAAAATATATGAAAAGATCTCGGAAGGCCATTATTTCGCAAAGCACTGTAATTAAAGATGCTTTGTTTCGGGGAAACAATTTACGTGACCCCTCGGTCCAAATTGCTCTAGCATGAGTCAAACTACTTAACATCCAAACAGGAACATAAGTTTTGGCTGCGAATGTCCGCAAGCAAATCAAAGTGTTCCTGCAAAGCAGAGTTAAGAAAAAATCCTTGCAACACCGCGCAACATCTTCAAGCCCGCAAAACCTTTCGAACACGAAACGCGACATATGAAATAAAAACCAATCTTCAGCATTGTGAGACGTCGCAAATGCCTGAAGAACAGTTTTTCAACAAAAACTACCTTCCTCGATAAAATCATTTTCTTGAAAGACCCAGCAGTCCATCCGCGACTATAAAACATACAAAACTTCATAAGATACGTATCCTTCGCGAAGGTCCAAGAAACGGTAACGTCTACCGCCAAAGTTTGTTGCTGATCACAAAAAACTCGCAACAGTCCTAAACAAACTTAAGTTATCTCGCAAAGATGGCTCTCATACACCCAACACAAGGGTAATAACGCTATAAAGAAATCCAAATTTTGTTCAGCACCTTCGGAGATGCTCGATTCCGACCAGACAAGTCGTATAAACCGAGAACCTATCGCGGACTATAAATCGGTACGAAATCAGGTTAAAATCGCAACAGGCAAAACTAACGCCGATGAGTCATCACAAAGCCTTAAAACCGAAAGTAAACCTAGATCTTGCCCTAAACCCAGAACACTGGTCTCTAACGTCTCAAGGCATGAAATGAGATCCTGAAGGCATGTCTCTTCGTCCATATCTAAACGCTCACAAGATTCTAAACATCCTAAAACGAACAAACGAATAGGGCGATCTACAAAAAAGAGTTAGACTATGAGATGACAACTCATATTCTTCCCTCCACATTCATACGAATACAAACTTGCTCTTAAAACGCAAAACACAATTTAAAAAGATGGCTGCAAAGCGGCACGGATTCGAAGCTGCATACGGCCAGTCTAAAAATATAAAGGCCACACTTGGCCGAAGCAAACAGCCTACGAGGCAAGTCTCGAGGCTGATACAAAAAATCATCGATATCGCCATGTTAGATAATTTCTGCGAATAACTAGACTGTAAAGGTCTCAATCGAAAACAGGTCATACGAACCTTAACTCTAAAACGAAATACGAAAGGCTTGATCCCTTCAAAAGGGTACGTAGGCAGCCTTCACTAGGCGCAGCCCCAGTCCTACTCCTTGTTGGAACCGAAATTCACACCTGTCGATTTCCGTAAAATAAGGAAAGTTAGGAAAACCCTAATTTTCCAGAGGAAGCGGATCTCTGCGAAAGCCAACGACAAGTAACCAAGAATGCGATTAATATGACTACTGATCTATACCTAATTCTCAGAAATGTGTTTTTTATACCAGATTTTCGCTTAAATCTCATCAGTATAAGCTCCTTGACTACTGATCTAGGTTCCAGAGTTATGTTTGATCCATCTACTTGTGAAATACAAGATCGTATCAAGGGTTCGACGATTGGTCAGGGTAAAAGAGTGGGTAACCTGTATGTGCTGAATGTCAACGAAGTTCTGTGATGGTGAATGCAGTTGTAGACAATGTTATTTGGCACAACAGACTAAGTCTTGCCTCTTTCTCAAGACTTGATCTTATTTTTGAAGCTTTAGGAACAACAAGATCTAAGAATAAAGGGAATTCTTTCTGTCATATATGCCATTTGGCCAAGACGAAGAAACTTTATTTTCCCTCACCAAACAACATATGTAATTCAAACTTTGAGCTTTTACATATTGATATTTTGGGACCATTTTCAGTTGAAACAGTGGATGGTTTTTGATATTTTTTTGACTATTGTGGATGATCACTCTCGTGTTACTTGGGTTTATTTACTACGTACAAAGGATGAAGTAATCAAGGTGTTTCCAGCTTTTGTGAATCACGTAGAGAATCAGTACAATGTGAAGTTAAATCCGTGCGATCAGACAACGCTCCAGAACTAAAATTCTCGGCATTCTTTCAAGAAAAAGGAATTTTTTCTTATCATTCTTACCCCGAGACACCGGAGCAGAACTCTGTTGTCGAGAGCAAACATCAGCACATCCTCAACATAGCCAGAGCCTTCATGTTTCAGTCTCAGCTTCAGCTTGCCTATTGGGGTGATTGTGTACTGTGTGCAATCTTTGTCTTCAACTGTACACCTCCCCTTCTCTTCTTGGTAATAAGACTCCACATGAGGTTTTGACTGGTAAGATTCCTACTTATGATCATATGAGAACTTTTTGATGTTTATGTTATTGCTTATACTTCTCTGAAACAGAGGCATAAGTTCCAACCGAGATCGAGGGCTTGTGTGTTTTCTGTGATATGCGTTTGGTTACAAACTACTTGATTTGGAGACAAATAAGATTTCTATCTCAAGAAATGTCATCTTTCATGAGGAGGTATTTCCAATGGCATCGTCTCCTCTGAATAAATCTGCTTTGTCGCTCTTCACACCACCTTTGTCATCAGGTAACACACTTTCATCCTCATCATCTTCTTCAGAAATTTCTCCATCTCATGTTCTTCCACCACAAATTTCTTCCAGACCACGTAAACAACATGCTCATTTACAGGATTATTATTGTTATATGTTGGCTTCTGATCTTTATCATCCCATTTCGTCTTCTCTTTCATGCTTAAAACTATCTCCATCTCACTTATCATATATTAATAACATCACAAAGATCCCAATCCCTCATTCATATTCTGAGGCAAAGGATTCTAAATAATGGTTTGAAGATGATGATAAGGAGTTTAATGTTATGGAAGACACAAAGGCATGGGACGTCACGACTTTACCAGCTGGTAAGAAAGCAGTGGGTTGCAAGGTCCTTTATTCTCTGAAATTTAATGCGGATTGTACTCTTAAGAGAAGGAAAGTTCGAGTTGTGGCTAAAGATTACACACAAAGGAGGGGTTAGACTACACAAAAACGTTCTCGCCAGTGGCTAAGTTACTACTGTTCAGTTTTTATTGAAGTTAGTTGCCTCTCATAAATGGTTTCTTCATCAACTTGACATATCAAATGTGTTCTTGAATGGTGAGTTGAATGAAGAAATTTATATGAAGATACATGATGGTTATGAAGAGAGGAAAGGTCTTGATTTGCCTAAAAATGATGTTCTTCGTTTAAACTAGTTGATTTATGGGCTTAAACAAGCTTCACGACAATAGTTTCTAAAATTTCATGTTGCTCTGTTGAGATTGGGTTTTACTACAGCAGTGAAGATCATACGTTTTTTTAAGTCTTGTGCTGATGGTCATTTTCTGGCAGTATTAATCTATGTGGATGACATAAATGAATCTATCTCCAAGTCTCTTATTTAGAACTTATCTAAGCAGTATCAATTTCGAGATCTTGGTATTTTGAAGTACTTTTGGGCTTGGAGATTGCTCGTTCTAGTGCAGAGATTTCTATTTGTCAACGAAAATATGCTCTGGAGATCCTCACTTCTTCGGGTATGTTGGGTTGCAAACTATCTCTACACCTATGATTCCTAATCTTCATTTGTCTATGGAAGATGGTGAACTTATCTCTGATCCTGGAATGTATCAAAGTCTTGTTGGTCGGTTAATGTATGTGATGATCACACGACCAGATATTACTTATGTAGTGAACCGATTATATCAATTCTCTTCTGCACCACGTTCTCCTCGCATCAATGCTGTGTATAGAGTTTTGCAGTACATTAAAGGAACTGTTGGTCAGGGACTCTTCTACTCTGTATCTGATGACTTGACTTTGAAAGGTTTTGTTGAGGCAGACTGATCTTCATGTCGTGATAGCAGACGTTCAATAACTCGTATAGCTATGTTTCTTGGTGATTCGATGATTTCATGACGTTCAACCAAGCAAGACACTGTCTCTTGTTCTTATGTTGAAGCAAAGTACAGAGCATTGCCCAATGGGTGCTAAAGAGATGGTTTGGCTTATTAAGTTATTGAATGAGCAGAAGGTTCCTCAAGTCCATACTCCTATCTTGTTCTCCGACAGTACTACAGCGATTTACATAGCTATTAATCCTATTTATAGAGAATGGTTGTCACTTCGTTCGAGAATGGCTTGATCATGGGATTATCAAGACTCTTGATGTTCCTACTGAAGATCAAGTTGCTGATTTATTCACGAAGCCTTTGTTCCCTTATCAGTATAAGCATCTAAAGTCCAAGATGAGTCTTTATAACATCTTCGGAAGCTCATCTTGAGGAGATCTATTCATGTATGTACCTCAGTTTAGTGGTTTAGTTAGATTGTGGTTAACTTACCCAATTGTAAAACTAACTATATATACTTGTAAATGCTCATTTTAATACGATAAAAGATATTTTGATATTGAATCTTCTTCTTTCCTCCCAATCAAACTTGTATCGTAATAGGCTCAGGGCCCAGAGCCAGCCCGGGTTCACAGTTCATAGTTTCATCCCAATGTCAACCATTGTGGGAAACGTGGGATTTTTCAACACTTCTGTGTTTGGACCGATTTTAATGCGAACACTCCGGAAGGTGTGTCCAGATAATATCTTTGGACCCGTCAACAGTCACCAAAAGATATATTCATCTATCTATAGTAATAAAATAAAGTACAATTATGGAATAGAAAAGAAATTAAACTTTTTGTTTTCCCCGAAAAAGGATGAGTAAACAAAAAAAGGTCGTTTATGATCACATAAAATCGAATATCCAAAGCGAATCTCGACTCCACACCGTTGGAGGGATTGGCCATTTTCCATTTCCACCTCTCTCTCTCTCTTTTTTCTTCTTTCTTCAGCGTCACCTGTAAGCATCAGCGCAAATCGACCATTGTTCTTTTGAGTCAATATCTCTTACCTTTCTTCTTTCTTAGTCTTTGGATTAACTTACATCCGCTGAAGCTGGGGAAGAACATCTTGTTATTCGTTGTTGGATTTCACTCAGATAACGGATTTGAAATCACCCCCTGCGTTACGGTTTTTAAATGGTAAGCGTTTTGGAGATCGTTGGTCAGATTCATAACATTCGTCGTAGATCTGGATATTTATGATCATCACCGACCTAGAAACCTCCAATTTGATTTCGAATCTGATCGATCATGTCGAGTCACCATGGCGTGGAGCACGTTGGTTTACCCACGAAAATGAAATCCAAACAGGGTTCCTGCAACCCGGTCAAGAAACCCGGACCCGTTTCCATGGATCACGTTCTTCTAGCTCTCCGCGAGACGAGGGAAGAACGAGATGTGCGAATCCGGAGCCTTTTCAATTTCTTTGATTCTCAGAATGTTGGGTACTTGGATTGCGCACAGATCGAGAAGGGGTTGATCGCGCTTCAAATCCCTAGTGGCTACAAGTACGCCAAGGAGCTGTTTAGGGTTTGTGATGCCAATCGAGATGGGCGTGTTGATTATCACGAGTTCCGGAGATACATGGATGATAAGGAGCTCGAGCTGTATAGAATTTTTCAAGCTATTGATGTTGAGCATAATGGTTGCATTTCTCCAGAGGGACTCTGGGATTCACTCGTTAAGGCCGGTATGCTCAACTTGTTGATCTTGGAGTGTAAAAGTTTAAGCCTTTTCTTGTTTAGAACACAATTACAGTTAGGGTTAGCATTTGTTAGATCATAGTATCTTAAGCTCAGTTCTGTTGTAGTGAATCAGTCTATGGTAAAGAAACTTTACGTTTGAAATGGACTTATCTTTGCAGATTTGTAGTTGTTTGTAGGGTAAAAGTGCAAACCTTTTCTTGTTAATTACAATTAGACTTTTGTAGTGAATCAGTCTTTGGTAAACAAGTTCAACGTTTCAAATGAGAATAACTTTGCAAATTATGAGAAGTTCGTACTGTTCATTTGATGCAAGGATAGCTTTCGGTCTAGGTTAACAAAAGTGGCACTTTGTGGTTCTATGTTTATTAGAATCGCCTCTTATATATCTGTTTAATATGACGTTGCTGTAATTATGAAGACTTCCTCTGGCTGTTATGTTGGTTTGATTTGGTGTACCATTGTTAACACCCTCTCTTGTATGCATTTTAATAATAAGCCTTTACTCAGGTTTCTGTCTCAGTTCTGTGTAGGAGAATAAAAACTTTCAACCACAATTTGTGTGTTATGCTTTGTTTTCGTCCTATAAGCCACAACAGTTTCTATATTGCAGGAATTGAGATAAACGATGAGGAGCTAGCTCGCTTTGTTGAGCACGTTGATAAGGACAACGATGGAATCATACTGTTTGAAGAATGGAGAGATTTTCTTCTGTTGTATCCTCATGAAGCTACCATCGAAAACATTTACCATCACTGGGAAAGAGTGTGTCTTGTAGACATTGGAGAACAAGCTGTTATTCCAGAAGGAATGAGCAAACATGTGAAGAGGAGCAACTACTTCATTGCAGGTGGACTTCCTTGATTGTTTTATAGTTGTTCCTTATTTTCTTTGAATATAAAACAAAATTGGCTTTTTTACAACAAGATAGTACTGTCACAGGTGGCATAGCTGGTGCTGCTTCTAGGACTGCAACTGCACCTTTAGACCGCCTAAAAGTTCTTATGCAAATTCAGAAAACCGATGCTAAAATCCGAGAAGCCGTAAAGACGATATGGAATCAGGGTGGGGTTCGGGGGTTTTTTCGAGGTAACGGGTTGAACATTGTGAAGGTAGCACCAGAAAGTGCCATCAAGTTCTATGCATATGAACTTTTCAAGAACGCTATTGGTGAAAACATGGGTGAAGACAAGGCGGATATAGGCACAACGGCTAGACTTTTCGCTGGAGGTATGGCTGGTGCAGTGGCTCAAGCCTCTATATACCCTCTGGATCTTGTGAAAACTAGGTTGCAGACATGCACTAACCAAGCAGAAGCTGTTTGTCCCCGGATTGGAACGCTCACTAAAGACATATTAGTTCATGAGGGTCCTCGTGCCTTCTACAAAGGTCTTTTCCCTTCTCTTCTGGGGATTATTCCTTATGCCGGTATCGATCTTGCTGCATATGAGAAATTAAAGGATTTGTCCAGGACCTATATTCTTCAAGAGGACGCTGGTAAATCTCCTTATTTCATTTGAAATGCTATAGATTCACATTCATGTCTGAATGTGTTTGAACGTAGACTCATAAAACTTGGCTCGGGTTTGGACTTCAGAACCAGGTCCGCTCATTCAACTAGGATGTGGAACCATCTCAGGAGCTCTTGGAGCAACCTGTGTTTATCCTTTACAGGTTGTTAGAACAAGGTAATCAATTCCAATGCACATTTACTTCCTGCATAGAGAAAGATAGATCAGTTGTTGCGTGCGTTTTGAAGTGTCATATATTTAATATATGTTTCCGTCTACCAGAATGCAAGCAGAGCGAACAACGACGTCAATGTCTGGAGTATTCAGGAGGACAATAAGTGAGGAAGGGTACAAAGCACTCTACAAAGGTCTTCTACCGAATCTTCTTAAGGTTGTTCCTGCTGCAAGCATTACGTATATGGTCTACGAAGCAATGAAAAAGAGTCTTGAACTTGATTAATGACTTCATATTGATATTGACGAAAGAGTGGAAATAATAATAAAAAAAGAGAACCTAGTCAAAATTAGGTTATTTTAAACATACTTGATTCTTCTAATCATCATTTGTAATCAGATAATAAACTTTATGTTGTTTCCTTTAACTTTTTTGCTTAGTGTAGAAAGCTCTCTATAGTTTCGAGTTCCTGGCTGAACAAACTGTAGTAACGTTTCTTACCTAATCATTTACTCCTAGGCTTTTGTATTAGAGGTAATGTTGCTGTAGTGGAGGTGACGTCTTATCGCTTTCGTATAAAGTGTTAATGATAAGCTCATACATAGATATGTGAGGAAGAGAAAGCGTGGGAAGGAAGGAGAAGAAGTGGAAAAAGAAGCTGACTTGGATAAGTCAAGTGATTCTTTGGTCAATGGCAAGGAAGATTGAGTGACTCTAGTCTAGAAAGAGTCTTTGCTGTTAGAAATTCGAATAGCTTTAAATACGAATTTGTTGCAAACATTTGATTCAGCTTTTGTACATTGAGATGAGACGTGAGTCTTGAGGGGAAATTCGTGTGGGTTAAGCCAACGATTCCCGATTGTTTCTTTATACAAATAACGATTACATCTATTCAGTGATTCTTTTGAGAGTGATAGAGTTTCGAGAGCTCAAATTCTAGCAATTGGTGCGGTGAGTGACCCACGATGGTTTTGATTGACAAATCCGACGATAGATTGGATCACATGGAGCGTTCGGCGGATGAGTTGGAAAAGAAGGTCAATGTGATCTATGGCGGATGGGAGAAACTAACGACGGTGAACAAGAAGTCTGACGAGCAATTCAATCAGATGGATAAGCGCTTGAACTCTGTTGAGCTTCATTTACATCGTATCGCCGATTCGTTGGAGAAGATGGAAGCGAAATCGAGATCGCGAAATCTCATTGCAAAGATGTTGCAGAGATCTCAGATTCACAACCTCATGTACATGATCCAGTCAGCGAATCGGAGGATCTTGCAGTAGGTTGTCAGAGAAATAACGATATGTTTGCTAGCCGTGAAAGTTTATTGAGAAAAATCTGAATTCCCTGTGTTTGATGGTACGATGCCGTATTCCTGGATCCGTAAGGTGGAACGATAATTTTGAGCTGCTAGATATAGTGAGCAGCAGAAGTTAGAACTGGTGATGTTGAGTTTAACAGACGCGGTGTTGAACTGGTATTTGTGGGAAGTAGAAGAGGAGAGTTTTGAGGATTGGATCCAGTTTAAACAAAGGATGTTGGAGCGTTTTGCTGAATCAGTCTATGATGAGCCTAGGAACAGACTTTGTGCCTTGATGCAAATGGGTTCCGTCTGTCAATATGTACATGAGTTTGAAGAGTTGATAACTCAGGTTAAAGGGTTTGATGAGCTTAACCTCATAAGCAAGTTCTATATGTGGCTTAAATCGGAGATGAGAGAAATTATTAAGCTCAAAGAACCAAAAGGATTGTGTAACCACATAGCAGCAGTAGTCAAAATGGAGAGTAGTACATTTTGTCAAGTGATGGGAGAAAGATCACGCCTAGGGAAACATGTTCAGAACAACAACAACAACGCTTACCACCGACATTAAACACAAAACCATTTACCTCATCGTCCGTTGCAATCGAACATGGATGATAAGGGTAAGCAGGCTGTAACGCACAATAACTTACCTCAGAGACCACAATTACACTTGACTAAAGCGGAGTTAGATAAGTTGAAGAGGCTAAAGCTTTGTTTCCCCTGTAAGACGAGTTGTTCCGAGGTCATGTGTGTGCCAATGCAGAGCTGTAGTTTCTAATGTTAGTGGATGGGTTAGAAGTGGAAGTGTTACAAGATACGTATGGGGTTGAGGAAGAAAATCCACAACCGCAGTTTATGCAGATATCTCTGTACACTTACTTGGGAATAGATTCACCAACTACCACCAAGTTTCACGGAAAATTAGCAGGAGTACCTCCAGTCGTTTTGATCTATAGTGGAGCCACACACAACTTTGTGACTCCTAAGTTAGTTGAACGAGCAGGGTTGAAGTATGTAGACAACTCAAACTGGCAGGTGTTGTTGGGTACAGGGTTAACAGCAATGGGTGGAGGCACTTGTAAAGATGTCAACCTACACATACAAGGCCTTGATTTTACGATCGATTGCATCTCCTTGGAGTTGGGTACAATAGATGTGGTCTCGGGAGTGCAATGGCTTCGTATGTTGGGAAAGTGTGAAGTTGATTGGACATCTCATGAGTGGAGTTTCTGGTATAAGGGGAAGAAAGAGATGTTGACAGGAGAGAATGATCTCCACGGTCCTACGAGATCTCTTGCACACCTTATAAGAGATGATGGCCAGTGGGAATTACCTCGTGAATCGTGGCTGTGTGTAATAGAGGAAGTCTCTGTTCCAAGTCTAATACCTACTGCAGCACAAAGGGTTTTAGAGGTGTATGCGCATGTGTTCGCGAAACCACAAGGTCTTCCTCGCATTAGAGGCCGTGAGCATGCTATTACAGCTACCAATGTACGTCCTTACCATTATCCCCAGGCACACAAAGAAGCTATGAATGAGATGGTGTCTGAGATGTTAAAAAAGGTCTTATATGTATCAGTAAGAGCCCGTTCTCCAGTCCAGTACTACTGGTACGTAAACAAGACAAATCTTGGCGTTTCTGTGTTGACTATAGAGCGTTGAACCAGGAATCATTGCAGATAAGTATCCAATACCTATGATTGATCAATTGTTGGATGAGTTACAAGGAGCTAAGATTTTCTCAAAGAAGGATCTTACCGCAGGGTTTCATCAGATCATAATCGAGGAGAAAGACATATCAAAGACTGCGTTTCGTACTCACGGCGGTCACTACGAATTCTTGGTTATACCATTTGACTTGACAAATGCTCCATCAACATTTCAGTCCTTGATGAATGATTTGTTTCGTCCTTACTTGACTAAGTTTGTATTGGTTTTCTTTGATGATGTCTTAATCTACAGCAAGAGTATGGCTGAACATGAGCAGCATTTGGAGACAGACTTAAAAGTATTTGCTGAGAACATGTTTGCAAACCGGAAGAATTGTCTTTTTGCTAAATACAAGGTTGAATACTTGGGTCATGTGATCACAGCAGAAGGGATCTGTACGGATCAGTTGAAAACAGAATCTATGAGGACGTGGCCAACTCCTAGAAGCATTAAACAATTGCAAGGCTTCTTGGGGTTAAGTGGGTACTATGGAAGGTTCGTGAAGGGTTATGGTTCTTTGGCTCGTCTTTCGACAGATTTACTCAAGGTCGATAAGTTTTTTTGGTCCGACACAGCTCAACCAGCCTTTGATGCGTTGAAACGAGAAATGGTATCCACTCGAGTGTTGGCATTACCTGATTTCAATTGTTTGTTTGTGGGGGAGTGTGATGCTTCAGGGTATGGGATAGGGGCTGTGTTAATGCAGGCGGAGCGTCCTATTGCCTACTTCAGTAAGGGTCTGACTTCTCGGGAACAGCTTAAGCCTATATATGAAAGGGAACTGATAGCAGTGGTGTTAGAGATTCTTAAATGGAAGCATTACCTGTTGGGGAGACGTTTTGTGGTTTATACTAACCAGAAGAGCTTGAAGTATCTTCTAAAAAAGAGAGAGGGTAGCATGGAATACCAGAAGTGGTTAATCAAGCTGTTGGGGTATGATTTCGACATTGTTTACAAACCAAGGATACAGAAAAGAGCTGCAGATGGTCTTTCTCGTATTGAACAAACTTCTTTGCACTTAGCTGAGCTTCTGTTGTTTGCTTTCACGGTTCCTGAATCATTGCAACTGCAGGATGTGTATAAGGAAATTGCATAATCTGAGACTCTGCAGGCTATGATTAACAGGATCAACAAAGGAGAGGGAACTGAGAAAGGTTATAAGTTCAAAGATGGGAAACTGTGGTACAAAAACAGATTGGTTCTACCTAAGGATTCCGCTTTCATACAGACGGTTTTAAGAGAGTGTCATGATGGATTACAAGGAGGTCACTCCGGGGTTCTCAAAACAACAAAACGAGTTCAGAAGTGGTTTCATTGGAAGGGGTTGTTAAAAACGGTTCAGCAGTATGTGGCTTCTTGCCATACTTGCCAAACGCACAAGTTGACTCTGAGTCCGACAGGTCTGCTTCAGCCGTTACCTATACCTGCTGCAGTTTGGGAGGACATATCGATGGACTTCGTTGAAGGTTTACCCACTTCTCAGGGTGATAATGTCGTCTTGGTGTTTGTAGATTATTTGAGCAAGTATACACATTTCGTGGGCTTGAAGCATCCTTTTCAGGCTGCAGACGTTGCGAAGACATTTGTCACAGAGACAGTGATACTGCACGATTTTCCGAAATGAATTTTTTCCGACAGACATGATCTTCTTAAGTACCTTTTGGCGTGAGATGTTCCGTTTAGCAGATACTACCCTGAAGTTTAGTACTGCTTTTCACCCACAAACAGACAGCCAAACAGAGGTCACTAACAGGTGTTTGGAGACATATCTACGCTGCTTTGCTTCTTCACATCCGCGCACTTGTTTTATCTATCTTTGTTGGGCAGAAATCTGGCACAGCACGTTCTATCATACGTCTTTGAAAACAACTCCTTTCCGAGTTGTATATGGATGTGATTCACCTTCGTTATTGAGGTATGAATCGGGCTCAACAAGTAATGCGGATCTGGAAATGTTGTTGCAGGCGAGGGATGCAATGTTGGTTGATATAAAGAAACACTTGATCCATGCGCAACAACTGATGAAGAACAATGGTGACAAATATCGTCGGGATGTGGAGTTTCAAGTTGGTGATTTGGTTAACTTAAAACTCCAGCCTTATAGGCAGCAATCAGTGGCACGTTGTGTATGTCAGAAACTGTCAGCCAAATACTTTGGTCCCTATGAGGTTCTCGAGCGAATTGGGAAAGCTGTGTATCGTGTGGCGTTACCTCCGGAGGCTAAGATACATTCTGGTTTTCCGTGTATCTCAGTTGAAGGTGGTTCTGCGATCGCATCATCAGGTGTTGCCTTTACCAGCGATGTTAGAGGATTTGGAGATCACTCCTGAATATGTCCTGGATACGCGTTATAATGATAAAGGGAGTTTGGAGCTTTTGGTTAAGTGGTGTTCTTTACCAGCGTCAGAGAACTCTTGGGTGTTATATGGCGAGTTCCGTAATCAGTACCCTGACTACAAGCTTGAGAACAAGCTCTGTTTCGAAAAGGAGGGTATTGATAAGCTCATACATAGGTATGTGAGGAAGAGAAAGCGTGGAAAGGAAGGAAAAGAAGTAGAGAAAAAAGCTGACGTGGATGATTCAAGTGATTCTTTGGTCAACGGCAAGAAACATTGAGAGACTCTAGTCCAAAAGATTTGTTGCCGTTAGAAATTCGAATGGCTTTAAATACTAGTTTGTTTCAAACATTTGATTCAGCTTTTGTATATTCAGATGAGACGTGAGTCTTGAGGGAAAATTCGTGTGGGTTAAGCCAACGATTCCCGATTTTTTCTTTATACAAATAGTGATTACATATATTCAGTGATTCTTTTGAGAGTGATAGAGTTTCAAGAGCTCAAATTCTACCAGTTAACTATCTGAACATCTTTCCTTTTTGGTTATGACTTTTGACTTTACATGATTATGTAGATAAAATATAATCGGGAGAAAGGAGGTAGCGTTAAAATCTTTCTCTCAGCAGAGCAAATTCTCCTATTTCTGTAGAGAAGTTCGACCAATCTTTCGGTTTTTGGATTTACTCCATTGCATTTGTGCAGTCCGCCCCAAAGTGCTGGTAGTCAATGTTCTGAATCATGCTTTCCATTGCCCAGATCAAAGCCTCTAATTTTGCATGTAAAGAAAACATATGATTTTCTTCAATTCTTAATCCTAAAAGTTACTCTCTTCCTGACCTATCCTTCCAAACCCAACCATATCTATTGTGGTCTGCTTCAGATGTCCATGATCCATCGACTAGACAAATAGTTTGCAAGCTTAGGACTTGCGTATTTGTGGGTACTCCTTTATCCACCTCTATGGTTTTTGTATTTGCTTCAACCCAAGCGTTGCATTCACTTTCTGCATGTCTAACCTATTCAAACGGATTTCTTGAGATACCTCTGAAGAGTTTATCAGTTTGCGCTTTTTGTAGATACCAAATTATCCAAGGATAAGAATCCTTATCCAGGTCTGTGTTTTCAATCTCATTCTTCCTCCAAAATAGGTAGTCCAAGTTTGTAAATATGCTTTTTGTTGGAAAAATTCCCAACATGATGGTGTCGAGGCAAGGACCCAAGTTTGCAGAACAAGTGGGCATTCAAAAATATTGTGGTTAACTGACTCATCAGGCTTTCACATCTAGGATAATAGTTATCAAAACGCATATGACATTGTGTTAGGTTTCCTGTTATCGCTACATATCCCAACTTAAACTGCCATATAAGATTGCGGATCTTTTGTGGAGCATGAGTTTTTCATGCAAAGGCCTTTAGGCTAGTTGTGCTTCTTCTACCATGCTCTCAGACTCTCGATTGAGGATATTCCTTGCCACCCAGTACCCATATTTCACAGTATACATTCCATTCAGAGTATAGTTCCATATTTATTTATCTTTTCTATGGGATTGGCTTATGTCCAAGCTCCGTATGAGTGGTATATCCTCTGGAACAATAATGGTCTCAAGCACTTTCACATTCCACTGTTTTGGAGATCCATGAATCAGATCGCTCACTACCATCCTTGGGCTTACCATAGGGTGGTTTACTCTCGCCGATCTAACAGGAACTGAGGGAATCCACAGATCTTCCCAAACACGTATTTGGTACCTTGAGTGAACTTTCTGATTGCTTTCTAACATAAACAGAGGTCGGACTTTGGTATATATATTGTTATATGTAAGATAAATGTTATTATGCATTAAAATGGTTTTTCTTCTACTGGAATATTTAAAGGTCTTTGAGTTCAAGGCCAAGGTAGTGCATTTTGCTATGATTCACCTTTTATATTTGTGAACGTAAAATGACAAAAAAATATAATCATCTTCTTTCTCATCACAATCAAACTGAATACCTAGCAAGCGCCTGTGACTTTTTTCATGGTTCATAAACCATTCAACTTGTCTTTTAAATGTGTTTAACTTGATTATAGAAGATCTTCAGCCACTATTATGATTGAAAAAATTGACTATTGTGTGAAAATTATGAGTTACTAAATGATTTGGTGCAAACAACCACAGTATCCAGCAGAACCACGTTTAACCGCTGTGTAAACATCCCAGACGTCCGCGTTTTAGAATACTGGAAAAAACCCAATAAAGAAAAATAATAGGGGTTCCTCTTTATTTTTCCTATAAAATGAAATATTTTATCGCATTAAAGATACAAAAACACATAAAGAAAAGTCTTATTCCAGTCAGAGATCCGCAACCGTTGTCACTAGAGCAACGCCGGAGCACCGTCATTTGCCAGTGTTACTGACCGCCTCCGTTCGTCCACCACGCAACTGATCCCAAAACCCTAGTCTTCCCTTGCTTAATCTGATGCGTGTAACCATACTAGATCTCAGTCATACGGTAAGATTTCCATGTCCCTTTCTTGAGGTTGTCCTCAATGTGACAAATCTGAACCCTAAACCACTTTCTTTATTTTCCATGGACTGAGAGTACATATCTGGGATTGTGGCTGCTTTGCTTTGCTTCTTCTTATTCGATCCACATCTACAACGACAACTCAAACTAAGGTGACAACTAGACTGTGAATCCTTTTCAATTGTACAATATCTCACACGTTAGTCATGTGTTAATACTATCTAGACATAGAAAGACTTTGGGCCAAGCTAAGAAAGCAGTGGCTTCAGACCGTTTACTATAAATAATATTTCAGCCACAAATTTCAAAAAGGTCTCGTATATCTAGTGAAAAAAATCAGAGATAACTGTCATTTCCCAACCCGGGTTCGAAGCCCAAAAAAGGCCATTTTTTAAATTTGCTTGTAGTCTTAGATTTCCTAGGACCGGCACTGGACATTAGATCCAGTTATGACTTTTGTTGATGGGATAAAATTATAATGATTGTTGATTGTGATGAAACACATAGATTTTGATGACTGGTTGTGTGATAACACTAAAACTAGGGCACTATGACACCATTGAGGTGAAAGTAGGGCGTTAAGACGTCGTTGATGAGAAATTAGGGGCGCTATGATGCCAGGTGATAAATCATCGGCGCACTATGTTGTCAGGGCAATAACTTTCCAGGGTGATATAACTCATGGGTGTTATGAAAATACTGATAGCTTATGGTTGCCGATTGAAGAGAATTCTGAGAAGATATCATTCCAATTTTTTGATGTCCCTCCATAGATCAAGCATATTCTGATAACTTGGAGTTTATGTTAACATATATTATTTTAATAATGAAAACCCAAAAAGATGATTTTTAGTTTCATTTCCCATGTATCTAATAAACACTACCTTCTGTTTATCCAGGTTTGTTTTGGTGGCAAGTGATGGTTGTATAACAAAGAGAAGGAATGCCATACTTTGCGGCTGTTTATGTAGAAGCTGAGATCGACATGAAGTAGCTATTTCTGAGTACAAGGAAAAAGAAGCCAGAAGGGAAATAGTGGAGCTACCAAAGCAGCTGCAGCAAGAAACTCAACAGCTTATGAAGCATAATCATTCACTGAATAGCTACGAAAGTCTCAGGAAAAGCAGAGCAACCAAAGGCTGGGGAGAGTACAATGGAGACCATTTTATTTGCAGCTACGGAATAGACTAAAGCTGATAAAGGACTGGAGAGGTTGGTATTAGCCGCCATCTTCTTATACAATGTGCTCATGATGATGAAGAAGAAGCCAATACAAAGTTTCAACAGTTGTTCTGAGACCAAGGAAGATAGAGAGATAGAGAAGGTAAACTTGGAGAGGAAGCAGAAAAAAAACTCTTGCAGAAACATCTGAGAAGGCTAGAGAATAATATAACGTAAAGATATATCCGTGATAATAGAGTGAGCATAGAGAAAATTTATGGAAGAAAAATAGAAGGGTCAAAGGTTAAGTAAGTGAGTCTAATGGAGCTGAACAAACCCAATCACACAAGAAAATCCTAGAAAAAAGGTCACATACGTGAGTTTGATGCGAAGAAGTTGATTAGGTAAGATTTTTTTTATAAATGTAAAAAATTTACATTATAAAAGAAGAGTTGAGTCATCTCGGTTTCTTATACTTAGGCATCTCAATGGGAGTTCACACCTTTAGTATCTAAATATATATATATATATATATATATATTAATATTTAAATAGGAGGTCTTCCACTTTACGGGAAATCTAACCAAAAATATATTAGCAGAGATATTTTCGGTTAGATTTCCCATAAAATTAAGAATCTTATAATTAAATATCAATATTTTGGAATATATATGTGTGTATTTTTAAATACCCAATGTGAAAACTCCAATTGGAGGTGTTCTTAGTGACCACCAGTAACTTGCTTTATTAATGACATTTTATTTCAACAGCTGATGCAATAGAACTGAGATTATTAAAGCAATCTTGATGTTCAATCTAAAATTAAAATATGGCTTTAAATAATACTAATAGGTGATAAATTAATAAACAATAATTTTTGGTTAGTAACAATAATGTCTCTCATACACGAAAAAATAGTTTTTTTTAGCAATTTTAGATCAAATTTCCTTTTCAAAGTATTGCATAATTTAAGTCCAATACATTTAAATTTTCCAATGAAAATATGTTATTGTTGTCTTATTGGTTTATGTATTTTAATAGATTCAGAAACCTAAATAGTGTATACATAAAAAATGCATATTTTAAATTTAACATACGAATTTTAATTAGTATTTACAAATACGAAGGTTTCCCTTCAAAATGCCTTCGGATTTGAGACTTTATATTTTAACAAAGAAATATATACAAATCAATTCAAATTCATTATGAAATTAAACCTATTAATAAATATGTATCATTGAATAACACCTGATTTGAATTAGAATTTATAATTCATGGCACCAATAACACATGATTTCAGTATGTATGTTACAATTACAGAACCAATAAAAATATATTTAATCAGGATTTCCAAATCTATTAAAATACACAAACCAATAACATTACAAATAAAATTATATATTCAAATTATTTTATAAGACAAAAAATAACATTACAAATTATTTGGAAAAATAATGATCTTAGATATTAGATTGACGTGGTCACATGTGTGAGAGACCAAATATTTTAGTCAAAATTTTTCTCATTTGCAGATACAAGAAGTTTTACTTTAAACTTATATCATAAGCAAGTATCTTATTTTATAAAGTTTGGCTTTTCAAAGTTATTAATTGCCATGATTGTAACACATGACAATTATATATCTAAGATTTTGACATATGTTAAATTATCTTATAACAAAAAATATATATATTAATATAACAACAAAACGAATCTGTTAAAAATTAATTGTTATTATATAAAGCTTGTTTTTTTAAATTGCTAATTAACATGATTGTGACACATGATAATTATGTATTTGAGATTGCGACATATGTTAAATTATCTTATAATTAAAAATATATATTAATATAATAACTAAAACGATTTAAAAAAATAATTTTAAATATTATTTAATAGTAATTTTATATTTTTAAATCCTAAACAAAATAATTGCAAAATATTTTTGGATAAAATATTATTTTAATATTATGACATTTTTAAAATTTTCTTATGCTTACAAATATATATACTAAGATAATAAAACAAATTTGGAAAAACTAATAATTTAAATTTTAGTTAGTAGTAAAAAATAAAGCTTGCTTGATTGTAGTTTTCCTTTCTACATACAAAAACAAGATATGCAAAATAATTTATTTAATAATAATTTTATTTTTATTAAATCATAAGTAAAAAATGATTGTAAAAGATTATTTGATAGTAAATTTTCTTTTAGTATTGTGAGATGTGCTAGAATATCTCATAATTAAAATTATATATACTAAGATAATAATTTTTTTTTTCTGAAAAATGAATTTTATTTAATATTAAAAAATAAAGCGTGTATAATTGAAATTTTCTTTTTTTACAAATACTAAAAAAAAAAGAAGAGAATTGTATAGTAATTTATTTAATACTATTTTTTTCTCTAAAATCCTAAAGACAAGATTCTTGTAAAATCTTATTAGAAAGTAATTTTCCTTTTAAAATTTTACATGTGATTAAAATATCTCAATATTAATAAAATTATATATAATAAGACAAAAAATGATAATAATTTTTTAAATTAATATTTATTTTACTTATCTAAAAGGGCTATTTGCAAAATTGACTCAAAATATAAAGTCAACCACAAAACTAACCTATGTTTTTTTGGACTTTCTTTTTTCATATTAACCCCACAAGTTCACCTTATTTATGGAAATGCCTTTAGTTTTTTTTTTCATCTTGGAAATGCCATTTTCACTTTCTCAATGATGAAAATCTTCCAACGGATACACTCTGAAATTGGTACGAGATAACCCTTGCATTGAATGTGCTAAAGAAGCAACAAACAATCAAGGAATGTGGATCGAAAGGTCGCACAGAAGTTGCGGATGGCTTCTGATTAACCCAATAACAATCCTCCTTGGATATGATGCACCAAGTTAGATTGATTTATACACCAACAATCAGAAAATTTTAACCAATGGATATGACACACCATGATCAAAAACAGGTTTGAGAAATCACTGTCAATGTTCCAAAAATATAAACTCACTATTATTCATTTCAATAACTATTACGACTTATTTTTAATAAAACTAAACATGCTCATAAAGTTAAATAATTATTGAATGAGAAATGACAAATCAGTGTATGGAGAAGAGAGAACGTTCTTGAAACAAGCATTCCATGCATGCAAGAGAGAAAAAATTTTCATGCAATTAACCACCTAATCTTCGTCACTTATGTTGAACAACAAAGAGACAACTTGTTTATGAATTTTTTTGGGCTTGTAACATGATAAAAATAGGTTGGACATGTTAGGTAACATCATAGGTCAAACTCTGAATGTCATCCATATCCATAACTTCATAAATCAGCCAAAAATCATATCGTACTCCTCTTCTTCATAAAGATTTGTCCTCAAATCTTACTCTGCTAAAAATGAAAAACTTGAACACATACTTCCCAAATGATCCATCAGATTTGTAAAACGTAAATAACAAAACTTTTTTTTTCTTTTTGTAGAAGATGAATAGATGAGAAGGGTGAACAATAGAAAAGAGTACCGCTTTCAGAGTGACTCTGATACCAAATGATGAAAACTTCCCAAGGGATGCACTCAGAAATTGGTAAAGAATAAGCCTTGCACTGAATGTTCTAGAAAAAAAAACAATCAAGGAATGTGGATCGAAAGGTCACACAAAAGTTATGGATGGCTTCTGAACTCATACTTCCCAAATGATCCAGCAGATTTTTAGAACGTAAATAACAAAACTCATTTTTTTTCTTTCCTTTTTGTAGAAGTTTAATAGATGAGAAGGGTGAATAACATAAATGAGTATCGCTCTAGAGTGACTCAGATACCAAATGATGAAAACTTCCCAAAGGATACACTCTGAAATTGGTAAGAGATAAGCCTTGCACTGAATGTGCTATAAAAGCAACAAACAATCAAGGAATGTGGATCGAAAGGTCACACAAAAGTTATGGATGGCTTCTGATTTACCCTATAACAATCGCCCTTGGATATGAAGCACCTAATTAGATTGAGTTAGACTGAAGGATATAACACACCAATAATAAAAAAAAAATTTGACCAATGAATATGACACACCATGATCGAAAACAGGTTTGAGAAATCACTCTCAAGGTTACAGAAATATAAACTAACTCTTATTCATTTCATAAGCTATTACAACTTATTTATAATGAAACTAAACTTGCTCACAAAGCTAGATAATTATTACATGGGAAATGATAAAATCACTGCATGGAGAAGAGAGAAGGTTCTTGAAACAAGCATTCCTTGCATGCAAGAGAGAGAAGCTTTCCATGCAATTAACTCCCTAATTTTCGTCACTTGGATAGCAAAGAAACCACTTTTTTATGAATATTTTTGGGCTTGTAACTTGATTAAAATGGTTGGACATGTTAGCTAACATTATATGTCAATTTTTGAATGTCGCCCATGTCGATAACTTCATAAATCAGCCCAAGATCACATCATACTCCTCTACTTCAAAAAATATTTGTCTTCAAATCTTGATCTCCGAATAAAGAAAAACTTGAACACATACTTCCCAAATGATCAAGCAGATTTGTAGAACGTAAATAACAAAAATCATTTTTTTCCTTTCCCTTTTGTCGAAAATTAATAGATGAGAAGGGTGGATAATATAAATGAGTACCGCTTTCAGAGTGACTCAGATACTAAATGATGAAAACTTCCCAAGGTATACACTATGAAATTCGTAAGAAATAAGCCTTGCACTGAATGTTCAAGAAAGAAACAGACAATTAAGGAATGTGGATCGAAAGGTCACCCAAAAGTTATGGATGGCTTCTGATTTACCCTATAACAATCGCCCTTGGATATGACGCACCAAGTTAGATTGAGTTAGACTGAAGGATATTACACACCAACAATCAAAAAAATTAGACCAATGAATAAGACACAGCATGATCGGAAAGAGGTTTGGGAAATCGCTCTCAAGGTTACAAAAATATAAACTCACTCTTATTCGTTTCAATAGCTATTACAATTTATTTATAATGAAACTAAACTTTCTCACAAGGCTAGATAATTATTACATGGGAAATGATAAACTCAGTGCATGGAGAAGAGAGAAGGTTCTTGAAACAAGCATTCCTTGCATGCAAGAGAAAGAGGCTTTTCATGCAATTAACCACCTAATTTTCGTCACTTATCTTGGACAGCAAAGAAACACTTGTTTATGAATATTTTTGGGCTTGTAACTTGATAAAAATGGGTTGGACATGTTAGCTAACATTATATGTCAATTTTTGAATGTCGTCCATGTCCATAACTTCATAAATCAGCCCAAGATTACATCATACTACTCTTCTTCGAAAATATTTGTCCTCAAATCTTGCTCTCCGAAAAAAGAAAAACTTGAACACATACTTCCTAAATGATCAAGCAGATTTGTAGAACGTAAATACCAAAACTCATTTTTTTTCTTTCCTTTTTGCCGAAAATTAATAGATGAGAAGGGTGGATAATATAAATGAGTACCGATTTCAGAGTGACTCAGATACCAAATGATAAAAACTTCCCAAAGGATACACTATGAAATTGGTAAGAGATAAGCCTTGCACTTAATGTGCTAGAAAGGAACAAACAATCAAGGAATGTGGATCGAAAGGTCACACAAAAGTTATGGATGGCTTCTGATTTACCCTATAACAATCGCCCTTGGATATGACACACCAAGTTAGATTGAGTTAGAATGAAGGATATTACACACCAACAATCAAAAAAATTTGACTAATGAATAAGTCACACCATGATCGAAAACGGGTTTAGGAAATCACTCTCAAGGTTACAAAAATATAAACTCACTCTTATTCATTTCAATAGCTATTACAACTTATTTATAATGAAACTATACTTGCTCACAAGGCTAGATAATTATTACATGGGAAATGATAAAATTAGTGCATGGAGAAGAGAGAAGGTTCTTGAAACATTCCTTGCATGCAAGAGAGAGAGACTTTTCATGCAATTTACCACCTAATTTTTGTCACTTATCTTGGACAGCAAAGAGACATTTTGTTTATGAATCTTTTTGGGCATGTAACTTGATAAAAATGGGTTGGACATGTTAGATAACATCAAAGGTCAATTTCTGAATGTCGTCCATGTCCATAACTTCATAAATCAAACAAAAATTACATCATACTCCTCTTCTTCATAAAGATTTGTCCTCACATCTTGCTCTCCGAAGAAAGAAAAACTTGAACACATACTTCCTAAATGATCCAGCAGATTTGTAGAACGTAAATTACAAAACTCTTATTTTTTCTTTTTGTAGAAGATTAATAGATCAGAAGGGTGGATAACATAAATGAGTATCGCTTTCAGAGTGACTCAGATACAAAAATGATGAAAACTTCCCAAAGGATACACTCTGAAATTGGTAAGATATAAGCCTTGCACTGAATGTGCTAGAAAAGCAACAAACAATCAAGGAATGTGGCTCGAAAGGTCACACAAAAGTTATGGATGGCTTCTGATTTACCCTAGAACAATCGTCCTTGGAATGATGCACCAAGTTAGATTAAGTTAGACTGCTGGATCTTACACACCAACNCCAATGAATATGACACACCATTATCGAAAACAAGTTTGAGAAATCACTCTCAAGGTTACAAAAATATAAACTCACTCTTATTCGTTTCAATAGCTATTAAAATTATTTATAATGAAACTAAACTTGCACATAAAGCTAGATATTTATTACTTGGGAAATGATAAAATCAGTGCATGGAGAAGAGAGAAGGTTCTTGAAATGCAAGAGAGAAAAGCTTTCCATGCAATTAACCACTTAATATTCGTCACTTATCTTGGACAACAAAGGGACCACTTATTTATGAATTTTATTGGGCTTGTAACTTGATAAAAATAGGCTGGACATGTTAGCTAACATCAAAGGTCAATTTCTGAATGTCGTCCATGTCCATACCTTCATAAATCAGCACAAAATCACATCATACTCCTCTTCTTCATAAAGATTTGTCCTCAAATCTTGCTCTCAGAAGAACGACAAACTTGAACACATACTTCCCAAATGATCCAGCAGATTTGTAGAACGTAAATAACAAAAAAAAAAATTCTTATTGTAGAAGATGAATAGATGATAAGGGTGGATAATAGAAATGAGTACCACTTTCAAAGTGGCTCTAATACCAAATGATGAAAACCTCCTAAGGGATGCACTCTGAAATTTTTAGGGAATAAGCTTTGCACTGAATTTGCTAGAAAAGCAACAAACAATAAAGGAATGTGGATCGAAAGGTTACACAAAAGTTATGGATGGCTTCTTATTTACCCTACAACAATCGCCCTTGGATATGATGCACCAAGTTAGATTGAGTTAGACAGAAGGATATAACACACCAACAAAGAAAAAAATTTGACAATGAATATGACACACAATGATCGGAAACATGTTTGAGAAATCACTCTCAAGGTTACAAAAAAATAAACTCACTGTTATTCATTTCAATCGCTATTACAACTTATTTATAATGAAACTAGACTTGCTCACAAAACTAGATAATTATTACATGGGAACTGATAAAATCAGTGCATGGAGAAGAGAGAAGGTTCTTGAAAGAAGCATTCCTTGCATGCAAGAGAGAGAAGCTTTCCATGCAATTAACCACCTAATTTTCGTCACTTATCTTGGACAGCAGAGAGACCACTTGTTTATGAATCTTTTTGGGCTTGTAACTTGATAAAAATGGGTTGGACATGTTAGATAACATCAAAGGTCAATTTCTGAATGTCGTCCATGTCCATAACTTCATAAATTAGCCCAAGATCACATCATACTCCTCTACTTCAAAATATTTCTCCTCAAATCTTGCTCTCCGAAAAAAGAAAAACTTGAACACATACTTCTTAAATGATCCAGCAGATTTGTAGAACGTAAAGAACAAAACTCTTTTCTTTTTTTCTTTCCTTTTTGTAGAAGATTAATAGATCAGAAGGGTGGATAACATAAATGAGTATCGCTTTCAGAGTGACTCAGATACAAAAATGATGAAAATTTCCCAAAGGATACACTCTGAAATTGGTAAGATATAAGCCTTGCACTGAATGTGCTAGAAAAGCAACAAACAATCAAGGAATGTGGCTCGAAAGGTCACACAAAAGTTATGGATGGCTTCTGATTTACCCTAGAACAATCGTCCTTGGAATGATGCACCAAGTTAGATTAAGTTAGACTGCTGGATCTTACACACCAACNCCAATGAATATGACACACCATTATCGAAAACAAGTTTGAGAAATCACTCTCAAGGTTACAAAAATATAAACTCACTCTTATTCGTTTCAATAGCTATTAAAATTATTTATAATGAAACTAAACTTGCACATAAAGCTAGATATTTATTACTTGGGAAATGATAAAATCAGTGCATGGAGAAGAGAGAAGGTTCTTGAAACATGCATTTCTTCCACACAAGAGAGAGAAGCTTTCCATGCAATTAACCACCTAATTTTCGTCACTTATTTAGACAGCAAAGAGACCACTTGTTTATAAATCTTTTTGGGCTTGTAACTTGATAAAAATAGGTTGGACATGTTAGCTAACATCAAAGGTCAATTTCTTAATGTCGTCCATGTCATACCTTCATAAATCAGCACAAATCACATCATACTCCTCTTATTCATAAAGATTTGTCCTCAAATTTTGCTCTCAGAAGAACGACAAACTTGAACACATACTTCCCAAATGATCCAGCAGATTTGTAGAACGTAAATAACAAAAAAAAATTCTTATTGTAGAAGATGAACAGATGATAAGGGTGGATAATAGAAATGAGTACCACTTTCAAAGTGGCTCTAATACCAAATGATGAAAACTTCCTAAGGGATGCACTCTGAAATTTTTAGGGAATAAGCTTTGCACTTAATGTGCTAGGAAAGCGACAAATAATAAAGGAATGTGGATCGAAAGGTTACACAAAAGTTATGGATGGCTTCTTATTTACCCTATAACAATCGCCCTTGGATATGATGCACCAAGTTAGATTGAGTTAGAGAGAAGGTTCTTGAAACATGCATTCCTCGCATGCAAGAGAGAGAAGCTTTCCATGCAATTAACCACTTAATATTCGTCACTTATCTTGGACAACAAAGGGACCACTTGTTTATGAATTTTATTGAGCTTGTAACTTGATAAAAATAGGCTGGACATGTTAGCTAACATCAAAGGTCAATTTCTTAATGTCGTCCATGTCCATACCTTCATAAATCAGCACAAAATCACATCATACTCCTCTTCTTCATAAAGATTTGTCCTCAAATCTTGCTCTCAGAAGAACGACAATCTTGAACACATACTTCCCAAATGATCCAGCAGATTTGTAGAACGTAAATAACAAAAAAAAAATTCTTATTGTAGAAGATGAATAGATGATAAGGGTGGATAGTAGAAATGAGTATCGCTTTCAAAGTGGCTCTAATACCAAATGATGAAAACCTCCTAAGGGATGCACTCTGAAATTTTTAAGGAATAAGCTTTGCACTGAATTTGCTAGAAAAGCAACAAACAATAAAGGAATGTGGATCGAAAGGTTACACAATAGTTATGGATGGCTTCTTATTTACCCTACAACAATCGCCCTTGGATATGATGCACCAAGTTAGATTGAGTTAGACAGAAGGATATAACACACCAACAAAGAAAAAAATTTGACCAATGAATATGACACACCATGATCGGAAACATGTTTGAGAAATCAATCTCAAGGTTACAAAAAAATAAACTCACTGTTATTCATTTCAATCGCTATTACAACTTATTTTTAATGAAACTAAACTTGCTCACAAAGCTAGATAATTATTACATGGGAAAAGATAAAATCAGTGCATGGAGAAGAGAGAAGGTTCTTGAAAGAAGCATTCCTTGCATGCAAGAGAGAGAAGCTTTCCATGCAATTAACCACCTAATTTTCGTCACTTATCTTGGACAGCAAAGAGACCACTTGTTTATGAATCTTTTTGGTCTTGNCACAAAGCTAGATAATTATTACATGGGAAAAGATAAAATCAGTGCATGGAGAAGAGAGAAGGTTCTTGAAAGAAGCATTCCTTGCATGCAAGAGAGAGAAGCTTTCCATGCAATTAACCACCTAATTTTCGTCACTTATCTTGGACAGCAAAGAGACCACTTGTTTATGAATCTTTTTGGTCTTGTAACTTGTAAAAATGGGTTGGACATGTTAGCTAACATTATATGTCAATTTGGGAATGTCATCCATGTCCATAATTTCATAAATCAGCCCAAGATCACATCATACTCCTCTACTTCAAAAATATTTCTCCTCAAATCTTGCTCTCTGAAAAAAAGAAAAACTTGAACACATACTTCTTAAATGATCCAGCAGATTTGTAGAACGTAAAGAACAAAAATCTTTTCTTCCTTTTTGTAGAAGATTAATAGATGAGAAGGTTGGATAACATAAATGAGTATCGCTTTCAGAGTGACTCAGATACAAAATGATGAAAACTTCCCAAAGGATACACTCTGAAATTGGTAAGATATAAGCCTTGCACTGAATGTGCTAGAAAAGCAACAAACAAACAATCAAGGAATGTGGCTAGAAAGGTCACACAAAAGTTATGGATGGCTTCTGATTTACCCTAGAACAATCGTCCTTGGAATGATGCACCAAGTTAGATTAAGTTAGACTGATGGATCTTACACACCAACAATCAAAAAAGAATTGACCAATGAATATGACACACCATTATCGAAAACAAGTTTGAGAAATCACTCTCAAGGTTACTAAAATATAAACTCACTCTTATTCATTTCAATAGCTATTAAACTTATTTATAATGAAACTAAACTTGCACATAAAGCTAGATATTTATTACTTGGGAAATGAAAAAATCAGTGCATGGAGAAGAGAGAAGGTTCTTGAAACATGCATTTCTTCGCATGCAAGAGAGAGAAGCTTTCCATGCAATTAACCATCTAAATTTCGTCGCTTATCTTGGACAGCAAAGAGACCACTTGTTTATGAATTTTATTGGGCTTGTAACTTGATAAAAATAGGTTGGACATGTTAGCTAACATCAAAGGTCAATTTCTGAATGTCGTCCATGTCCATACCTTCATAAATCAGCACAAAATCACATCATAATCCTCTTATTCATAAAGATTTGTCCTCAAATCTTGCTCTCAGAAGAACGACAAACTTGAACACATACTTCCCAAATGATCCAGCAGATTTGTAGAACGTAAATAACAAAAAAAAATAATTCTTATTGTAGAAGATGAATAGATGATAAGGGTGGATAGTAGAAATGAGTATCGCTTTCAAAGTGGCTCTAATACCAAATGATGAAAACCTCCTAAGGGATGCACTCTGAAATTTTTAGGGAATAAGCTTGCACTGAATTTGCTAGAAAAGCAACAAACAATAAAGGAATGTGGATCGAAAGGTTACACAAAAGTAATGGATGGCTTCTTATTTACCCTACAACAATCACCCTTGGATATGATGCACCAAGTTAGATTGAGTTAGACAGAAGGATATAACACACCAACAAAGAAAAAAATTTGACCAATGAATATGACACACCATGATCGGAAACATGTTTGAGAAATCACTCTCAAGGTTACAAAAAAAATAAACTCACTGTTATTCATTTCAATCGCTATTACAACTTATTTTTAATTAAACTAAACTTGCTCACAAAGCTAGATAATTATTACATGGGAAAAGATAAAATCAGTGCATGGAGAAGAGAGAAGGTTCTTGAAAGAAGCATTCCTTGCATGCAAGAGAGAGAAGCTTTCCATGCAATTAACCACCTAATTTTCGTCACTTATCTTGGACAGCAAAGAGACCACTTGTTTATGAATCTTTTTGGTCTTGTAACTTGTAAAAATNCACAAAGCTAGATAATTATTACATGGGAAAAGATAAAATCAGTGCATGGAGAAGAGAGAAGGTTCTTGAAAGAAGCATTCCTTGCATGCAAGAGAGAGAAGCTTTCCATGCAATTAACCACCTAATTTTCGTCACTTATCTTGGACAGCAAAGAGACCACTTGTTTATGAATCTTTTTGGTCTTGTAACTTGTAAAAATTGGTTGGACATGTTAGCTAACATTATATGTCAATTTGGGAATGTCATCCATGTCTATAATTTCATAAATCAGCCCAAGATCACATCATCCTCCTCTACTTCAAAATATTTCTCCTCAAATCTTGCTCTCCGAAAAAAGAAAAACTTGAACACATACTTCTTAAATGATCCAGCAGATTTGTAGAACGTAAAGAACAAAACTCTTTTCTTTTTTTCTTTCCTTTTTGTAGAAGATTAATAGATGAGAAGGGTGGATAACATAAATGAGTATCGCTTTCAGAGTGACTCAGATACAAAATGATGAAAACTTCCCAAAGGATACACTCTGAAATTGGTAAGATATAAGCCTTGCACTGAATGTGCTAGAAAAGCAACAAACAAACAATCAAGGAATGTGGCTAGAAAGGTCACACAAAAGTTATGGATGGCTTCTGATTTACCCTAGAACAATCGTCCTTGGAATGATGCACCAAGTTAGATTAAGTTAGACTGATGGATCTTACACACCAACAATCAAAAAAGAATTGACCAATGAATATGACACACCATTATCGAAAACAAGTTTGAGAAATCACTCTCAAGGTTACAAAAATATAAACTCACTCTTATTCATTTCAATAGCTATTAAACTTATTTATAATGAAACTAAACTTGCACATAAAGCTAGATATTTATTACTTGGGAAATGAAAAAATCAGTGCATGGAGAAGAGAGAAGGTTCTTGAAACATGCATTCCTTGCATGCAAGAGAGAGAAGCTTTCCATGCAATTAACCACTTAATATTCGTCACTTATCTTGGACAACAAAGGGACCACTTGTTTATGAATTTTATTGGGCTTGTAACTTGATAAAAATAGGCTGGACATGTTTGCTAACATCAAAGGTCAATTTCTGAACGTCGTTCATGTCCATACCTTCATAAATCAGCACAAAATCACATCATACTCCTCTTCTTCATAAAGATTTGTCCTCAAATCTTGCTCTCAGAAGAACGACAAACTTGAACACGTACTTCCCAAATGATCCTGCAGATTTGTAGAACGTAAATAACAAAAAAAAATTCTTATTGGCTAGTAGAAATGAATAGATGATAATAAGGGTGGATGAATAGATGATAAGGGTGGATAGTAGAAATGAGTACCACTTTCAAAGTGGCTCTAATACCAAATGATGAAAACCTCCTAAGGGATGAACTCTGAAATTTTTAGGGAATAAGCTTTGCACTGAATGTGCTAGAAAAGCAACAAATAATAAAGAAATTTGGATCGAAAGGTTACACAAAAGTTATGGATTGGTTCTTATTTACCCTATAACAATCGCCCTTGGATATGATGCACCAAGTTAGATTGAGTTAGACAGAAGGATATAACACACCAACAAAGAAAAAAATTTGACCAATGAATATGACACACCATGATCGGAAACATGTTTGAGAAATCACTCTCAAGGTTACAAAAAAATAAACTCATTGTTATTCATTTCAATCGCTATTACAACTTATTTATAATGAAACTAGACTTGCTCACAAAGCTAGATAATTATTACATGGGAAAAGATAAAATTAGTGCATGGAGAAGAGAGAAGGTTCTTGAAAGAAGCATTCCTTGCATGCAANGCTAACATTATATGTTAATTTGGGAATGTCGTCCATGTCCATAATTTCATAAATCAGCCCAAGATCACATCATACTCCTCTACTTCAAAAATATTTGTCCTCAAATCTTGCTCTCCGAAAAAAGAAAAACTTGAACACATACTTCTTAAATGATCCAGCAGATTTGTAGAACGTAAAGAACAAAACTCTTTTCTTTTTTTCTTTCCTTTTTGTAGAAGATTAATAGATGAGAAGGGTGGATAACATAAATGAGTATCGCTTTCAGAGTGACTCAGATACAAAATGATGAAAACTTCAAAAAGGATACACTCTGAAATTGGTAAGATATAAGCCTTGCACTGAATGTGCTAGAAAAGCAACAAACATTCAAGGAATGTGGCTAGAAAGGTCACACAAAAGTTATGGATGGCTTCTGATTTACCCTAGAACAATCGTCCTTGGAATGATGCACCAAGTTAGATTAAGTTAGACTGATGGATCTTACACACCAACAATCAAAAAAGAATTGACCATTGAATATGACACACCATTATCGAAAACAAGTTTGAGAAATCACTCTCAAGGTTACAAAAATATAAACTCACTCTTATTCATTTCAATAGCTGTTAAACTTATTTATAATGAAACTAAACTTGCACATAAAGCTAGATATTTATTACTTGGGAAATAAAAAAATCAGTGCATGGAGAAGAGAGAAGGTTCTTGAAACATGCATTTCTTCCATACAAGAGAGAGAAGCTTTCCATGCAATTAACCAGCTAATTTTCGTCACTTATTTAGACAGCAAAGAGACCACTTGTTTATGAATCTTTTTGGGCTTGTAACTTGATAAAAATAGGTTGGACATGTTAGCTAACATCAAAGGTCAATTTCTGAATGTCGTCCATGTCATACCTTCATAAATCAGCACAAATCACATCATACTCCTCTTATTCATAAAGATTTGTCCTCAACTCTTGCTCTCAGAAGAACGACAAACTTGAACACATACTTCCCAAATGATCCAGCAGATTTGTAGAACGTAAATAACAAAAAAAAAATTCTTATTGTAGAAGATGAATAGATGATAAGGGTGGATAATAGAAATGAGTACCACTTTCAAAGTGGCTCTAATACCAAATGATGAAAACTTCCTAAAGGATGCACTCTGAAATTTTTAGGGAATAAGCTTTGCACTGAATGTGCTAGGAAAGCAACAAATAATAAAGGAATGTGGATCGAAAGGTTAAACAAAAGTTATGGATGGCTTCTTATTTACCCTATAACAGTTGCCCTTGGATATGATGCACCAAGTTAGATTGAGTTAGAGAGAAGGTTCTTGAAACATGCATTCCTTGCATGCAAGAGAGAGAAGCTTTCCATGCAATTAACCACTTAATATTCGTCACTTATCTTGGACAACAAAGGGACCACTTGTTTATGAATTTTATTGGGCTTGTAACTTGATAAAAATAGGCTGGACATGTTTGCTAACATCAAAGGTCAATTTCTGAACGTCGTCCATGTCCATACCTTCATAAATCAGCACAAAATCACATCATACTCCTCTTCTTCATAAAGATTTGTCCTCAAATCTTGCTCTCAGAAGAACGACAAACTTGAACACGTACTTCCCAAATGATCCTGCAGATTTGTAGAACGTAAATAACAAAAAAAATTCTTATTGTAGAAGATGAATAGATGATAAGGGTGGATAGTAGAAATGAGTACCACTTTCAAAGTGGCTCTAATACCAAATGATGAAAACCTCCTAAGGGATGAACTCTGAAATTTTTAGGGAATAAGCTTTGCACTGAATGTGCTAGAAAAGCAACAAATAATAAAGAAATTTGGATCGAAAGGTTACACAAAAGTTATGGATGGCTTCTTATTTACCCTATAACAATCGCCCTTGGATATGATGCACCAAGTTAGATTGAGTTAGACAGAAGGATATAACACACCAACAAAGAAAAAAATTTGACCAATGAATATGACACACCGCGATCGGAAACATGTTTGAGAAATCACTCTCAAGGTTACAAAAAAATAAACTCATTGTTATTCATTTCAATCGCTATTACAACTTATTTATAATGAAACTAGACTTGCTCACAAAGCTAGATAATTATTACATGGGAAAAGATAAAATTAGTGCATGGAGAAGAGAGAAGGTTCTTGAAAGAAGCATTCCTTGCATGCAANGCTAACATTATATGTTAATTTGGGAATGTCGTCCATGTCCATAATTTCATAAATCAGCCCAAGATCACATCATACTCCTCTACTTCAAAAATATTTGTCCTCAAATCTTGCTCTCCGAAAAAAGAAAAACTTGAACACATACTTCTTAAATGATCCAGCAGATTTGTAGAACGTAAAGAACAAAACTCTTTTCTTTTTTCTTTCCTTTTTGTAGAAGATTAATAGATGAGAAGGGTGGATAACATAAATGAGTATCGTTTTCAGAGTGACTCAGATACAAAATGATGAAAACTTCCGAAAGTATACACTCTGAAATAGGTAAGATATAAGCCTTGCACTGAATGTGCTAGAAAAGCAACAAACAATCAAAGAATGTGGCTCGAAAGGTCACACAAAAGTTATGGATGGCTTCTGATTTACCCTAGAACAATCGTCCTTGGAATGATGCACCAAGTTAGATTAAGTTAGACTGATGGATCTTACACACCCACAATCAAAAAAGATTTGACCAATGAATATGACACACCATTATCGAAAACAGGTTTGAGAAATCACTCTCAAGGTTACAAAAATATAAACTCACTCTTATTCATTTCAATAGCTATTAAACTTATTTATAATGAAAACTAAACTTGCACACAAAGCTAGATAATTATTACATGGGAAATGAAAAAATCAGTGCATGGAGAAGAGAGAAGGTTCTTGAAACATGCATTTCTTCCATGCAAGAGAGAGAAGCTTTCCATGCAATTAACCACCTAATTTTCCTCACTTATTTAGACAGCAAAGAGACCACTTGTTTATGAATCTTTTTGGGCTTGTAACTTGATAAAAATAGGTTGGACATGTTAGCTAACATCAAAGGTCAATTTCTGAATGTCGTCCATGTCATACCTTCATAAATCAGCACAAAATCACATCATACTCCTCTTATTCATAAAGATTTGTCCTCAAATCTTGCTCTCAGAAGAAAGAAAAACTAGAACACGTACTTCCCAAATAATCCAGCAGATTTGTAGAACGTAAATAACAAAAAAAATAATTCTTATTGTAGAAGATGAATAGATGATAAGGGTGGATAATAGAAATGAGTACCACTTTCAAAGTGGCTCTAATACCAAATGATGAAAACTTCCTAAGGGATGCACTCTGAAATTTTTAGGGAATAAGCTTTGCACTGAATGTGCTAGGAAAGCAACAAATAATAAAGGAATGTGGATCGAAAGGTCACACATAAGTTATGGATGGCTTCTTATTTCCTTATAACAATCACCCTTGGATATGACGCACGAAGTTAGATTGAATTTGACTGAAGGATATAACACACCAACAATCAAAAAAATTTGACCAATGAATATGACACACCATGATCGGAAACAGATTTGAGAAATAACTCTCAAGGTTACAAAAATATAAACTCACTGTTATGCATTTTAATCGCTATTACAAATTTTTTATAATGAAACTAAACTTTCTCACAAAGCTGGATAGTTATTACATGTAAAATGATAAAATCAGTGCATGGAGAAGAGAGAAGGTTCTTGAAAGAAGCATTCTTTGCATGCAAGAGAGAGAAGTTTTCCATGCAATTACCCACCTAATTTTCGTCACTTATCTTGGACAGCAAAGAGACCACTTGTTTATGAATCTTTTTGGGCTTGTAACTTGTAAAAATGGGTTGGACATGTTAACTAACATTAAATGTCAATTTGTGAATGTCGTCCATGTCCATAACTTCATAAATCACCCCAGGATCACATCATACTCCTCTACTTCAAAAATATTTGTCCTCAAATCTTGCTCTCCGAAAAAAGAAAAAATTGAACACATACTTCCTAAATGATCCAGCAGATTTGTAGAACGTAAAGAACAAAACTAATTTTCTTCTTTCCTTTTTGTAGAAGATTAATAGATGTGAAGGGTGGACAACAGAAATGAGTATCGCTTTCAGAGTGACTCAGATACCAAATGATGAAAACTTCCCAAGGGATATACTCTGAAATTGGTAAGAGATATGCCTTGCACTAAATGTGCTACAAAAGCAACAAACAATCAAGGAATGTGGATCGAAAAGTCACAGAAAAGTTATGGATGGTTTCTGATTTACTCTATAACAATCGCCCTTGGATATGACACACCAAGTTAGATTGAGTTAGACTGAAGGATATTATAACACACCAACAATCAAAAAAAAATTGACCAATGAATATGATACACCATGATCGGAAACATGTTTGAGAAATCACTCTCAAGGTTACAAATTATAAACTCACTCTTATTCATTTCAATAGCTATTAAATCTTATTTATAATGAAAGTAAACTTGCACAAAAAGCTATATAATTATTACATGGGAAATGATAAAATAAGTGCATGGAGAAGAGAGAAGATTCTCGAAACAAGCATTTTTTGCATGCAAGAGAGAGAAACTTTCAATGCAATTAAAAACATAATCTTCGTCACTTATCTTGGACAACAAAGGTCATATTTTGAATGTCGTTCATGTCCATAAATTCATAAATCAGCCCAAGATCATATCACACTCCTCTTCTTCAAAAATATTTGTCCTCAAATCTTGCTCTCCGAAAAAAAAGAAAAATTTGAACTCATACTTCCCAAATGATCCAGCAGATTTTTAGAACGTAAATAACAAAACTCATTTTTTTCTTTCCTTTTTGTAGAAGTTTAATAGATGAGAAGGGTGAATAACATAAATGAGTATCGCTTTAGAGTGACTCAGATACCAAATGATGAAAACTTCCCAAAGGATACACTCTGAAATTGGTAAGAGATAAACCTTGCACTGAAT
This sequence comes from Eruca vesicaria subsp. sativa, assembly GCA_932364175.1. NCBI lineage: Eukaryota > Viridiplantae > Streptophyta > Magnoliopsida > Brassicales > Brassicaceae > Eruca > Eruca vesicaria. The sequence goes on from CAKOAT010864042.1 coordinate 340,519, forward strand.
GTGCTATAAAAGCAACAAACAATCAAGGAATGTGGATCGAAAGGTCACACAAAAGTTATGGATGGCTTCTGATTTACCTTATAATAATCGTCCTTGGAATGATGCACCAAGTTAAATTGAGTTATCTGATGGATCTTACACACCAACAATCAAAAAAATTTGACCAAAGATATGACACACCATTATCAAAAGCAGGCCTGAGAAATCACTCTCAAGGTTACAAAAATATAAACTCACTCTTATTCATTTCAATAGCTATTACAACTTATTTATAATGAAACTAAACTTGCACACAAAGCTAGATAATTATTACATAGGAAATGATTAAATCAGTGCATGGAGAAGAGAGAAGATTCTTGAAACAAGCATTCCTTGCATGCAAGAAAGAGAAGCTTCCCATGCAATTAACCACCTAATATTCGTCACTTATCTTGAACAACAAAGAGACCACTTGTTTATTATTTTTTTTGGGCTTGTAACTTGATAAAATAAGGTTGGACATGTTAGCTATCATCATAGGTCAAATTCTAAATGTCGTCCATGTCCATAACTTCATAAATAAGCCCATAATCACATCATACTCCTCTTCTTCATAAAGATTTGTCCTCAAATCTTGCTCTGATACCAAATGATGAAAACCTCCCATGGGATGCACTCTGAAATAGGTAAAGGATAAGCATGCACTAAATGTGCTATAAAAGCAACAAACAATCAAATAATGTGGATCGATAGGTCAAACAAAAGTTATGGATGGCTTCTGATTTACCCTATAACAATCGCCCTTGGATATGTCGCACCAAGTTAGATTGAGTTAGACTGAAGGATTTAACCAACCAGCAATCAAAAAAAATTTGACCAATGAATATGACACACCATGGTCGAAAACAGGTTTGAGAAATTACTCTCAACGTTACTAAAATATAAACTCACTCTTATTCATTTCAAGATCTATTACAACTTTTTTATAATGAAACTAAACTTGCTCACAAAGCTAGATAATTATTACATGGGAAATGATTAAATCAGTGTATGGAGAAGAGAGAAGGTTCTTGAAACAGCATTCCTTGCATGCAAGAGAGAGAATCTTTCCATGCAATTAACCACCTAATTTTCGTCACTTATCTTGGACAGCAAAGAGACCACTTGTTTATGAATCTTTTTGGGCTTGTAACTTGAAAAAAAGTGTTTGGACATGTTAACTAACATTATATGTCAATTTTTCAAAGTTGTCCATGTCCATAACTTCATAAATCAGCCCAAGATCACATCATACTCCTCTTCTTCAATAATATTTGTCCTCAAAAGAAAAACTTGACCACATACTTCCCAAATGATCCAGCAGATTTCTTAAACGTAAATTACAAAACTCATTTTTTTTCTTTCCTTTTTGTAGAAGATTAATAGACGAGAAGGGTGGATAACAGAAATGAGTATCGCTTTCAGAGTGACTCAGAAACAAATGATGAAAACTTCCCAAGGGATACACTCTGAAATTGGTAAGAGATAAGCCTTGCACTAAATGTGCTACAAAAGCAACAAAAAATCAAGGAATGTGGATCGAAAAGTCACACAAAATTTATGGATGGCTTCTTATTTACCCTATAACAATCGCCCTTGGATATGACACACCAAGTTAGATTGAGTTAGACTGAAGGATAATATAACACACCAACAATCAAAAAAAAATTGACTAATGAATATGACACACCATGATCGGAAACATGTTTGAGAAATCACTCTCAAGGTTACAAAAGTATAAACTCACTCTTATTCGTTTCAATAGCTATTAAAACTTATTTATAATGAAACTAAACTTGCACACAAAGCTATATAATTATTACATGGGAAATGATAAAATAAGTGCATGGAGAAGAGAGAAAATTCTTGAAACAAGCATTCTTTGCATGCAAGAGAGAGAAACTTTCAATGCAATTAAAAACATAATCTTCGTCACTTATCTTGGACAACAAAGAGACCACTTGTTTATGAAATTTCTTGGACTTGTAACTTGATAAAAATAGGTTGGACATGTTAGCTAACATCAAAGGTCAAATTTTGAATGTCGTCCATGTCCATAAATTCATAAATCAGCCCAAGATCATATCATACTCCTCTTCTTCAAAAATATTTGTCCTCAAATCTTGCTCTCCGAAAAAAAGAAAAACTTGAACTCATACTTCCCAAATGATCCAGCAGATTTTTTGAACGTTAATAACAAAACTCTTTTTTTTTTCTTTCCTTTTTTTTGTAGAAGATTAATAGATGAGAAGGGTGAATAACATAAATGAGTATCGCTTTAGAGTGACTCAGATACCAAATGATGAAAACTTCCCAAAGGATACACTCTGAAATTGGTAAGAGATAAGCCTTGCACTGAATGTGCTATAAAAGCAACAAACAATCAAGGAATGTGGATCGAAAGGTCACACAAAAGTTATGGATGGCTTCTGATTTACCCTATAATAATCATCCTTGGAATGATGCACCAAGTTAGATTGAGTTAGACTGATGGATCTTACACACCAACAATCAAAAAAATTTTGACCAAAGATATGACACACCATTATCAAAAACAGGTTTGAGAAATCACTCTCAAGGTTACAAATATATAAACTCACTCTTATTCATTTCAATAGCTATTACAACTTATTTATAATGAAACTAAACTTGCACACAAAGCTAGATAATTATTACATGGGAAATGATAAAATCAGTGCATGGAGAAGAGAGAAGATTCTTGAAACAAGCATTCCTTGCACGCAAGAGAGAGAAGCTTCCCATGCAATTAACCACCTAATCTTCGTCACTTATCTTAAACAACAAAGAGACCACTTGTTTATGATTTTTTTTGGGCTTGTAACTTGATAAAAGTAGGTTGGACATGTTAGTTATCATCATAGGTCAAATTCTAAATGTCGTCCATGTCCATAACTTCATAAATCAGCCCAAAATCACATCATACTCCTCTTCTTCATAAAGATTTGTCCTCAAATCTTGCTTTCCAAAAAAATAAAAACTTGACCACATACTTCCCAAACGATACAGCAGATTTGTTGAACGTAAATAACAAAACTCATTTTTTTTTCTTTCCTTTTTTTGTAGAAGATTAATAGATGAGAAGGGTGGATAACATAAATGAGTATCGCTTTCAGAGTGACTGATGTCTTGCATATTTCCATTGTTTTATCCATTCATTCATGTGCATTCTAATCATTTAGACTAGGATTTAGCCGTTTCTAGGTTGCATTCTGCATGCATAAGTTCTTTGATTGAGTTAGACCGAAGGATATAACACCACCAGCAATCAAAAAAACTTTGACCAATGAATATGACACACCATGATCAGAAACAGGTTTGAGAAATCAGTCTCATGGTTACAAAAATATAAATTCACTCTTATTCATTTTAATAGCTATTACAAATTATTTATAATGAAACTAAACTTGCTCACAAAGCTAGATAATTATTACATGGGAAATGATAAAATCAGTGCATGGAGAAGAGAGAAGGTTCTTGAAACATGCTTTTCTTCCATGCCAGAGAGAGAAGCTTTCAATGCAATTAACTACCTAATTTTCGTCACTTATTTGGACAGCAAAGAGACCACTTGTTTATGAATCTTTTTGGGCTTGTAAATTGATAAAAATGGGTTGAACATGTTAGCTAACATTATATGTCAATTTTTTAATGTCGTCCATGTCATAACTTCATAAATAAGCCCAAGATCACATCATACTGCTCTTCTTCAAAAATATTTGTCCTCAAATCTTGCTCTCCGAAAAAAGAAAAACTTGACCACATAGTTCCCAAATGATCCAGCAGATTTTTTGAACGTAAATAACAAAACTCATTTTTTTTCTTTCCTTTTTGTAGAAGATTAATAGATGAGAAGGGTGGATAACATAAATGAGTATCTCTTTCAGAGTGACTGATGTCTTGCATATTTCCATTGTTTTATCCATTCATTCATGTGCATTCTAATCATTTAGACTAGGATTTAGCCGTTTCTAGGTTGCATTCTGCATGCATAGGTTCTTTGATTGAGTTAGACCGAAGGATATAACACACCAGCAATCAAAAAAACTTTGACCAATGAATATGACACACCATGATCAGAAACAGGTTTGAGAAATCAGTCTCATGGTTACAAAAATATAAATTCACTAAATCAGTCTCATGGTTACAAAAATATAAATTCACTCTTATTCATTTTAATAGCTATTACAAATTATTTATAATGAAACTAAACTTGCTCACAAAGCTAGATAATTATTACATGGGAAATGATAAAATCAGTGCATGGAGAAGAGAGAAGGTTCTTGAAACATGCTTTTCTTCCATGCCAGAGAGAGAAGCTTTCAATGCAATTAACCACCTAATTTTCGTCACTTATTTGGACAGCAAAGAGACCACTTGTTTATGAATCTTTTTGGGCTTGTAAATTGATAAAAATGGGTTGAACATGTTAGCTAACATTATATGTCAATTTTTTAATGTCGTCCATGTCATAACTTCATAAATAAGCCCAAGATCACATCATACTGCTCTTCTTCAAAAATATTTGTCCTCAAATCTTGCTCTCCGAAAAAAGAAAAAATTGACCACATAGTTCCCAAATGATCCAGCAGATTTTTTGAACGTAAATAACAAAACTCATTTTTTTTCTTTCCTTTTTGTAGAAGATTAATAGATGAGAAGGGTGGATAACATAAATGAGTATCTCTTTCAGAGTGACTGATGTCTTGCATATTTCCATTGTTTTATCCATTCATTCATGTGCATTCTAATCATTTAGACTAGGATTTAGCCGTTTCTAGGTTGCATTCTGCATGCATAAGTTCTTTTTAGGTAATGGAGTATCCTTGGAGTTCTTGGAGGTGATTGAGTGGATTTGAGGTCCAAAAGAGGAGTTTAGGATTAGTATTGCTCGAACAGACACCGGAGCGAGGTGCCAGAGTGAGTGCCCATGGTCGCTCCATATCAGAACGACATCCAAAGGTCGCTCCACGAAACCGCTCGACCCCCAACTCGGAGCGATCTCTCGCAGCGACACCTGAAGGTCGCTCCAGCACTCAGAGCGACGTGTGGAGCGAAACATAGGAGCCGTTCGCGTTTTCACGCAGAAGGAAGCTTGGGAGCGAGGTCCGGGAGCGACCTGGCCAAGTCGCTCCAGCCCTGGAGCGACCTCCGGGAGCGACGCGGCCAGGTCGCTGCGTGTCGTTTGTGTACAAGAAACCTGTTTTATTGTGGGACCTTTTTGTCATTTGTTTTATGTTTTGACATTTGGAAAACCTAAGTTAAGTACTCTGTAAGCCTCCATGGCAGATGTATCTTGTTTTTGGAAGAGAAAACATACAAAAACTCTTCGAAAGTTCATCTTTTGAATTATTCTTATTGTTCTTGTTTTGTTTCATTGTTGATTCCACTAGTTTTATATGATTAAGCTTGAATCTAGAATGGGTTTAAGAGGAATCATGTCGATTAGTGAGTAATCCACATTGAATTCATGGGATAGGGAGATTAGATTAGAACAAGGATGTTTAGTGTAGATTTATCTTGTTCCTTGCTAGTAGAGTATCCTTAATGCATCTTTTGAGTTGGCCTCTGATGTCACTCAAATGTTTAACCTAAGGAGTGATTTACTCTCTCAAATAAGAGGTTCAATCGTAATACTTAGGGATCGATTCCACAAGGAACTAGAATCACAAAAGATATAATCCTAAGTGATTAAGCTAGGTTGAAAAAGGTTTAAAACAGTAAAGAAAATAAGTAGCAATGGTAAGTTTCTAAGGAAAATAGGTTTTGGTTTGAAAAAAATGAAAAGAAATAGTTAGATTCAAGGTTACTATTCAGAAAATCAGGATTATAAATCTATGGATGTCTTAACGAATTGCTTGCAAATATATGAGAACTTCAACCCTTAGACGAATCTATAGCTGTCGCTATCAGACTCGTTCATTGATCTGATTACCGACTGCATCGATCAATGTTTCTATCGCAGTGTCGATCGATATAAGCTGCCGTCGATCGCTAACTCTAGAGGAGTATCGATCGATATAAAGTATCAGATCCGATTGAAACTGTGTTCACCCAAGAATTTCTATCAGTCCGGCTGTCGCATCATGCCTTAATAGAGTCTGAGTTTAGCCAAATGATTTCAGGAAGATGACTATTAGATTAGTCACTCCATAATCATAACTCTAGGTAGCAAGTCTAGAGTAAGCATTAGGGTTCATTTGGATAATGAATATAACAACTCAACAATCCATAGTTGGGGCTAATCCCTCATAACTATTTGAACCCCAAATCTAAGATATGAATCTACTCAGACATAGCCAAGAGATTCATAGCAAAAGAATAAGATGAAATGAAAATGCTTTTATTGCTAAGTATAAAATAGAATACAAAACTCTTAAAAACTTGGTTCAAAACTTCATGTCTATTTAAGGCTCATAGGCATAGCTATAAATATAGAGTACAATTAGGTTAAAAATTCGTCAGGGGCAATCTTGTAATTTGGTGAGAATTTGGGCTTCAAGTTGGCCACGTAAACCTTGCTCATCACGCTCTGTATCGATCGATGGTACATTGCGTACATCGATCGATGGAGTATCTCGAGTTCAACTTCTACGGAATCGTCATCGATCGATTACACAAGGTGTGCATCGATCGATAAGTGTCTCTTAATGTCGGATCTCCACATGCAACTTGTAAAACTCTCCTTTAAGCTCCATAAGGCACCTAAATCATCACTTTACGACAAAATGCTCCTGAACCTGAAAACATACCCAATAGACTCCAAAACATAGATAATTATAATAAAAACATATAGAAAATATGACCAAAAGCGGGTCAAAATCATGGTATATCAACTCCCCCAGACTTAACCTTTTGCTTGTCCTCAAGCAAACTTTAAGTTAGTCTTGAAAGAAGTTTAAAAATAGCAGGGACTCAATCAAAATCTCAACTTAAAATCATAACCTCTTACTTTATTGCAAACCACATCTTATTCCTATCAACTACAGAAGTACATTATACCATATCCTAGCTTAGCAACCTAAACATCTAGCCAATCAACTTAAACATTCCTTGTCTGTCTATCCCCTCTACTGATTTCATATATGCATAAAAATAAAGGTGTAGGCTTTACCTTGGGAGTATCGATCAAGGAACACTTGGATTCAACTCAAACAAGTTTCAGGCATTCTCATCCTGGTTCCCTTTCTTTCTTTGTCCCCCTTCTCTGAATCCCAACTCTTTCTTTCTTTTATATCAATCCCAATGAACAGTTAATGTTCATCTTATTGATCTTTCTTGACAAATTGTAAGCGAATAGTGGGGTCATAGGTAATGTACCTCTCCCTCGCTGTGATCATTCCTTTGATTTAGAATAGTGGGGTCATAGGTAATGTACCTCTCCCTCTGCCTCTCAGGAAATCATCTCAATCTTTTATTTTCTGGGGATGCCGAAGGAAGGAAAGAAGGAAACCAAAATTTTTGAGACTTTTACCTTCCAGACTTGCAAGAGGATTCCGATCCCTTGTATACCAAGCCCCAAGACAAGCAATAGATGTCAGGTTAGGTTGGAAATCAGCTTTGGTTCTTCCAGACAATCATGAAAGTGTTGACATAGGTGATCGGTGATCCACTTTAACATCTATAGTACTTTCTGCAATCGATAAATCTAAGAATGGTGCTAAAGAGTGGTAAGATAAAAAGTAAGACTTTGAAATTTTTTCCCTTTCTTGACTCAATAAAACCAATTTTTGAAAACTTTTTCAAAAAGATCAAAAAGAGGCAAAGTAGCATCAGTAATCAACTCCCCCCAGACTTAAGTCATACACTGTCCTCAGTGTATAATTAGTCGAAGTTAGAGCATAAGAAAAATTAAATATGTAAACTGATATCGAAATGGTGAACGATATATCTGACCGATATGGGTATCGATCGATGGTGAGTCGCCATCGTCGATCGATGGTTGTTGGTCTGTGTCGAGCGATATCGACTGGTTCGTATCGGTCGATAGGTATGGATCGTGTGTCTATCATCCTAAAAACAAGTAAAAAAAAACGAAACTAGTAAGTAAAGATAAAATAAAATAAGTAAGTAAAATACCTAACATTGGGTTGCCTCCCACTCAGCGCTTGGTTAAAGTCAGTAAGCTTGACTGTGGAGTTATGGTGGCTAGTGAGGTGGGTTGCAGGTACTTGTTGGTAAACAAGTGTCCTCTTTTTCCTGTGTTTCATCAAACCAAGAGGTTAGAAAGCTTCTTGTGGCCTTCTCACTTCTGGTCATACTAGTCTTCAAACAATAAACTTCTGCTTGGATCCTTTCTAACCACCCTTCTAAGTTGGCAAGGTTGTACTGAGGGTTGCCAAGCATGCTGTAGATGTGTTCTGTTGTGCGCTGCATGGCATCGTGGTGTGTTGGATCGTCGGTCGATTCTGGAGGTTTCATATCGGTCGATGGGTTGTGTGCTTCATCGATCGATGGGGATGGGTCAGGTTGGCTGGCGAGCTGTCTTTGAATATCTTCAACCTCTTTCTGAATATCTTCCATTGGGCATTGCAGACCTTTGAAAACACTGTGTAGGGGAAACCAGTATTCGTCCAGGATTCTATAATCTTCGTCTCCACAAAACTCAATAGATTTGTAGATTTGTGCTGTGGTTTCTTCAAATTCTTCCCTGGTACAGAATTCTTGAGCACGGGTATCGATCGATGGACTGGGTTTGTCATCGATCGATAGCTTCTGTAAGTGGGGCTCGATCGGGTTAAGTACGGGTGTATCGATAGATGCAGGGGTTTCTGTATCGGTCGATGCCTGTGTCTGAGACTTCAGTTGTGCACGCAAAGTGTTGACTTCTTCTTGTAGGACATCTCGTTTCTTTCGTACTAAGTCAGTGCTGCTGGTCTGCCATAGCATCTCACTTCGAAGTCTTGATAGTTCTTCCTCAAGGTCAAGTCTCGTGCCTGCTATCTTCCAGTTGTGATCGCTGGTGAGGCCATCTAGCATGTAGGTGACTTCTTTCTGTGTGTAGAGCTTGCCATCTGGAACTCCTTTAGCAAACTGATCAGCATATCCTGGTAGACAGAAACAAGAGCGACCAAATAGTGAGGCTCTCTTTAGCAAGTTTTCCATATCTTCTTTGGTGACAGGGATGATGTCTCCGTTTACTGCTCTTGCACCAAATTCGTCTTTCTTTTCCCAGAAGAAACGACGAACTCCGTGTTTGAAAGCTCTCTTCCCAAATTCGCGATGCGTATCGATTGATGCGAGTCTCCATGCATCGGTCGATGCCTGCTGAAATTCGTGTGGATCGTTTGGGTAGCGGGGCGGTTGTGTAGAGGGAGTTACTGGACCATTAGCCATCTGGAGTAGGTCTGCAACATCTTCTTTGGAGATAGGGATGATTCTCCCATCTATAGCTCGTGCATGACCATCTGAATCCCTAAAAATACCAAACTCATCCGGAAATTAGCGAATTTAAATCAAATTGAAGTGTTTGTACCTCGGATGGTGTTGTGGCGGGATCGGTCGGTGGTTGAAGATTGATATCGACCGATGGAGAGTGCTCCTTATCGATCGATGTCGGGAAGATCATATCGGTCGACGGCTTGAACTCCATGTCGAGCGATACGGGATCTTGTTGGGGTCAAAATTGGTACGACGTAATTAATAGCCAAAACTCCCCGCAAAAATACATAAGGGATAGTTTTATAAAACCCAAGAAGTCATTTTATAAAATTCGAAGTCATTTATAAAACTCGCAAGCCGTTTTATAAAACTCGAAGATCGTTTTATAAAACTCGAGAAGCCGTTTTATAAAACTCGCAGACCGTTTTATAAAACTCGAGAAGCCGTTTTATAACACTCGAGAAGCCGTTTTATAAAACTCGAAGATCGTTTTATAAAACTCGAGAAGCCATTTTATAAAACTCACAGACCGTTTTATAAAACTCGAGAAGCCGTTTTATAAAACTCGAGAAGTCGTTTTATAAAACTCGAAGATCGTTTTATAAAACTCGAGAAGCGGTTTTATAAAACTCAAAGATTGTTTTATAAAACCTGAAGAATCGTTTTATAAAACCCAAGAATCATTTTATAAAACTCGAAGATCGTTTTATAAAACTCGAGAATCGTTTTATGAAACCGCAAAAAACCGAAACAGCCATGAAACGCGAACTAGTCGCAACTGATTCGCCCACCGGCTAACTAAGCCAAGCCGGCTTAGTTCGCCGATGGGCGAACTAGGAGACCCGTGCCTAGTTCGCCCACCGGCGAACTAAGACAGCTTGGCTTAGTTCGCCGGTGGGTGAACTAGTCCCGTCCCGGCTAGTACACCCACCGGCCTCGATCTAGAGACTTCTTGGACGTCCCGAGTCTCGATCTCCCGCATCCGTGATTCGAAACTTACGTCTTTCGACACGGTCGCATTCTGAACCACGGCCGAAATATCTCCCGTTCTATCTTGATTCGACCTACCGCTCGAGTTTTACGATAAAACAGTAAAACTTCGTTTTCTCGACAAAGAACTCGAGGAAATCGTATAAAACGGCAACGGTTAAACGAAACACTGAACATTGCCTAAACTATACGATTTTTTCTAGATTTCTCGTTAAAATCGTAAAAACGCGTTTTTAATAAAAACGTCGAGTATATCGTAAAAAGCACGTTCTTAATAAAAACGTCGAGTAAATCGTAAAACCTTACGATTAGCTCGAGGAATTAACTAAAAACAGCATCAGATCAGGAAACGATCCCGTAGAAAGTCGGAAAACGAATTCATCGCAGAACGGCCCGTAGGGTCCTAAAATGCGATAAAAGCCCATCTCGCGATTTTAACGGAATCTAACCCGAAGATACGATAACATTTTGACGGTTTACTCGCAGGAGGAAAATAAATGTCAAGCTTGAAGATAAAAGGCAGGTTTGAAGAAAAATAGAAGGTTTCCGCAGAAGAAAAGGAAGGATCGAGAAAAATGGAAGATTCCCAAAATACTCAAATCTGGGCGAAATGGAAAGAACGAATGGCCAAGGCGAGGAGTATATAAGTAAGAGGTCTAGGGCAGAAGCAAGGGACACGATTTTCAGAGCTCTCACCACCAAAACTAGCATTTAGGAATATTTTCGTTTTCTGTTAGCGAGCTGCGTCTTAATTAGGGTTTTTTCGTTCTTAAGCTTTTCGGCCACTCTTTTTGTACCAGTTCTACGCAGATTCGGAATAAGAACCTCTTTGCTCTCGATTTTCGTTTATTCTTTTAAAAATTCTAAGTTTATCGTTATCTTAATCTTCGTTGTGCGGTTCTGCAGATAGCTGGTTCCTCTGGAAACTTAGGGTTTTCCCGAAGTTTCCTTATTTACAATTATTTGACAGTAGGTGGATTTCGGTTCCCACATTTTGGCGCTAGAAGGAGGGGGGTGGGTCGGATCTATCTTACACCGAAGCCGCAACATGTCCAACGAAGAAACGATGACTAGTGACAACCAAACTCGCAACGAACGCGATAACGGTCAAATAACACCACCACAAGGAGCGTCTGCGGCCAACGCTACAAACGCTAACGCCGAGACCCTCGAGAAGATGCTTTCCGAGTTTAACAAAAAATCGGAAGAGCAGGAAAAGCTCATTGGTTCGCTCGCGAAACGGGTAGAGACCCTAACCGCGAAAACCCGAGAAATTCGCCCCCGCGGAACTACTAAGATCCGCGGAAGGAGGCTCGACTTTGGCGCTCCTACGGATCGTCCCAGAACCGAGCAGGGTAACTTGCCGGAAAAGGAATCCGGAAAAGACAATCCTGACGCGACGCTGAACGAATCGGAGAAACCTTCTACTCACGAACAGGAGACCGAGGGAGACGACATCAAAAGGGTTAACCTGGAGACAAGCGACCAGGCCGATTCGTCAGACGAAGACGCTGACGTCCATCCTAGGAGAAGAAAGACTCGAAGTCCTCTGCCGGAGTCTTCTCCCGAACGTTCTTTTATAGGAGACGAGGGGGAACTCGACTTCGCGCGATACACAAAGACCGCCGAGGAGCGATCTCCAATCACTCGCAGCAAACGCCGACAAGGTCGGAAAACTGCTGGCGGACTGACCGAGATTCGCGACCTCTGTGAATATATCACCAAAACGGCCGCAGCGGTAAAAGCGGTGAAATCTCAGATTCACCACGCTACCAGCGCCGCACCTGAAATCGATCGGCTAATGTACAAATCTCGGAAGACGCCCTTCACGGCCCGCATCACCCAGATCAAACTGCCCGATCCCGGAAAGCTTAAGGTGCCGACTTACGACGGGACGTCCGATCGCAAAGCGCACCTACAAGCATTCCAGATCACCATGGGACGAGCCAAGCTCAAGGACCACGAAAAAGACACAGGCTACTGCCGCCTCTTCGTCGAAAACCTAGAAGGAGCCGCGCTCGAATGTTTCGCCAAACTTAGGCGAAATTCGATCGGAAGTTTCCGTCGACTGGCTTCAGAGTTCCTGAAGCAGTACTCGATATTCATTAACCCGGAAACCTCCGACGCCGACCTCTGGAGCTTGGTGCAGGAGGATGAATCTCTCCGCGATTTCATGAGCAGATTCAAACTCGTCATGGCTAGGGTTAGCAGAATCAGCGAGAAAGCCGCCATCGACGCGTTAAGGAAATCGCTATGGTATAAATCGAAATTCCGCAAGTGGATAACTCTCGAGAAACCGCGGACGATCCAGGATGCGCTCCATAAGGCCACTGACTTCATAACCATCGAAGAGGAGACTAAAATCCTGTCCGAGAAGCATAAGCCGACGCGAGCATCAGCAAAGGATAACGCGTCCGAGCAGAAGCAGAAAAAGAGGAACTCTTGTAACGACAAATTCGTCCATCACGAGGGACATGATCTCCAAGGAGAGCATAACTACGCTATCAACTCCAGTTCGGAGCAAGGGCGAACTACGGGAAACACGTGGACGAGAAATTTGAATTACGACGAGAATTCTTTCTGCGACCTCCACCAAACCCGCGGGCATTCCACCGTGAACTGCAAAGTTCTCAGCGCCAAACTTGCCGCAAAATTGGTCGCGGGAGAACTTTCCAAGATATCTATTGTCAAGGATCTCATCCACGATTCGGATCGCCTTCCGAAGAATGACAGGAACGTGCGAGCAGAAACTCCGCCTCAGGGAAACCAGTCAGGCGAAAAATGCGGACGAAGACAAGACGAGAAGGGTAATGACGCTAACCACCGAAAAATCAAAATGATTATCGGCGAATCGCAATACTACAACGACACCGTCTCGTCTATAAAATCCTACCAACGCAAAGCCGAAACCGGCTCGAGTTGGAAGGTGCCGACGGATGACTCTCCGAAAGGAGTGATCTCATTCGACGACGCTGAAACCGGCGGAATCAACCAACCTCACGCCGATCCTCTTGTCATCGACTTAGTAATAAGCGATTTAGAAGTCGCTTGGATCTTGGTCGATACCGGGAGTACTGTCAACGTGATCTTCCGCAACACGCTAGCACGCTTGGGAATCGATCTCTCGGAAGTCGAGCCGATTCCAAAACCGCTGACTAGTTTCTCCGGAGAGACGTCAATGACCCTGGGATAAATCCGACTACCGGTCGCCGCAAAAGAAGTGACGAAAATCGTTAACTTCGCGGTAGTCGATTTCCCGGCCATCTACAATGTAATCATGGGCACGCCTGGGATAAATTCCATGAAGGCGGTTCTGTCCACGTATCACTTAGGCATCAAATTCCCAATGCCTACGGGAGTCGCAGTAATTTGGGGATGCCAAAGACAATCGCGATCTTGCTTCCTTGCCGATCATAAGCTGAGGAGATTGGCGGTAGCAATCGTGAAACCAAAGCGGGCAAAGGTCACGCCACCACCCGCAGAAGACGACCCAAAGCAAGCAACGGCCGAGAAACCAGAAGTTTCCGCACCCATCGCTTCCATCCGACCGGAGGAGACAATCCCAGACAAAGACATCGATCCCGCAACTGAAGCGATCGAGAAGTCTGCGACAGCCGAGTAAGCACACTCGCGCAATCAATCAGAACTACGAGATGGCTTGATTTCCGAAAGGAATACGTAGGCAGCTCGCCTAAAGATGAGTTCAGCTATCCACCCCTCCAAAACGGGGGGGGGGGGGGAGTGGGTGAGTATACGAGTATTCGTATACTCCCAAATTTTTTTTACAAAATTCCTTTTAGCTTTGTGATCGAAAAATTTTCAAAATTTTTAATAAAGACAAAGTTAGAATATCTCCGCTACTATCAGAAAACGCAAATCCAGAAAATCGCTTCCGCAGTAACAACTATTTAATCGTCTTTCTAAAAAACTTGCATACCAAAATATTTTCGGAAAGAACTGGCGAGACGTCGCCTAAACTCTCAAAGAAAAATATTTCCCCAAGTCCGTCCGCGACTATAAAAACACGAACGTTTGGCGATTGGCCCCGTCGAGCACGCTAGCTGTCCTAAACAAACGCACCGACCCATCGTCCGCATACATCCGACGAGGATAAAATCACGCGCTATAAAAGAAATCCAAATTTTTGGTCAGCACTTCCGGGCAACTTAGAAATTGTTCCCGGTGAGATGCTCGATTCCAACCATACTAATCATATAAGCCGAGAACCTATCGCGGATTCTAAATCGTTATGGAGTCAGGTTAAAATCACAACGGGCAAAACGAAAGCCGACTAGTCATCGCACAGCCCCAATCCGAAAGTAAACCTAGGTCTTGCCCTAAACCCAGCACACTGGTCGCTAACGTCTCAAGGCATGAATCGAGATCCTAAAGGCATGTCTCTTCGCCCACATCTAAACACTCTCGAAAATCGAAATCTCCCGAGTTAACGAATCGAACGATTTACACCAAAGAGTTAGATACGAGATGACAACTCGTATTCTTCCCTCTGCATCTAAAACGAAACACGAATTTCATACTTAGAAAATATTGTCTTATTAAAAGCATCCAAGTACATACCGCCCAGCGGTAGGGATTCAAAGCCACCAACGGCCAGTCCCGAAAAAACAACAACAAGATCGAAAAACTAATAACATCACACACTGAAGTCATCAAACGCAGACTGATCGACTTCACCATCCACGTCTGAAATCCCAGGACCAACTTCGACCGAATCCGGCGACACCACGATGGGATTCCATTGATCCTACATGCGCGCCTTAAGGTCTAAAAGTTTGGGCTGCATATCTCTTTCCCTATTCAGGCTTTCCCACCGCCTGGAGAATTCCTTAGCAAACGAAATACCCTTCATTCTGAGTTAGGGATAACCCATGAACGATCCCGCGACATTCGCGATAATCACCATGCGCCCGTTGAACAACTTCGGCATCCGAACAACCGGTTGCAAATCGCTCACGACGAGCACAACGAATCCTTTGGTCAGAGAGGTCCTTGGCACGACGAGATCTAGCCGCACACTCATCCCTCACGCGAGCAACCTCCCTCGCAACCACTTCTTCGGCTCAGTTGGCCTCGACCTCTTCCCGAAGACGAGCAACTTCTTTTTCAGCCATGTTCGCTCGAAACTCGGCAAGGCGAGCTTCAGCGGTATGGCTGTCTAGGGCCCGGCTCATGACAAGGAAACCCTACCAAGGAAAAGAATTAAGCGATATCATAAAAATTGCTCGAAAAAGAAAACAATAAACACACTTACCTCCTTGGCTTTCTCAGACCCCCTAATAAATTCCGGGACTTGATCATGGTCGATGTCCGGAAAATGGGAGGTCGATGATCTGCCCGCCTTCGTCCAGACGTCTTCTTCCGTCTGACAATCAAGGAAGTCCTTGAGAATATTGTCAGGAAAGCCACGCGTTCAGAGTCATCATCTTCGACAACCAAATTTTTATCCCTTTGGAAGCTTGATTTGCCACTCCTCATCGAGGGAACATACGGAATAAACTCCCCGATAAACGGATCCTCTTCATAAATCGGAGAATTCGCAAAGAGTCGAGATCGGAAGAGGGCAACCGCTTGGCGGACGCGTTGCGGAGAAAAACTGCACCAACGACTTCACCACATTTGAGAGAAGTGGTGATGTTCTGGAGATCCGCGGGATACGGAGGCAAAGGGTTGGTCACTGCGGAAAAACAGAAACGAATAAAAAAAAAAATAGGAGGAAGAGGATTCGTATGAACTCGATTCACATACCTTTCCGACCCCACGTGGTCGTAAAAAGCGGAATGCAACCCTCCTCGACTGACGCANACTGACGCACTGTCGATACGAACGTAGAAGAAATTTTTCTTCCAAGAAGTAGAAAGCGTTGAGCAGCCCGTAACAATTTCGTCATGAGGGCATAGAGTGATCCTCCGCGATTGCCCCGTGGGCTTCAACAGACTCTCGAGATGATCAACGTTAAGGGTAATTCCCTGCTCGTAACTCAGCGTCAGGAGACCAACGAGTTTCTTTAAACCAGGGGGAGTTAGCTGACTGATCGATAGCCCCAGCCTGTGAAGGTAATGAACAATGATTTCCGGGATCGGAAACCATAAGTGGCATTGTTGCATGAAAATGTTGTGACATGTGAAAAAACCCTCGGGTGCATCCTTGTCGCCTTCCCCGACAAGTGGGAGACGAAACTCGACAGCCTCTGGAACTCGGCAAAATTCACGCATGTAATCGATACTGTTAAAAAGAGCCGAGCTCGGATATCCGGAAGTTTGATCGATGTCCGACAAAGCTGGAACCCAAGTCCCAGGACTAGCGGACCCCGACTCATCTCCCAACGCCCAAAAAGCCTCGCGGTCCGTCGGGTCGATTAACGGGAACGAATACTCTTCTTTCGAAGCTGAAACTGGAGGCTGCGAGCTCATTCCCTCAGAATTGCGAAAATTGGAACTAGCTGAGGAACGAGTCTTTCTTCCTGAAAACATGTTTGAAGATCCTCAAAGAAGTAGAGAGAAAAATTTCTTGGATAAGTTGTAGAAGATGGGGTAAAGAATTCAAAATTTTACTCCATCTACTTATAGGAAAGAATTTTACTATTCACCCTTGGACTTTTGGCCATTAAAAATCCGCCTAATTCTACCAAACCCGCAAAACAAGCTCAATCCACTCGCAAGAACCTCACGATTCCTACGAGCTGGGGGTCTAACTGTTGGGGTCAAAATCGGTACGACAGAATTAATAGTCAAAACTCCCCGCAAAAATACAAAAGGGATAGTTTTATAAATCCCAAGAAGTCGTTTTATAAAACTCGCAAGCCGTTTTATAAAACTCGAAGATCGTTTTATAAAACTCGAGAAGCCGTTTTATAAAACTCGCAGACCGTTTTATAAAACTCGAGAAGCCGTTTTATAAAACTCGAAGATCGTTTTATAAAACTCGAGAAGCGGTTTTATAAAACTCAAAGATTGTTTTATAAAACTCGAGAAGCCGTTTTATAAAACTCAAAGATCGTTTTATAAAACTCGAGAAGCCGTTTTATAAAACTCGAAGATCGTTTTATAAAACTCGGGAAGCCATTTTATAAAACTCGCAGATCATTTTATAAAACTCGAGAAGCCGTTTTATAAAACTCGAGAAGCCGTTTTATAAAACTCGAAGATCGTTTTATAAAACTCAAGAAGCCGTTTTATAAAACTCAAAGATCGTTTTATAAAACCTGAAGAATCGTTTTATAAAACCCGAGAATCATTTTATAAAACTCGAAGATCTTTTTATAAAACTCGAGAACCGTTTTACGAAACCGCAAAAAACCGAAACAGCCCTGAAACGCTAACTAGGAGACCCGTGCGTAGTTCGCCCACCGGCGGAATCGACCAAACTCACGCCGATCCTCTTGTCATCGACTTAGTAATAAGCGATTTAGAAGTCGCTCGGATCTTAGTGATACCGGGAGTACTGTCAACGTGATCTTCCGCAACACGTTAGCACGCATGGGAATCGATCTCTCGGAAGTCGAGCCAATTCCAAAACCGCTGACTAGTTTCTCCGGCGAGACGTCAATGACCCTGGGATCAATCCGACTACCGGTCGCCGCAAAAGAAGTGACGAAAATCGTTAACTTCGCGGTAGTCGATTTCCCGGCCATCTACAATGTAATCATGGGCACGCCTTGGATAAATTCCATGAAGGCGGTTCTGTCCACGTATCACTTAGGTATCAAATTCCCGACGCCTACGGGAGTCGCAGTAATTTGGGGATGCCAAAGACAATCGCGATCTTGCTTCCTGGCCGAACATAAGCTGAGGCGATTGGCGGTAGCAATCGTGAAACCAAAGCGGGCAAAGGTCACGCCACCGCCCGCAGAAGACGACCCAAAGCAAGCAACGGCCGAGAAACCAGAAGTTTCTGCACATCCGGAAAATAGCTTCTGCAGTAACAACTATTTAATCGTCTTTCTAAAAAACTTTTATACAAAAATATTTTCGGAAAGAACTGGCGAGACGTCGCCTAAACTCTCAAAGAAAACTATTTCCCCAAGTCCGTCCGCGACTATAAAAACACTAACGTTCGGCGATTGGCCCCGTCGAGCACGCTAGCCGTCCTAAACAAATGCACCGACCTATCGGTCCGCATACATCCGACGAGGATAAAATAGCGCGCTATAAAAGATATCCAAATTTTTAGTCAGCACTTCCGGGCAACTTAGAAATTGTTCCCGGTGAGATGCTCGATTCCAACCATACGAATCGTATACGCCGAGAACCTATCGCGGATTCTAAATCGGTATGGAGTCAGGTTAAAATCGCAACGGGCAAAACGAAAGCCGACTAGTCATCGCACAGCCCCAATCCGAAAGTAAACCTTGGTGTTGCCCTAAACCCAGCACAGTGGTCGCTAACGTCTCAAGGCATGAATCGAGATCCTAAAGGCATGTCTCTTCGCCCACATCTAAACACTCGTGAAAATCAAAATCTCCCGAGTTAACGAATCGGACGATTTACACCAAAGAGTTAGATACGAGATGACAACTCGTATTCTTCCCTCTGCATCTAAAACGAAACCCGAATTTCATACTTAGAAAATATTGACTTATTAAAAGCATCCAAGTACATACCGCCCAGCGGTAGGGATTCAAAGCCACCAACGACCAGTCTCGAAAAAACAACAACAAGATCGAAAAACTAATAACATCACACATTGAAGTCATCAAACGCAGACTGACGACTTCACCATCCACGTCCGAAATCCCAGGACCAACTTCGACCGAATCCGGCGACACCACGATGGGATTCCATTGATCCCACTTGCGCGCGTTAAGGTCGAAAAGTTCAGGCTGCATATCTCTTTCCCGATTCAGGCTTTCCCGCCGCGTGGAGAATTCCTTAGCAAACGAATACCCTTCATTCTGAGTTAGGGATAACCCATGAACGATCCCGCGAGATTCGCGATAATCACCATGCGCCCGTTGAACAACTTCGGCATCTGAACAACCGGTTGCAAATCGCTCACGACGAGCCTTCATCTCCTCGGCAACCTCTCGTTTGCCCGCACGATGAGCACGACGAATCCTTTGGTCAGAGAGCTCCTTGGCACGACGAGATCTAGCCGCACACTCATCCCTCACGCGAGCAACCTCCCTCCCAACCACTTCTTCGGCTCAGTTGGCCTCGACCTCTTCCCGAAGACGAGCAACTTCTTTTTCAGCCATGTTCGCTCGAAACTTGGCAAGGCGAACTTCAGCGGTATGGCTGTCTAGGGCCCGGTTCATGACAAGGATACCCTACCAAAGAAAAGAATTAAGCGATATCATAAAAATTGTTCGAAAAAGAAAACAATAAACACACGTACCTCCTTGGCTTTCTCAGATCCCCTAATAAACTTCGGGACTTGATCATGGTCGATGTCCGGAAAATGGGAGGTCGATGATCCGCCCGCCTTCGTCCAGACGCCTTCTTCCGTCTGACTATCAAGGAAGTCCTTGAGAATATTGTCAGGAGAAGCCGCGCGTTCAGAGTCATCATCTTCGACAACCAAATTTTTATCCCTTCGGAAGCTGGATTTGCCACTCCTCATCGAGGGAACATACGGAATAAACTCCCCGATAAACGGATCCTCTTCATAAATCGGAGAATTCACAAAGAGTCGAGATCGGAAAAGGGCAACCGCTTGGCGGACGCGTTGCGGAGAAAAACTGCACCAACCGACTTCACCACATTTGAGAGAAGTGGTGATGTTCTGGAGATCCGCGGGATACGGAGGCAAAGGGTTGGTCACTGCGGAAAAACAGAAACGAATAAAAAAAAAAATAGGAGGAAGAGGATTCGTATGAACTCGATTCACATACCTTTCCGACCCCACGTGGTCGTAAAAAGCGGAATGCAACCCTCCTCGACTGACGCANACTGACGCACTGTCGATACGAACGTAGAAGAAATTTTTCTTCCAAGAAGTAGAAAGCGTTGAGCAGCCCGTAACAATTTCGTCATGAGGGCATAGAGTGATCCTCCGCGATTGCCCCGTGGGCTTCAACAGACTCTCGAGATGATCAACGTTAAGGGTAATTCCCTGCTCGTAACTCAGCGTCAGGAGACCAACGAGTTGCTTTAAACCAGGGGGAGTCAGCTGACTGTTCAATAGCCCCAGCCCGTGAAGGTAATGAACAATGATTTCCGGGATCGGAAACCATAAGTGGCATTATTGCAAGAAAATGTTGTAACATGTGAAAAAACCCTCGGGTGCATCCTTGTCGCCTTCCCCGGCAAGTGGGAGACGAAACTCGACAGCCTCTGGAACTCGGCAAAATTCGCGCATGTAATCGATACTGTTAAAAAGAGTCGAGCTCGGATATCCGGAAGTTTGATCGATGTCCGACAAAGCTGGAACCCAAGTCCCAGGCCTAGCGGACCCCGACTCATCTCCCAACGCCCAAAAAGCCTCGCGGTCTGTCGGGTCGATTAACGGGAACGAATACTCTTCTTTCGAAGCTGAAACTGGAGGCTGCGAGCGCGTTCCCTCAGAATTGCAAAAATTGGAACTAGTTGAGGAGCGAGTCTTTCTTCCTGAAAACATGTTTGAAGATCCTCAAAGAAGTAGAGAGAAAAATTTCTTGGATAAGTTGTAGAAGATGGGGTAAAGAATTCAAAATTTTACTCCATCTACTTATAGGAAAGAATTTTACTATTCACCCTTGGACTTTTGGCCATTAAAGTTCCGCCTAATTCTACCAAACCCGCCAAACAAGCTCAATCCACTCGCAAGAACCTCACGATTCCTACAAGCTGGGGGGCTAACTGTTGGGGTCAAAATCGGTACGACGGAATTAATAGCCAAAACTCCCCGCAAAAATACAAAAGGGATATTTTTATAAAACCCAAGAAGTCGTTTTAAAAAACTCGAAGTCATTTATAAAACTCGCAAGCCGTTTTATAAAACTCGAAGATCGTTTTATAAAACTCGAGAAGTCGTCTTATAAAACTCGTAGACCGTTTTATAAAACTTGAGAAGCCGTTTTATAAAACTAAAAGATCGTTTTATAAAACTCGAGAAGCCGTTTTATAAGACTCAAAGATCGTTTTATAAAACTCGAAGATCGTTTTATAAAACTAGAGAAGCCAATTTATAAAAATCGTAGACCGTTTTATAAAACTCGAGAAGCCGTTTTATAAAACTCGAGAAGCCGTTTTATAAAACTAAAAGATCGTTTTATAAAACTCGAGAAGCCGTTTTATAAAACTCGAAGATTGTTTTAAAAAACTCGAGGAGCCGTTTTATAAAACTCAAAGATCGTTTTATAAAACCTGAAGAATCGTTTTATAAAACGCGAGAATCATTTTATAAAACTCGAAGATCGTTTTATAAAACTCGAGAATCGTTTTACGAAACCGAAAAAACCGAAACAGCCGTGACACCCGAACTAGGAGACCCGTGCCTAGTTCGACCACCGGCAAACTAAGCCAGTTTGGCTTAGTTCGCCGTTGGACGAAGTAGAGACTTCCTGGACGTCCCGAGCCTTGATCTCCAGCATCCCCGATTCGAAACTTACGTCTTTCGGCACGGTCGCATTCTGAACCACGGCCGAAATATCTCCCTAACTATCTCGATCCGACCTACCGCTCGAGTTTTACGATAAAAACCGTAAAACTTCGTTTTCTCGAGAAAGAACTCGAGGAAATCGTATAAAACGGCAACGGTTAAACGAAACACCAAACATTGCCTAAACTATACGATTTATTCGAAATTTCTCGTTAAAATCGTAAAAACGCGTTTTTAATAAAAACGTCGAGTAAATCGTAAAAAGCGCGTTTTTAATAAAAACGTAGAGTAAATCGTAAAACCTTACGATTAGCTTGAGGAATTAACTAAAACGGCATCAGATCAGGAAACGATCCCGTAGAAAGTCGGAAAACGAATTTATCGCAGAACGGCCCGTAGGGTTCTAAAACGCGATAAAAGCCCATCTCGCGATTTTAACGGAATCTAGCCCGAAGATACGATAACATTTTGACGGTTTACTCGCAGGAGGAAAATAAATGTCAAGCTTGAAGATAAAGGGCAGGTTTGAAGAATTCCGATGGAAGTCTGTAGGAATTAGGGTTTCTCCAATCTGTACCTCAAGGTTGCGAACGATGCCTCCAGAGCTTTGCTGAGAACAATCTACAAAGATGAAAGTTTCTTCAGAAGGCTCTATCTTCAGACCTAGATGATCTACCATGAGCTTGGGTAAGATGCTAACTCCAGATCCTGTGTCACAGAGGGCACGTGGGAACTCAACACCTCTAATGGAGCGAGGTATTGTGAATTTCCCTGGATCATTCTTCTTCTTCAGTGTTATCTTCTGCTTGAGGCTATCTCGGACTTGGTTAAACGTCCTTCTGATGTCTTCTTCTGTCTCATTGGTTTCTCTGAAGAACATCCACAATCTGTGTGAAAAGTAGGCTTCTTCAAAAGGTTTCTCTTTAGGTATTCTGAGGACTCTTTTTCTGAAGCTTGACAACTCCTTCTCGTTAGCGTCTCTTTTATAGGGTTTAGGGATCTTTTCTTTCCTTTTTCGGAGCACTCTCCCCATATTTTCCATTTTTATCTCCATGGACTCAAAAATATCTGTGGGTCTCTCTTTTAGGACTGCTGTAGGGTTTCTGGTGGTGTAATATCGCTCCCGGAAAGCGTCAAGACCTGCACTGTCGATTTTAGGAAGTGGCACTGCATATCGATGTCGAGCGATGCCAGGGTCTTGATGTCGATCGATGATGGGGGCATCATGTCGATCGATGACAGGTGCGGGTGGATGTGGGTGAAGTGCGGCGAATTCGGCGTGAGACATAATCTTGACGGAATTGCACTTGCGAGGGTTTTCGTCGGAGTCCATCGATCGACACTCGTCAAAGTTGATCGATCGACGAACTAAAGGTGATATCGATCGATGTTGAGCTGGTAATATCGATCGATAGTAGTCGTAGGCGAATTCTCTTTCACTCTCATCATCAGATCTCTGAATCTCTTCTACTACCTCTTGCCAAAAGTCATCATCTAGGAGGGAATTGATGTTCTGGGTGTGGGTAGACTCCTGCTTCTTAACTGCTTCTCCTGTCTGCAACACCTGGGTCTCTACCTTCTTCACATGGGTGCTGAGTGCATCTATCTTCGTGATGAAGGTGGTGTAGACAGAATCAATCTTTCCATTGAAGTTTACCTCGAGTTTCTGGTGACTCTCAAGTATCTTGTCTAGCAATTCCTCCAGTTTAGTATCTTGGGTGGGTGGGTGTGGATTTGAGTAGAAGGCACTTCCATAGCTTCTGTTGTTGTTAGGGTTTCTGCTGCTGAAGGTGTTGGGCTTTTGGGGATTCTGGTTAAAGTTGCTTCTCTAGCCTATGAAGTTTATGTATCCTCCTTTGTTACCCGATCTCTGAAAACCGGCACCACTAATCCAGTTGACATCTTCTTCAACAATTTCTGAATCTTCCACTGAACAGATCTGCTTGTTTAGGAGTTTCTGAATGTTGTCTAGCTGTGCTTGAACTTCATTGGCATACTCCTTCCCAAGGGATGATGTAGTCTGTATAGAGTTTCTTGTGCTGTTGCTGGAAGCTAAGTTGTCAATTAGCTTGATAGCATTCTGAGGATTCCTGGTGGTGAAGTTGCCATCGCTAGCTGTATCAAGGGCTCTCTTGAAATCGGGGCTGATGCCTCTATAGAAGGTGCAGAGCAGTTGTACTTGGTTGAATCCGTGGTGTGGGCAGTCTTGCTGGTAGGACTTGAATCTGTTCCAAGTATCCTTGAATGACTCTTCAGGGGCTTGGGTGAATGTACCAATCTTCTTCCTCCAGTCTTCAGCGCGTGAATCATCAAAGAAATTACGCAGGAAGGCGTGCTTGATATCATTCCAAGTGGTAAGGGAACCTGGTGGTAGTTGTCTTAGCCACTGCAAAGCTTCTCTAGATAGAGAGTACTTGAAAAGCTTTCAGAAAAGATAGTCTTGAGGAACTCCTTTTGCTTTGACTAGGGTGACAAGATCCTCGAACCTCTCCAGATGGTCCATTGGATGCTCATGGGGCAAACCACAAAAAGGGATTTGTCCCACAAGTGTGTAGTATTGCGGTTTGAGCTCAAAATCTCCTCTCTGAATAGCAGGAGGGAGGATGGCTGATCTGTTTGAATAGAACTGATCGGGGCGGTTGAAGTCAGCCAAAGTTCTGGTCTCTTCTACAGGTTGAATGATGCTTGTGGGTGCAGTCTCTTCTTCAGTAATGATCTCCTTCTGATCATTCAGCTTCTGACCTGCTGCATTTCGCAGGTGACCATCTTGATCACGCAGGTCTACATTCTCATCGGGTATGAGAATCATAGGCGCTACCATGTCTCGCCGGTTAGTATCGATCGATGTAAGGTGTGGTGTATTGATCGGTGTCAACTGAAGGGTATCGGTCGACGAACGGTTGTTGATCGTCGGTGGAAAGCGCATATCGGTCGATATAGAGGTGTTGGTATCGATCGATGCGGAGCATATGTCTTTGCGGATGCTACGCTCTAGATTGTTGGGATCTTCTGAGTACAAAAATTGCTTGTTCTTGTTGCTTCTAGTACTGCTGGGCATGTACCTGAAAGAGACAAAAAGAAAAAGAAAAAATTTGTGTCAAAAGATTGAAAAAAATAAAAAGTAACAAATAACCTAGACTAAACCAGATTAAATCTAATAGTGATCTTAGTTCCCCGGCAACGGCGCCTAATTTGATGTCACTCAAATGTTTAACCTAAGGAGTGATTTACTCTCTCAAATAAGAGGTTCAATCGTAATACTTAGGGATCGAATCCACAAGGAACTAGAGTCACAAAAGATATAATCCTAAGTGATTAAGCTAGGTTGAAAAAATTTAAAATAGTAAATAAAATAAGTAGCAATGGTAAGCTGCTAAGGAAAATATGTTTTGGTTTGAAAACAATGAAAACAAATAGTTAGATTCAAGGTTACTATTCAGAAAATCAGGATTATAAATCTATGGATGTCTTAACGAATTGCTTGCAAATATATGAGAACTTCATCCCTTAGACGAATCTATAGATGTCGCTATCAGACTCGTCCATTGATCTGATTGCCGACTGCATCGATCGATGTTGCTATCGCAGTGTCGATCGATATAAGCTGCCGTCGATCGATAACTCTAGAGGAGTATCGATCTATATAAAGTATTAGATCGGATTGAAACTGTGTTCACCCGAGAATTTCTATCAGACCGGCTATCGCATCGTGCCTTAATAGAGTCTGGGTTTAGCTAAATGATTTCAGGAAGATGACTATTAGATTAGTCACTCCATAATCATAACTCTAGGTAGCAAGTCTAGAGTAAGCATTAGGGTTCATTTGGATAATGAATATAACAACTCAACAATCCATAGTTGGGGCTAATCCCTCATAACTATTTGAACCCCAAATCTAACATATGAATCTACTCAGACATAGCCAAGAGATTCATNTAGAGTAAGCATTAGGGTTCATTTGGATAATGAATATAACAACTCAACAATCCATAGTTGGGGCTAATCCCTCATAACTATTTGAACCCCAAATCTAACATATGAATCTACTCAGACATAGCCAAGAGATTCATAGCAAAAGAATAAGATGAAAAGAAAATGCTTTTATTGCTAAGTATAAAATAGAATACAAAACTCTTAAAAACTTGGTTCAAAACTTCATTTCTGTTTAAGGCTCATAGGCATAGCTATAAATATAGAGTACAATTAGGTTAAAAACTCATCAGAGCAATCTTGTAATTTGGTGAGAACTTGGGCTTCAAGTTGGCCAAGTAAACATTGCTCATCACGCTATGTATCGATCGATGGTACATTGCGTACATCGATCGATGGAGTATCTCGACTTCAACTTATACGGAATCGTCATCGATCGATTACACAAGGTGTGCATCGATTGATATGTGTCTCTTAATGTTGGATCTCCACATGTAACTTGTAAAACTCTCCTTTAAGCTCCATAAGGCACCTAAATCATCACTTTACGACAAAATGCTCCTGAACCTGAAAACATACCTAATAGACTCTAAAACATAGGTAATTATAAAAAAAACATATAGAAAATATGACCAAAAGCGGGTCAAAATCATGGTATATCAGCCTCCCAAAGGTTTATCTTTAGGTATTTCACACCTCACAAGGTGTTCGATGAAATACCTTAGTCAACTCTCCTAAGCTCTTAATACACTTTACCAAAGACATTAGTTATCAAGGGTGTTAAGATAGCCATTGACTAGCTCTTAAAGATTATTGTTTCAACATTCAACCAAAGACATTTGATGATTGAGTTAAGTTAGTAAATAAGCATCTATCTAGACATAGAGCTTGCTTAAAAATGTGTCTAGGCTTAAGGTTGATAGTTAAGTTGATCATTTGTCATCCTTAATTCGAAGTTTGATCACCCAAGATCTAATCTCTACTCCCATGGGTTCTCCTTTATCATAATCAAGGAAGTTATTTCAGTTATTGCTTTTCAAGATTCTTAGTTTTTGTTCAAAACAATCATTTATTCGATTGCACTTAGATTAAGTGAGTACTTGCATTCTCAGTGCTTTAAAATCCCTTAGAATTGGTTCGACAATCTCTTATATTAGAACATTTGCTTTAGGAGCCTTGAAAACTCCTGACTTCAAATTGGCGCCGTTGCCAAATTCTGAGTTGATTTAAACATTGAGATTTAGTCACTTGCTTGAGACTAAGTCATTTTCCTTTTATTTTATTACTAATTCTCCATCTTCATCTCTCTTTGGATTTCAGGTGTATGGACTTGAGGAGCAAAGGCACAACAAACCTTGTTCCAAGAGTTCCAGATATCAGGGCGTTTGAAAGAGAGATTGCAAGACAGAGAAAACAAACAGAGCAAAAAGCTCAGCAACAGAGGCTGCATACTGACATGGCTGAACAACCGCATGAGTTAACAACGCACCCGTTCACACACCCCGCCCAGATCGCCCCATTGGAACCTATGTCCGCCCAAACCTTAATGGAACTAGGTTTGGAATCCGAGCACCAGCGGTGGAAGCCAACAACTTTGAGGTCAAACCAGGACTCCTCAACGTGATCGAGAAAAACAAGTATCATGGTTTTCCTGTAGAAGATCCATTAGATCATTTGGATAAATTTGACAGCTACTGTGGATTGTCAAAGACAAATGGTGTGTCCGAGGATGCGTTCAAGCTCAAGCTATTCCTCTTCTTATTGGGGGACAAGGCACGTCAGTGGGAGAAGTCTCTACCTAGTGACTCTATCACCACCTGTGATGAGTGCAAGAGAGCATTCTTGGAGAAATTCTTCTCTACTTCAAGAACTGATAAGCTGAGGAAATGAGATATCCACACTACAAAAAAAGTCTACATTGATAGCACATTGTTATAGCACGTTTTACTGAACTGCTATCGTAGTTGACTTAGAAATTTTCGTATTATATAATAGCATTAGATAAACGCTATGATAGAGAAAAATTTAAAATAGCACTTAATTAATGCTATTTTGAAAATTACGTGAGCGGGAAAATAAAATCACCAGTTTCGCNATTGATAGCACATTGTTATAGCACGTTTTACTGAACTGCTATCGTAGTTGACTTAGAAATTTTCGTATTATATAATAGCATTAGATAAACGCTATGATAGAGAAAAATTTAAAATAGCACTTAATTAATGCTATTTTGAAAATTACGTGAGCGGGAAAATAAAATCACCAGTTTCGCCAATACTTAGCGAAAATTTAGATTTAAGCGCCAAAAAAATTATTTAAGCGGCTTAATAAAAATATGAAAGACTTATAATAGCATTTTTATAATGCTAAGAAAAGCTATTTGAACCCCTAAACCTTAAACATGGTTTTAAACCCTAAACTCTAAATACAACTCTTAAAACTCTATACTTTTCACATTATAACTTCAAATCTTAAACTAAAACTTAATTTAATCTTTTTAATCTTAAACTATAATTTCCTAAATATAAACATACAAATGACTACTTAATCTTTAATCAATCTCTATATCCTAAATCATAACTTCAAACATAAACTATACATTCTGTGTAAACATACAAATTTTTGAAATGATGACCAAAATGATAATCTTGATATTAATTTAATATTTTCAAACTTAAATATCAATTTATTATGTTTAAAAATAAAACTTTAAACGTAAATTACAAAGTAAAAAATATAAACTTTGAAGTAAGATATAATTAAGAAAAAATATTTACAAAACAAATTATCAAAGATTGAAGGGCAAAAAAAATTATAACGAATATCTTCTTTCTACGATTTAGCTACGAAATCTTTTTTAAATTTTTATAAAATAGCCACAAAATGCTATGGTTTGCCACGTCATGCTTGAAACCCTAGACCCTAAAATGCTTTTAAACCCCAACCGCTAAATATAAACCTTGAAACTCTATAATTTTTCATAAGTTAACTTAAATCGTAAATTTAAATTCATAGTTTAATTTTAAATCAGTATTTAAACCCCAAATACTATATACCAAACCCTAAACTGTAAACCTAAACCCTATACCCTAAATCATAAATCTAAACATCAAATCTTATTTTAAAATCTAAAACACTAAAATTTATTTTTAGATCTTATCTTTACCCAATTCCCCTTTCTAAAAAAATATATATTCCATACTCAACTTTACTATACATACATGCAATACTCTAAATATAAACTTTAAACTAAATTATTAAAAAATTAACTACAAATCTTAAATCTAATATTCAAATTTAATATTTTCATACTCTAATCCAATCTTAAATCATACCATTCATATTCCAACATTCAAATCTTAGATCATAAATCTAAAATTTACTCTTAATCATAATTTTCTTTTACAACTATAAAATCTAAATTTAAAACTTTTCAAATTTGTATCAAACATACAAGTTTAATATTTTATCAATAAAATACAGTTCAATATAAATATACTTTAACCATAAAAAATAAATTNATTTACTCTTAATCATAATTTTCTTTTACAACTATAAAATCTAAATTTAAAACTTTTCAAATTTGTATCAAACATACAAGTTTAATATTTTATCAATAAAATACAGTTCAATATAAATATACTTTAACCATAAAAAATAAATTACTAAGCATTAATTGTTTTAATCCAAGGGTTAGAAATCCATCAGTAATTTAAATCCCTGGGTTACAAATCCATCATTTGGTTATCCTCTACCTTCTTTCTTATTGGTCAGTTTTTATATCACAAGGATAACAATTCTTAACCTAAAACACAAATATCTCTCTCTCACGTCTCCTTCTCACCACCCCCAGCCGCCATCTCTCTCTCACGCCTCTCACCACCCCAGCCGCCATCTCTCTCTCTCACCACCACCACCACCACCACCACCCGCCATCTCTCTCTATCACCATCACCATCACCACCCGCCATCTCTCTCTCTCACCACCACCACCACCCGCCATCTCTCTCTCTCTCCACGGATCTTTCTCTCTGTTTTTTGGTAAAGGAAGCTGGAGGATGCACAAGAGGCTTGACGAGACGAGGTGACTGGAGGATGCACAAGAGGCGTTCTTCACCATCATCACTACCGTCACGCTTGTCACCATCTCCACAGGTCACCTCTCTGTCTGTTTGTCTCTCTTCTCCTCTCATCTTTCTATCTTCTCCTCTGTTTTTTTTTTACAGATCTGAGATGGAGCAGTGATGAATAGAAAGGATAAGTAGTGGTGTGACAAGGCGGCAAGTTCGGTTAAGCGTGGTGTGGCTGTGGTGAAAAATCCGGTGGTTGTTGGTGGTTCGTGGACGGTGGCTTAAGCTTTGCGAAGGTGATGATGGCGGCTGAAGCTTTGCGAAGGTGGGATGGTGGCTGAAGATTAGGTTTAGGTTTAGGTTTAGTTAATCAATTGGTTTAGTTAGGTTTACTTAGTTAATTGGTTTAGTTAAAATTATATTAATATATTTATGTATTATTGGTTTAGTTTTGTAAACCAAAATTTATTGTAAATTAAATTTAATTTATAAATAAAATTTATTTTATTTTTAATTATAAAAAAAAATTTGTTTTATTTTTAATTTTGTAATTATAATTTTTTTTAGTTGTCGAACTACCTATAATAGCACGAAATTAGTGCTAATAACTAAACTAATAATATCATACGAGTAATGCTATCGTATCTGTATATTTTATTGCGTTAAAAAAATAGCTATCGTAGAGGGGGTACCTATGATGGCTGCCGATGACATAGCATATCAGAAAACGCTATGATAGGCCTACGATAGCGTTTATCGTGTGCTAAGAATGTGCATATTTCTTGTAGTGCCAGCTTTCAACAGAAGAACTTGGAAGGATTCAGTGAATCATGGGAGAGATTCAAGGGCTATCAAGCACAATGCCCACACCATGGTTTCTCCAAGGAAAGCTTGTTGAGTACATTCTGCAGAGGTGCTCTTCCTAAATACAGAGCAAGATTGGATACTGATAGCTATGGGTTCTTCTTGGGAAGATCTGAAGAGGATGCTGAGGAACTGGTTGATAACATGGATAAGAGTGATGCAGTCTACGGTGGAGATCATGATAGAGGTAGTAGAGGTGATGACAAGCAGACAAGGAAGGAACTGAAGGCTCTACATGATAAGATATACATCCTCATTGCAGAAAAAGCTACTCAAGAGAAGCTGAACTTTGTTGGGAACAAGAACCATGAAGCACAACCTGTTTCAAATGAGGTTGATTGAATAGAAGGTTAAGAAGAGTTTTGTTTCATCAACAACAATGGTAGTTGGTACAAGAAGGAACCAAAATTTCGATATAACAACTATCCACAAGGGGGTAACCAGCAGAGGAACTACCATCAAGGGAGCTATCAGGCTCAGCAAAACCCACCTCCGGGTTTCACTAACAAGGAGAACCAACCTTCTTAACAGCCTCAACAAGCTAACCCCTCTTCGTCTACTCCACATGAAACCAGCACTGATGCTCTACTGAAACAGATTTTGGAGTCTCAGACAAGAAGTGAGAAACATGTTGGATATGAGCTAAAGAACCTACATGCCAAGATTGATGTCAGCTACAATGACCTCAACAACAAGTTCAGGGCTTTTGAGAACCAGTTTGCTTCCATGAACACTAACCCAAACCGCCAGCAAGGGTCTCTACCTGGAAAATCTGAGCAAAACCCCAAAGAGACCATGAAAGCCATTACACTAAGGAGTGGGAAAGAATTGGCTTCTAAAACTCTCAACAAGGATGCTGAGAAACAAAGTTGGGGGGGGGGGCATCAACATAGATGATGAGGTTGTGATTGTGGATGAGAAGATCAATGATGAGATCCTGGAGAAGATCATTGAAGCTAAGGGTAAAGGAAAGGTTGGGGAAAAGAAGAAAACAGTAAAAGAAGGTGAAGTTGTAGCTCCAGCTAATGAGAAGACTTTTGTTCCTCCTCCTTATGAACCCAAACTCCCATTCCCTGGAAAATTCAAGAGGCAGCTGCTAAAGAAGTACAAGGCTTTGTTTGAGAAGAAAATGAGTGAAGTTCAGATCACAATACCTATCATTGACGCTTTCATGCTAGTTCCTCAATATAGCAAATTCCTTAAAGATGCTGTGACTGCAAAGAAGAAGGAGATGGAAGGTATGATGCTCATTACTCATGAGTGCAGTGCTATCATCCAGAGACTTGATGTTCCAAAAAAGCTAGAGGATACAGGATGCTTCACATTACCTTGTGCTATTGGACCTATGGTTTTTGAGAGATATCTCCGCGATTTGGGAGCTAGTGTCAGCTTGATGCCTTTATCTGTTGCAAAGAGGCTCGGATTCACTCAGTACAAGAAGTGTAGAATCTCTCTAGTGTTGGCTGATCGTTCAGTTAAGTACCCAGTAGGTATCTTGGAAGACCTCCCTGTGAAAGTTGGAAACTATGAGATCCCTACAGATTTTGTGGTGCTTGAGATGGGGGAAGAAGCTCAAGATCCCTTGATCCTTGGAAGGCAATTCTTAGATACAGCTGGAGCTATTGTTAATGTTAAGGAAGGCAAGATTGATCTTCATTTGCGAAAAGGGAACATCCTTAACTTTGACATCAAGGAGATAATGAAGAAACCAACGGTGCAAGGCCAAGTCTTCTATATTGAAGAAATGGATGCTCTAGCTGATGAGTTTCTTCATGAGTTGTCACTAGAGGACCGTTTACAACATGCCTTGGTGATAGAAAGCGAGTCCTCAGTGGTTCAGAATGAAGAGAGCATTGCCTATGGGATGATAATGGATTCACACAAAGGATTTACTAGTAAGGATCAGTATGAGGAGCTTCCTCAAGTGATTCATCAAGTGGTCTCAGTCACTCAACATGACGAAGTCCAGCATGATGACTGGAGTGAGCTCAAAGCACCCAAGGCAGAGCTTAAACCTCTCCCCCATGGTGTAAGATACGCATTTCTTGGAATCACTGAGACATACCCTGTCATTGTGAGTAGTGAACTGAAAGAAAATGAGCTATCTGAACTTTTAACAGCACTTAAAAGATTTACAAAATCAATAGGTTACTCACTTGATGACATTAAAGGGATATCACCCTCTTTATGCATGCATAGGATACATTTTGAAGATGAATCTATAGAGCATCAAAGAAGGTTAAATCCTAACCTGAAAGATGTTGTTAAGAAAGAGATTCTTAAACTTCTAGATGCAGGTGTGATTTATTCTATCTCAGATTCTAAATGGGTATCTCATGTGCATGTGGTTCCAAAGAAAGGTGGTATCACTGTGATTAAAAATGACAGGGATGAACTGATACCAACAAGAACTATCACATGGCATAGAATGTGTATTGACTACAGAAAATTGAATTCTGCATCTAGAAAGGATCATTATCCATTGCCATTTATTGATCAGATGCTTGAGAGACTTGCAAATCACCTTTTATATTGCTTTCTTGATGGATATTCAGGACTCTTCCAGATACCCATACATCCCAATGATCAAGAAAAGACGACATTCACATGCCCTTATGGTACCTTTGCTTATTGAAGGATGCCATTTGGGCTATGTAATGCTCCAGCCACCTTTCAAAGGTGCATGATGTCGATCTTCTCTGATCTGATTGAGGATGTTGTGGAGGTGTTCATGGACGATTTATCTGTATATGGATCTTCGTTTCATGCTTGTTTGTCAAATTTGTGCTGGATCCTACAGAGATGTGAAGACACCAATCTTGTGCTGAATTGGGAGAAGTGTCATTTCATGGTTAAAGAAGGAATTTTGCTGGGACATAAGATTTAAGAGAAGGGAATCGAGATAGACAAGGCCAAGATAGATGTGATGGTGGGTTTGTCTCCTCCAAAGACAGTTAAAGATATCATGACTTTCTTGGGGCATGCTGGTTTCTATAGGAAATTCATCAAAGACTTCTCTAAGATCGCCAGGCCACTTACCAAGTTGCTGTGCAAAGAGGAGGTCTTTATCTTTGGTGAAGAATGTCTTGAAGCTTTCAAGAAGATGAAGAGTGAACTTGTGAGTGCCCCCCCCCCCCCATTGTCCAACCACCTGATTGGGTTCTCCCTTTTGAGATCATGTGGATGCTAGTGATTATACTGTGGGAGCTGTTTTGGGGCAGAAGAAAGATGGCAAAACTCATGTCATCTACTATGCAAGCCAAACTCTGAATGATGCGCATATGAAGTATGCTACTACTGAGAAGGAAATGTTAGCCATTGTCTTTGCCTTTGAGAAGTTCAGGAGATACCTTGTGGGATCTAAAGTCATCTACACAGACCATGCTGCCTTGAGACACCTTATGGCAAAGAAAGATGCAAAACGTAGGCTCTTGAGATGGATCCTTTTGCTTCAAGAGTTTGATTTAGAGATCAAGGAAAAGCCATGAGTTGAGAATGGTGTAGCTGATCATTTGTCCAGGCTGAAAGTAGAGTGTGGTGCCCCCATTGATGAAGGACTTCCTGAAGAGCAGATCATGGCCATTGGAGCAGTGATGGCAGTTTGTGAGACTGGTAAAAAGCTTGAAGAAGTCAAAGCCACAGAAGAAAAAGAACCTTGGTATGCTGATTTGGTAAACTATTTAGCCACAGGAAAAGAGCCTTTGGATCTTGTGGGCTATGCCAAGAAGAAGTTCTACAAAGATGTGAAAAGATATTATTGGGATGATCCATACCTCTACATTCTCTGCAAAGATCAACTTTATAGAATAGTGGTTCCCAATGAAGAAGTTCATGGGATCCTTACACATTGTCATGGATAATCCTATGGAGGCCACTTTGCTACCTTCAAAACTGTTGCAAAGGTATTACAAGCTGGATTTTGGTGGCCACATATATTCAAATATACACAAGAGTTCATTTCAAGGTGTGATTCATGCCAAAGAAGAGGGAACATCACCAAAAGGAATGAGATGCCTCAAAACCCTATCCTAGAAGTTGAAATGTTTGATGTATGGGGCATTGATTTCATGGGGCCCTTTCCAAGATCCTTTGGCAACAAGTTTATCCTTGTGGCTGTTGACTATGTGTCTAAATGGGTGGAAGCAATTGCAAGCCCCACCAATGATGCTAGAGTGGTGATCAAAATGTTCAAGAGCGTCATCTTTCCAAGGTTTGGAGTTCCAAGAGTTGTAATCAGTGATGGAGGTTCACACTTCATCAACAAATTGCTTGAAGGACTTCTCAAGAAGAATGGTGTGAAGCATAAGGTGGCAACACCTTATCATCCCCAAATAAGTGGTCAAGTTGAGATTTCTAACAGGGAGATCAAGTCCATTTTGGAAAAGATTGTTAGAACTACAAGGAAAGATTGGTCTAATAAGCATGACGATGTACTTTGGGATTATAGGACAGCTTACAAGACCCCTCTTAGAACCACACCCTTTAACCTTGTGTATGGGAAATCTTGTCATTTACCAGTAGAGCTTGAGTACAATGCGTTATGGGGAGTCAATTTGCTGAACTTTGATATCAAGAGTGCCAAAGAGAAGAGACTCTTTCAACTACATGAGCTTGATGAGATAAGAATGGCCTTTTAGAACTCAAGGATCTACAAGGAGAAGACCAAGGCTTTCCATGACAAGAACATTCTGAAAAGAGAGTTTAAGGAAGGAGATCAAGTTCTTCTCTACAATTCTAGGCTGAAGCTATTCCCAGGAAAACTTAAGTCAAGGTGGTCCGGTCCATTCCAGGTTAAGGAGGTTAAGCTGTATGGAGCCATTGTCTTGTGGAGTGCAGATGGCAGAGACTTCACTGTTAATTGGCAGAGTTAAGCTCTACATGGCTACCACACCTGAGAAGGATGGAAAGAGAGTTTAAGGAAGGAGATCAAGTTCTTCTCTACAATTCTAGGCTGAAGCTATTCCCAAGAAAACTTAAGTCAAGGTGGTCCGGTCCATTCCAGGTTAAGGAGGTTAAGCTGTATGGAGCCATTGTCTTGTGGAGTGCAGATGGCAGAGACTTCACTGCTAATTGGCAGAGTTAAGCTTTACATGGCTACCACACCTGAGAAGGATGGAATTTAAGTTCCACTCTCTGACCCCACCACAGCCTAATCTTCATGGCAGCAAAGTCAAGCTAGAGACTTAAAACAAGCTCACTTGGGAGGAAGTCCCATGTGTATCCCTGTACATATTGCTTTGAAACCTTCTTTTTCTTATTTATTTTACCTTTGAAATTTTTCTATGAGATGATGCAGGTCATGTGGTTGTTCAATGCTTGAAATGGAAAAGAAATCCCGGAGCGACATCCGGGAGCGACACAGGCAAGTCGCTCTGACCAGAGCGATGTCTCAGAGCGGGTCTCCATGTCGATCCAGTCTTGGAGCGAGGTCCCAAGTGAGAGCCCATGGTAGCTCGCGTTTTTGGTGTTTTGGAGACGAAAATGGCTCAGGAGAGACGTCTGGGAGTGAGGTGTGCAAGTCACTCCAGCCAAGACAGTGACCCCACGCAGCGACGTCTCCAAGTCGCTCCAGCCCTGGAGCGACCCTAGGCAGCAACACCACCTACACGCTCGCGTTTCTGGCAGATTTGGGAGCCGAAACCGGCTCAGGAGCAACGTCTGGGAGCGAGAACTCAAGGTCGCTCCAAGCGAGAGCGACGTCCCGCGGTCGGTCCGGAGCCGGTCCAGGTAAGTTTCTCTAATTCAACTGGTTTAATTAAATTGAACCACCTCCTAACCGCCCTAAACCGGCCTGGAAGCCCTAGAGCTACCCTTTCCCAGCGATAACTCCCCCTCACCTTTCACTCTCTCCATTGCAAACCTCACAAACTCCCTCAACTAAAATCACCATAACTCACTCAATTCTCAACCAAATCATCTGATTTTTTGTTGCCTAATCCAAGTTTTCTCTCATCTCAATATGTTTCACAACACCCAATACCCATATCCTTTCATCTAAGCAAGTTATTGATTTTTTAAATTCAAATTCGTAGGTTCATGAACCCTAAAATTTCAAAATCGAATTTTGATCCTATTCTTTCTTGATTGTTGTGAAATAAACTAGGGAAATCCTATCTATGATGTTGGGTTGATGATTCCATGGTATAATAGAGTTTAATTTGAAATTTTCCAAAATGGGGTTCATGGTTGAGAGATTTTCGAAATTTTCCTTAATTAAGTTTGTTTGTTGATGAACTAAGCTTGTTGAAATGATTACAAGTAGACTTGTGCTTAAGTTAAAAAGTTCATTGGTTGAGTTTACTTTTGTAATCCCATTTTGCAAGAACTCATTCATTCTCACTTCCATGTACTTACTTTCTTCCAAACTTTGAATTTTCAGGTACAATGGTGAAGAAAAAAAAAGCACAAAGAGAAGCTGAGAAACAAGAGGCTGATAAGAGAGAATTTGAGTTAAGGGGAAAATCTCCTGACTCCTTGCCAACTGGATCAGAAGCTGAGATGACTTCGAGACAACATGTGCTTGCTTCTAAAAAGGCAAAGGAGCAACAGAAGAGGGCTGGGAAGAGTGCAGCAGTCCCCACTGTTGAGGAAACTGATGATGAAAGTGAGAAAGATCAAATACCTCAGAAGAAGGAAAATATGTCAAAAGGGAAAGAGGTTGCAGTTGATAGGGACCGAGAGAAAACTCCATTTCCAGAAGAGTTGTATCAATACTTGCTGGATGGAGTGGCATGGGCTCCAACAAGGTTTGCGGACCTTGATTCGCTGAAGGAGTTGAGACTCCATTCTGATATTGAGACAATATGCCAAAACTCCAAACCATGGCCTACCCTTTCTACAAGGATGTCGCTTGTCAGTTCTTGTCCTCCCTTAAGGTCACTTACCATGACATTCAGCATGTGAGACAAGGATAGGGTAAAATCACCTTCAAGGTCAATGGAAGAGTGTACAACATGAACTTCAAGGATATTGGGAGAGTGATGGGGTTCCAAGACCAAGAATACTCCCTCCTACTAAAGTGTACAAACCTTCTAAAGCCCCTTTGGAAAGTGATGTCCGGGAATGAGCATAGTACCGGCAAGGACAAGAACACACACATCAGGCACCCCTCTGTGCGCTATCTCCATCGGATGCTGGTTCATGCTTTCTACCCACGAAAGGAGACTAGCAATGTCACTGAGGAGGACATGAGACTCATATGCCCAGCCATCCGACCCTTTGTCCATCCTGGGGAACTACTCCTCCTTAGCGATGACATCTATGCTGATTTTGGGATGGTCAGTTTCTTCGTGGGTCGTCTTGAGCACTATAGAGACTGGGCTTGGTGCACTTCTGATACAACCCCAAAGATTGGCATTGGTAGCATGATCACTCCTCTACTTCAGCTCATGGGAGTTAACATGGGAAAAGATGAAGAAGGCCCTAGGTTCATTGACAGCAACTACTTGAGGATTGCAACCTACTTCAGTGGAAAACATGGTGATCGTTATGTCTACCACTACAATCTCAGAGGCAATCCAGCTGAAGTGATCCTACCCAACAAAAGTGTTGGGGTCAAAATCAGTACGACAGAATCAATGACCAAAACTTTCCGCAAAAATAAAAAAAAATACGTTTTATAAAACTCGAGAAGCCGTTTTATAAAATTCTAAGTAATTTCCGAACAAAGGAAATCAGCGGAAAACTTGGAAATCGTCATCTTGGAAGAACGAACGAAACAAATGCTGATTATATGATTGTCCGAGTTAAGCACAAAACTGCGAAAAACCGCATCCGCCGTAAACCGCGAACAGGTTTGACCAAACCAAGTTCAACGTACGACGAGCCAAACCAACCGGTTCAGCTTGCCGTACGGTGAACTGGTCGGTCCCGGACCAGCTAGCCGTACGGCGAGCTGGTTTGGTCGAGCTAGGTCACTTCACGAAGAGCTCGCCGTACGGCGAGCTGAACCAACCCGGTTCGGCTCGCCGTACGTCGAGCTGACTATCCCGAGCCTCGACCTCCCACGTCCTCGACTCAAGGCATACGTCCTTCGGCTCGATCATGTTCTGAACCACGGTTGAAATGTCTCTCCTACGTCCTCGATCCGTCCTATTGTTCAACTTTTACGATAAAAACCGTTAAGTCTTGTTTTCTCGAAAGAACTTAAGGAAATTGTATAAAACAAAAAATGTTAAACGTAACACCAAACATTGCCTAACTATAAGATTTACTTGAGATTTTTCGTGAAAAATCGTAAAAAAAATGCGTTTTTAATAAAACCTCAAGTAAATCGTAGAAAACGGCGATGATTAACCGAAACATCGAACATTGCCAAACTTTTCGATTAACTCGAGAAACTTGTTTAAAAACAGAAAAAAAAAGATCTCGTATAAAGTCGTAAAACAGTTTTATCGCAAAGCATCTCGAAAAGGCCTAAAACGCGATAAAAGCCTATCTCGCGACTTTAACGAAGTCTAGCCCAAAGATATGACGACGTTTAAACGATTTACTCGCAGAAAGAAGATAAATTTCAAATTTGAAGATGAATGTCAAGTTTGAGGATAATTAGAAGATTTCCGCTGGAAAAAAAAGGAAAGATAAAGATAAATGGAAGATTCTCGATAAACTCGAATCTGGGCGAAATGGAAGGATTAAACCGCCTAGGAAGGGAGTATATAAGAAAGAGGCAGAGGACAGAAGCAGAGGACGAGTTTTCCGAGCTTTCACCACCAGAAACTTAGCACTTAGGGTTTTTCCGTTTTTGTTATCGAGCTGCGTCTCAACTAGGGTTTTAGTCTTAAACTGCTAGAGTTAGGGATCTCGCCGATGGCTCACGTGGCTAAGGCTTACTCTGGTTGTACTGTTCTTACGCAGATTCGGAAGAAGACTCTTTTCGTTCTCAATCTCGTTATTTACATCCTTATTTTATATTTGTCGTTGTCTCGATTGTTCTTGTGCGGTTCCGCAGATAGCTGGGTCCTCTGGGAAATTAGGGTTTACTCTAAATTCCTAAATTTACGTAATCTTGACAGTAGGTGAATTTCGGTTCCCACAGTTTAGCGCTAGAAGGAGGGGGGGTGGTTGGATCTATCTTACACTCAAGCCGCAACACGCTCAATCAAGGAACGATGACTGGTGACCAACAAACTCGCGAAAGCGACAACGTTGACAATACACCACTGCAAGATGTGTCCGCGGCCAACGCTACAAACTCTAACGCCGAGACCATTAAAAAGATGCTCTCCGACTTTAACAAGAAATCGGAAGAGCAGGAAAAGCTCATTGTTTCACTCACAAAACAGGTCGAAACCCTAACAGCGAAAACCAGAGAAATTCGCCCCCACGGAACTACTAAGATTCGCGGAAGGAGGCTCGATTTCGCGACTCCTATGGATCGTCCCAGAACCGAGCAGGGTAACTTACTGGAGATAGACTCCGAAAAAGATAACCCTGACGCTGACGCGACGCTAAACGAATCGGAAAAATCTCCTACTCGCGAACAGGAGACCGAGGAAGACAACATCGAAAGGGTTAACCTGGAAACAAGCGACCACACCGACTCGTCAGACGAGGACGCGGACGCCATCCTAAGAGGAGGAAAACTCGCAGACCTCTGCCGGAGTCTTCTCTCGAGCGTTCTCTAACCGGAGACGAGGAGGAGCTCTATTTTTCGCGACGCGCAAAGATAGCCGAGGAGGGATCTGTAGTTACTCGCAGCAAACACCGACGAGGTTGGAAAACTCCTGGTGACCTAACTGAGATCAGCGATCTTCGCGACTACATCACCAAAACGGCTGCAGCGGTAAAAGCGGTGAAATCTCAGATTCACCATGCTACCAGCGCCGCACCCAAAATCGATTGGCTACTATACGGATCTTGGAAAACGCCTTTTGTGGCTCGCATCACCGAGGTCAAACTACCCGATTCAGGGAAACTCAAGGTGCCAACTTATGACGGGACAGCTGATCCCAAAGCGCACCTGCAGGCATTCTAGATTACCATGCGACGAGCCAAGCTCAAGGATCACGAAAAAGACGCAGGTTACTGCCGTCTTTTCCTCAAAAACCTAGAAGGAGCAGCGCTCGAGTGGTTCACCAAACTTAGGCGGAATTCAATCGGGAGTTTCCGCCAGCTCGCTTCCAAATTCTTGAAGCAGTACTCGATGTTTATAAATCGAGAAACCTCCGATGCTGATCTCTGGAGCTTGTCGCAGAAGGAAGACAAATCCCTTTGCGACTTCATGAGTAGATTCAAACTCTTCATGGCTAGGGTTAGCGGAATAAGCGACAAAGCTGCCATCGACGCGCTCAGAAAATCGTTCTGGTTCAAGTCAAAGTTTCGAAAGTGAATCACTCTCAAAAAACCGCTGACGATTCAGGACGCGCTCCACAAAGCTACCGATTACATAACCATCGAAGAGGAGACTAAAATCCTGTCTGAAAAGCATAAGCCGACGAAAGCATCCTTGAAGGATATAGTGTCCGAGCAAAAGCTTAGAAAGAAAAACTCTCGTAACGACATATTAGTCCGTAACAAGGGGCAGGTCTCCAAGGAGCGCATAACTACGCCAGAAACTCCGGATCAGAACAAGGGTAAATTACGGGGAACACGTGGTCGAGGAATCCGAACTACGACGAGAATTCCTTCTGTGATCTCCACCAAACCCGTGGCACTCTACCATGAATTGCAAAGTTCTTGGCGCCAGACTTGCCGCAAAATTGATCGCGGGAGAATTCTCCGAGATATCCAGCATCAAGGATTTTATCTGCGACTCAGATCGCCCTCCGAAAAACTACAGGAACTCGCGAGCGGAAACTCCCCCTCAAGGAACCAGTCGGGCGAAAAACGCGGACGAAGGCAAGACGAGAAAGGTAACGATGCTAACCGCCGAAAGATCAATATAATCATTGGCGAATCGCAGTATTACAGCGACACCATCTTGTCTATCAAGTCCTACCAACGAAAACCCGAAACCAGCTCGAGTTGGAAGGTTCCATAGGATAACGCCCCGAAGGGGGTGATCTCTTTCGATAACGCAGAAGCCGACGGAATTGATCAACCACACGCCGATCCTCTCGTCATTGACTTAGTCATAAGCGACCTAGAAATCGCTCGAATCCTGGTCGATACTGGAAGCACCGTCAACGTAATCTTCCGCAACATGTTGACACGCATGGAAATCGATTTATCGAAGGTCGAGCCGATACCGAAGCCGTTAACTAGTTTCTCCGGCGAAACATCTATGACTCTAGGATCAATCCGACTACCCGTCGCAGCCAAAGAAGTGACAAAAATTGTCAACTTCGCAGTTGTCGATTCCCCAGCCATGAAGGTGGTTCTGACGACCATGGGCATGCCTTGGATAAATTCCATGAAGGTGGTTCTGACGACATATCACTTAGGCATCCAGTTTCCGACCCCTACAGGAGTCGCGGCAATATGGGGATGCCAGAGACAATCACGATCTTGCTTTTTGGCCGAACATAAGCTAAGGCAATTGGCGATCGCAATCGTGAAACCAAAACGGGCGAAGTACACACCACCGCCCGTGGAGAACGACCCAAAACCAGCAACGGCCAAGAAGCAACAAGCTTCTGCACCCATCGCTTCTTCCCAACCGGAGGAGACAAACCCGGACCAAGACATCGATCCAGCGACTAAAGTGATCGAGGAGTCTGTGACAGCCGAGTAAACATACTCGCATCAACAATCAGAACTACAAGATGGCTTGATTTCCGAAAGGAATACATAGGCAGCTCGCCTAAAGACGAGTTCAGCTATCCCCTTTCCAAAATGGGGGGGGGGAGTGGGTGTGTATACGAGTATTCGTATACTCCCAAATTTTAAAACATTCGCTTTGTAATCAAAATTTTAAAGGAAAAGTTAGAGTATTTTAAAATGTCCGCTACTATCGAAAAAGAATAAGAACAAAATCAAAACATCCGGAAATTACTTCCGCAGTAGCAACTACTTAATCGTCTCTACAAAACTTATACACCAAAATATTTTCGGAAAGAACCAGTGAGACGTCGCCTAAAGTCCTAGAAAAATATTTAACAAAAGTTCATCTGTGACTATACAATCACAAACGCTCGGCGATTAGCCCCGTCGAGCACACTAGCCGTCCTAAACAAACGCACCGACCCACTGGTCCACATACTTCCGACTAGGATAATATAGCGCGCTATAAAAGAAATCCAAATTTTTGGTCAGCACTTCCGGGAAACTTAGAAATTGTTCACGGTGAGATGCTTGGTTCCAACCAGACGAATCGTATAAGCCAAGAACCTATCGCGGATTCTAAATTGGTATGGAATCAGGTTAAAATCGCAACAAAAAAAACGAAAGCCGACTAGTCATCGCATAGCCTCAATCCGAAAGTAAACCTAGGTATTTCCCTAAACCCAGCACACTGGTCTCTAACGTCTCAAGGCATGGATCGAGATCCTAAAGGCATGTCTCTTCGCCCACATCTAAACACTCGCGAAAATTGAAACATTCCGAGTAAACGAACCGGACGATCTACACCAAGACTTAGATGCGAGACGACAACTCGTATTAGAATTATTCATTTAAATATACGCCGCCCAGCAGCAGAGATTCAAAGCCACCAACGGCCAGTCCGGGAAAACTACAGCAATATCATAAAACAAGAATATCATACATCAAAATCATCAAACCCGAACGCCGAGCTCTGGCCCACACTAGTATCGATCCACGGTTGATCAACTTCGCCACTCGCGTCCGGAATCTAAGGCCCAACTTCAACTGAATCCGGCGACACGACAATAGGGTTCCACTGATCCCGCATCCGTGCCTCGGGGTTAACAAAATCGGCTTTCTTCCTTTCTTGTTTAGCCAAGCGCGTTTTCTGTTTCACAGACTCTACCTCATACGAGTAGTCGGATCCTGGGTGAGATGCAAACCGCCGACTACACCCCGGCATTCGTGATAGTCGCCATTTTCCCTTTGCGCATCCTTAAACTCCGCATAAAGAGGCACAAACCGTTCGCGGCGAGCCATCTTCTCCGCGGCAACTTCTCTTTTGCCCGCTCTACGGGCACGACGAACCATCGTGTCAAAGGGCTCAAGAACGCGACGAGAATCAGCCTCATACTCTTCCCTCACACGGGCATCCTCCCTTCTAGCTAAGTGTTGGGCGCGAGAGAGATTGGCACCGACCTCTTCTTTAAGACGAGCAGCCTCCATCTCCGCCGCCTTTGTCCTAGATTCAGCCTTACGAATCTCTGCACTACTTGCGTTCACCGCCTCATTCATAAAGAAAAGACCCTGGGAAACAAGGAAAGTCTTTTGTCAAAAATCAATCTGGTCACACGTAAAAAAAAACACGAAAATTGGCAGAAAACAGACCTTGTTAAAAATCCTCAACGCCTTCGCAAACGGCATATCGGCTGGTGCCCTAGACGATGTCTCGGCCGGATAAAATTTGGAGGAGGGAGCCGAAAAGTCAGTCAAATCCTCGATGTTGATATCATCGTCGAACATTCGACCTTGATCAATCGTAACTTCTCTCTCGTGCGGCGATCTAGACCTTTCCCTCGCTTCCGCGCCGTCGTCTATCTCCTACGATTCTTACGAGCTGGGGGTCTAACTGTTGGGGTCAAAATCGGTACGTGGAATCAATGACGAAAACTTTCTGCAAAAATAAAAAAAAATACGTTTTATAAAACTCGAGAAGCCGTTTTATAAAATTCTAAGAAATTTCCGAACAAAGGAAATCCGCGGAAAACGTGGAAATCGTCATCTTGGAAGAACGAACGAAACAAATGTCGATTACACGATTGTCCGAGTTAAGCACAAAACCGCGAAAAAATCGCATCCGCCTTAAACCTTGAGCAGGTTCGACCAAACCAAGTTCAACGTACGACGAGCCGAACCAACCGGTTCATCTCGCCGTACGGCGAACTGGTCAATCCCGGACCAGTTCGCCGTACAGCGAGCTGAACCAACCCGGTTTGACTCGCCCTACGGTGAGCTGAACCAACCCGGTTCGGCTCGCCTTACGTCGAGCTGACAGTCCCGAGCCTTGACCTCCCACGTCCTCGACTCAAGGCATACGTCCTTCGGCTCGGTCATGTTCTGAACGACGGT
Source organism: Eruca vesicaria subsp. sativa (assembly GCA_932364175.1). Taxonomy (NCBI): domain Eukaryota; kingdom Viridiplantae; phylum Streptophyta; class Magnoliopsida; order Brassicales; family Brassicaceae; genus Eruca; species Eruca vesicaria. Next base: position 385,422 of record CAKOAT010864042.1, read on the forward strand.
TGAAACGTCTCTCCCACGTCCTCGATCCGTCCTATCCTTCAAGTTTTGAGATAAAAACCTTGAAGTCTTGTTTTCTCGAAAGAACTCAAGGAAATCGTATAAAATGGAAAAGGTTAAACGAAACACCGATGATTGCCTAACTATACGATTCACTCGAGATTTTTCGTGAAAAATCGTAAAAAACACGTTTTTAATAAAACCTCGATTAAATCGTAGAAAACGGCAACAATTAACCAAAACATCGAACATTGCCAAAATTTGCGATTAACTCGAGAATTTATTTAAAAATGGCATTGCATAAGGAAACGATCTCGTATAAAGTCGTAAAACGGTTTTATCTCAAAACGGCTTGAAAAGTCTTAAAACGCGATAAAAGCCTATCTCACGACTTTAACGAAGTCTAGCCCAAAGGTACGACGGCATTTTAACGATTTACTCACAGAAAGAAGATAAATGTCAAATTTGAAGATAAATGTCAAGTTTGAGGATAAATAGAAGATTTCTTCGGGAAACAAGGAAAGATAAAGATAAATGGAAGATTCTCGATAAACTCGAATCTGGGCGAAATGGAAGTATTAAACCGCCTAGGAAGGGAGTATATAAGCAAGAGGCAGAGGACAGAGGTAGAGGACGAGTTTTCAGAACTTACACCACCAGAAACTTAGCACTTAGGGTTTTTTCCGTTTTTGTTATCGAGCTGCGTCTCAACTAGGGTTTTAGTCTTAGACTGCTAGAGTTAGGGATCTCGCCGACGGCTCACGTGGCTAAGGCTTACTCTGGTTGTACTGTTCTTACGCAGATTCAGAATAAGACACTTTTCGTTCTCAATCTCGTTATTTACATCTTTATTTCATATTTTTCGTTGTCTTGATTGTTCTTGTGTGGTTCCGCAGATAGCCGGGTCCTCTGGGAAATTAGGGTTTACTCTAAATTCTTAAATTTACGTAATCTTGACAGTAGGTGAATTTCGGTTACCACAAAAGCCTGACCAGCTTAGAGCAACCTGAAGCTATTTACTTTAACATTTCAAGGGAGGATATTCTTGTACATGAAGGGTTTCTCAATCCTGTTGGTTCATCATCAAGGAGGAAGAGTGTCAAGATGAACGAAGTCACGTCTCAGGTACCACCAGCTGATCAGGTCTATGGTCCCCTGCAATACAATTATGAGCCTTATGGTGGAGTGCTGCCCCCTGGTGCCCTTCGTAATGCTCATGAGCATATCGAAAAACTCCAGCGATGGAACAAGGCATAGGACCAAGCTTTCTTCAAACTAAAGACCAAGTATAAAGAGCCGAAGAAGACAGTGAAGAGCCAAGCAAAAGCATCGGCTAAGTTCATGAAGAAGGTGGCTGATGTTTTGGTAAAGGGGGGAGTAGCAGGATGTAGTTCCAGTGACTTTGTGATGACCAACACATCAGCTCCACAGCCTCAGCGCACTAGTCCACCACACACTGCTAGCCAGCTAGAGCGTGCTCGGCACAACTTTGTGCCTCCTCCATCTGACTCGGGGAACAAATCCCCACCCTTGAAATCTTCTGATGATGATTCCAGTGACGATGTGAGTAGCACACCAATGGACCATTCCAGTGCATTCTACAGCTACTACAATGCCGCATACAGCCACTATGGTGAGCCTGATCCACAACTAGGCTACTACATCACCTACACTGGCTTCAACCCTGATAACTAGTGAGGTACTCAACTACATACCATTGTACATACCAGTTTTTATGTTTGCACTTTAGTTTTCTTTTGGGTATCTCTTTCAACTTAACAACACAGAGACTGTGTGACTTAAGTTTGGGGGAGGTACCAAGTATTTAATCATGTCTTCTTTGATGATTTTTAGTCTCATGCATTGCATTGTATATTTACATAAAAATAAAAATAAAAAAAAAAACTGAAAAACCAAAAAAAAATCATGTAGGTTGCATCATTTGCACTTTTAGGAGAGTCTAGAGCATATATTTTGCATTCACTTGCTTTGGGAACAATGATTTTAAAACACCTTGTGAAGACCACTTGTCAAGAGTTCAAAATGACACCCTAGTTAGACACATCAAGTAGCTTGAGCATCTCTTGGAAACCTTGCACGCTTCGAGCCTTGAAAACTCTTCTTGAAACATGTTTGCTTGCTTGAAATTGACATTGTTCTTGAAACCAGCTCCAATCTGAAATCTGGCTTAATGAACTTAATCTCTCTTGCATATGGGCACTTGCATACTTGATCATGGATCTCATACACATTTGGGTTATCTGATTCCATTTTCCCACTCTTTTGGTTAACCCAAATGGTACTCCACACCCTTAAGTTGTACCCAAGCCATTCTTTTGAGACCAAACATTTGATTTACATGAGTGAGGCCTTCTTTTGATAGCTTTTCATGTGCAAAATCTTGAGAGTATTGGAGGCGACATAGGATTGTTCTCATCTCTTGCTAGTATAGGAACCTCTTTTGAGCTAGCATCTAGGATGGTGGGTGGGTTTATGTGTTACTAAAGTTAAAATCTTTGGTTTTGAAAGAGAGATCATGAGAAAGTTGAAACAAAGGGTACCTTGAGAAAAGAAATAAAGCCACTAGGAACCAAACCAATTGAAGAAAAGCTCTAGAATGTACCTAAAGAAAAACCTTATCAATAAAAAAAAAAAGAGAGAAAAGATGAGCTAAGAGTAGAAAGTTTGTGAAAGGTTCCCATTTGGTGATGTTTAATAAAAAAAAGAAAGAAAGAAGTTTGTTCATTGGTGAGTGATGTGAGTAAAAGTTTATTTGGATCATGGGATGAAAAAGAAAGTGTTAGAACTTGTGATCACTTAGGAGAAGGGTAGAATGATAAGAATAAGACTATGTATGCATCAGTTGCTTCTAGTCTTAGATAAATTTTGAATAATGATCAAGCTCCCTGTTCTTTAGTGAAGCCACTAAAAATGATGTATTTGAACCCTCCTCTTCGTTCTCATTAGACCTATTGCTTGCCTAGCCAAATGATTGAGATCATGTGCCCATTTGTGAGAATTCACCTTGTGTGTGTGTGTGTGAACTAATGTGAGAGCTGGTTGAAAGACTTGTAAATTGAAGAGTATTGCATCTTGTTTAAAGGCATAAGTGTGTTTTGATAGGCCTAGAAAAGCTAGATTGTAATAAGAGAGTGTGTTCATGCTATTTGGAATGTCTCTTTAGGATGTTAAGTTGAGTTTTAGATGTGTCTCTTTTGGTTATGAGCTCTTACCTTCAAATCTCTCTACCCATAAGCTCTAAAAAGTTCACTTGAGGACAAGTAAAGAACAAGTTTAGGGGAGTTGATGTCTTGCATATTTCCATTGTTTTATCCATTCAATTATGTGCATTCTAATCATTTAGACTAGGATTTTCTAGGTTGCATTCTGCATGCATAAGTTCTTTTCAGGTAATGGAGTATCCTTGGGGTTCTTGGAGGTGATTGAGTGGATTTGAGGTCCAAAAGAGGATTTTAGGATGATTATTGCTCGAACAGAGGCCTGAGCGAGGTGCCAGACCGAGTGCCCATGGTCGCTCCACATCAGAACGACATCCGAAGGTCGCTCCACGAAACCGCTCCAGCCCCAACTTGGAGCGACCTCTCGCAGCGACACCTGAATGTCGCTCCAGCACTCAGAGTGACGTGTGGAGCGACAAATAGGAGCCGTTTGCGTTTTCACGAAGAAGGAAGCTAGCGAGGTCCGGGAGCGACTAGCCAAGTCGCTCCAGCCCTGGAGCGACCTCCGGGAGCGACGCGGTCAGGTCGCTGCATGTCGCTTGTGAACGAAAAAATATTGTTTTATTTTGGGACCTTTTGGTAATTTGTTTTATGTTTTGACATTTGGAAAACCTAAGTTAAGTATTATATAAGCCTCTATGGCAGATTTCTCTTGAATTTGGAAGAGAAAACATACAAAAACTCTTGGAAAGTTCATCTTTTGAATCATTCTTATTGTTCTTGTTTTCTTTCATTGTTGATTCCACTAGTTTTATATGATTAAGCTTGAATCTAGAATGGGTTTAAGAGGAATCATGTCGATTAGTGAGTAATCCACCATTGAATTCATGGGATAGAGAGATTAAGGGTGATTAGATTAGAACAAGGATGTTTAGTGTAGATTTATCTTGTTCCTTGCTAGTAGAGTATCCTTAATGCATATTTTGAGTTTGCCTCTCAAAGGTGATCTTTAGGTATTTCACACCTCACAAGGTGTTCGATGAAATACCTGAGTCAACTCTCCTAAGTTCTTAATACACTTTACCAAAGACATTTGTTGTTAAGGGTGTTAGGATAGCCATTGACTAGTTCTTAACGATTACTGTTTCAACATTCAACCAAAGACATTTGATGATTGAATTAATTTAGAAATGAGAATCCGTCTAGACATAGAGCTTGCTTAAAAATGTGTCTAGGCTTTAGGTTGATAGTTAAGTTGATCATTTGCCATCCTTAGTTCGAAGTTTGATCACCCAAGATCTAATCCCTACTCCCATGGGTTCTCCTTTATCAAAATCAAGAAAGTTATTTCAGTTATTGCTTTTTAATATTCTTAGTTTTAGTTGAAAACAATCATTTATTCGATTGCACTTAGATTAAGTGAGTACTTGCATTCTCAGTGCTTTAAAATATGTGGGAACCGAAACTCACACCGTCGATTTCCGTAAAATAAGGAAACTTAGGAAAACCCTAATTTTCCAGAGGACCCGGATCTCTGCAGAAGCCAACGACAAGTAACCAAATAAATGCGGAAAATACGAAAAACATGATAAAACGAATTTATAAAGAAAGTTGAGCTTACTTCGAATTCGCGTAAGAGCGTTGCGATCTTTACAAGAGATTACAAAGGCTTTGGCCGCAGGGGCCGTCAGCGAGTTATCAACATAAAACCCTAAACCTAGTCGAGTCGTAGCTCGATAACAAAAGACGAAGGAGATAAGAAAAAGAGAGTTTGATTGATTTTGGACTGAACCTTATGAAAGGCTGCCTACGTACCCCTTTCGAGGATCAAGTCGAACGTAGTTCAGTTGATAGAGCTGGACCATAGATCGAACTGCCTGGGCGAGTTCGTCTAGTAATCGAGCGTCAGTCATAGAAACCGAACTTGTCGAGAAAAAAGCCTTAGTTTCTAAGTGCGGAAAATTCCAAGTCTAGAAAAGTTGTAAAAGTCTCAGATGAGAGCTCTGAAATTTGTCCCCCGCTTCTTTCCTGTGCCTCTTGCTTATATTTTCCCTTCCTTGGCGGTTTGGTCCCTTCCATTTTTCCCAGATTCGAGTATATCGTGAATCTTCCATTTATCTTTATCTTTCTTTTTTTCTCGCGGAATTATTCTATCTATCCTCAAACTTGACATTAATCTTCAAATTTGACATTTATATTCTTTCTGAGATAAATCGTTAAAACGTCGTCGTATCTTTGGGTTGAACTTCGTTTAAGTCACGAGTGGGCTTTTATCGCGTTTTAGGACTTTCCGAGCCGTTTAGCGATAAAACCGTTTTACGACTTTAAACAAGATTGTTTCCTGATAAAGTAAGTTTGGGAATGTTTAAGTAAGTTTCTCGAGTTAATCATAAAGTTTTGCAATGTTCGATGTTTCGGTTAATCGTTGCCAATTTCTACGATTTACTCAAAGTTTTATTAAAAACACGTTTTTACGATTTCTCACGAAAAATCTCGAGTAAATCGTATAGTTTAGGCAATGTTCAGTGTTTCGTGTATAGTTTAGGCAATGTTCGGTGTTTCGTTTAACCGTTACGGTTTTATACGATTTCCTTGGGTTCTTTCGAGAAAACAAGACTTTACGGTTTTTATCGTAAAATTCGAACGATAAGACGAATCGAGGCGAAACGGGAGACATTTTGACTGTGGTTTGGAACATGATCGTGCCGAAGGAAGTATGCCTTGAATCGAGGACGTGGGAGATCGAGGCTCAGGATAATTAGCTCGACGTACGACGAAACGAACCGGACCGGTCCAGCTCTCCCTACGGCGAGCTAGCTCGAGGCCACTTAGCTCGTCGTACGGCGATCTAGTTTGGCCGAACCAGCTCGCGGTTTTGGCGGATGCGGTTTTTCGCGGTTTTGTGCTTAACTCGGACGATCGTGTAATCAGCGTTTGTTTCGTTCTTTCGAGATAACGATTTTTGAATTTTCCGCGGATTTCCTTCAATTGGAAACTTATTGGAATTTTGTAAAATGACTTCTCGAGTTTTATAAAACGACTTCTCGAGTTTTATAAAAAGACTTCTCGAGTTTTATAAAACGACTTCTCGAGTTTTATAAAACGACTTTTTGAGTTTTATAAAACGTATTTTTATTTTTACGGAAACTTTTAGCCATTGATTCCGTCGTGACTGATTTTGAAACCAACAAAATCCTTTAGAATTGGTTCGACAATCTTTTATATTACAACATTTTCTTTAGAAGCCTTGAAAACTTCTGAATGTGCTAGAAAAACAACAAACAATCAAGGAATATGGATCGAAAGGTCACAAAAAGTTATGGATGGCTTCTGATTTACCCTATAACAATTTCCCTTGGATATGACGCACCAAGTTAGATTAAGTTAGACTGAAGGATATTACACACCAACCATAAAAAAAATTTGACCAATGAATATGGCACACCATGATCGAAAACTGGTTTCCGAAATAACTCTCAAGGTTACAAAAGTATAAACTCACTCTTATTCATTTCAATCGCTATTACAACTTATTTATAATGAAAATAAACTTGCACACAAAGTTATATAATTATTACATGGGAAATGATAAAATCAGTGCATGGAGAAGAGAGAAATAATTATTGCATGAATCTTTCCATGCAATACACCACCTAATCTTCGTCACTAATCTTGGAAAACAAAGAGACCACTTGTTTATGAATTTTCTTCAGCTTGTAACTTGATAAAAATAGGTTGGACATGTTTGCTAACATCAAATGTCAATTTCCGAATGTCGTCCATGTCCATAACTTCATAAATCAGCCCATGATCACATCATACTCCTCTTCTTCAAAAATATTTGTCCTCAAATCTCTCTCTGAAAAAGAAAAAACTTGAACTCATACTTCCCAAATGATCCTGAAAGAAAACTCATTTTTTTCTTTCCTTTTTGTAGAAGATTAATAGATGAGAAGTGTGGATAACAGCAATGAGTATCGCTCTCAGAGTGACTCAGATACCAAATGATGAAAACTTCCCAAGGGATACACTCTGAAATTGGTAAGAGATAAACCTTGCACTAAATGTGCTAGAAAAGCAACAAGCAATCAAGGAATGTGGATCGAAAGGTCACACAAAAGTAATTGATAGCTTCTGATTTACTCTATAACAATTTCCCTTGGATATGACGCACCAAGTTATATTGAGTTAGACTAAAGGATATAACACACAACCATTCAAAAAAAATTTGACCAATGAATATGACACACCATGATCGGAAACATTTTTAGAAATCACTCTCAAGGTTACAAAAGTATAAACTCACTCGTATTCATTTCAATAGCTATTACAACTTATTTATAATGAAACTAAACTTGCTCACAAAACTAGATAATTATTACATGGGAAATGATAAAATCAGTGCATGGAGAAGAGAGAAGATTCTTGAAACAAGCATTCTTTGCATGCAAACGAGAGAAGCTTTCAATGCAACTAAACACCTAATCTTCGTCACTTATCTTGGACAACAAAGAGACCACTTGTTTATGAATTTTCTTATGCTTGTAACTTGATAAAAATAGGTTGGACATGTTAGCTAACATCAAAGGTCAAGTTTTGAATGTCGTCCATGTCCATAACTTCATAAATCAACCCAAGATCACATCATACTCTTCTTCTTCAAATATATTTGTCATCAAACCTTGCTCTCCGAAAAAAAGGAAAACTTGAACTCATACTTCCCAAATGATCCAGCAGATTTGTAGAACGTAAATAACAAAACTCATTTTTTTTTCTTTCCTTTTTGTAGAAGATTAATAGATGAGAAGGGTGCATAACATAAATGAGTTTCGCTTTCAGAGTGACTCAGATACAAAATGATGAAAACTTCCCAAAGGATACACGATGAAATTGGTAAGATATAAGCCTTGCACTGAAAGTGCTAGAAAAGCAACAAACAATCAACGAATGTGGATCGAAACGTCACACAAAAGTTATGGATGGCTCAGTCGTCCTTGGAATGATGCACCAAGTTAGATTAAGTTAGACTGATGGATCTTACACACCAACAATAAAAAAGATTTGACCAATGAATATGACACACCATTATCGAAAACAGGTTTGAGAAATCACTCTCAAGGTTACAAAAATATAAACTCACTCTTAATCATTTCAATAGCTATTACACTTATTTATAATGAAACTAAACTTGCACACAAAACTAGATAATTATTACATGAGAAATGATAAAATCAGTGTATGGAGAAGAGAGAAGATTCTTGAAACAAGAATTCCTTGCATGCAAGAGAGAGAAACTTTCCATGCAATTAACCACCTAATCTTCGTCACTTATGTTGAATAACAAAGAGACCACTTATTTATGAATTTTTTTGGGCTTGTAACTTGATAAAAAATAGGTTGGGCATGTTAGCTAACATCATATGTCAAATTCTAAATGTCGTCCATGTCCATAACTTCATAAATCAGCCCAAATCACATCATACTCCTCTTCTTCATAAATATTTATCCTCATATCTTGCTTTGCTAAGAATGAAAAACGTGAACACATACTTCCCAAATGATCCAGAAAATTTGTAGAACGTAAATAACGAAATTCTTTATTTTCTTTTTGTAGAAGATGATGAGAAGGGTGGATAATAAAAATGAGTGCCGCTTTCAGAGTGACTCTGATACCAAATGATGAAAACCTCCCAAGGGATGCACTCTGAAATTGGTAAAGGATAAGCCTTGCGCTGAATGGGCTAGAAAAGCAATAAACAATCATGGAACATGGATGGAAAGGTCATAGAAAAGTTATGGATGGCTTCAAATTTACCCTATAACAATCGCCCTTGGATATGACGCACCAAGTTTGATTGAGTTAGACTGAAGGATACAACACACCAGCAATCAAAAAAAAATTGACCAATGAATATGACACACCAGGTTCAGAAACAGGTTTGAGAAATAACTCTCAACGTTACAAAAATATAAAATCACTCTTATTCATTTCAATAGCTATTACAAGTTATTTATAATGAAACTAAACTTGCTTACAAAGCTAGATAATTAATACATGGGAAATGATAAAATTAGTGCATGGAGAAGATAGAAGGTTCTTGAAACATGCATTCCTTGCATGCAAGAGAGATAAGCTTTCCATGCAATTAACCACCTAATTTACGTCACTTATTTGGACAGCAAACAGACCACTTGTTTATGAATTTTTTGGGGCTTGTAACTTGATAAAAATAGGTTCGACATGTTAGGTAACATCATAGGTCAAATTCTAATTGTCGTCCATGTCCATAACTTCATAAATCAGCCCAAAATTTCATCATACTCCTCTTCTTCACAAATATTTGTCCTCAAATTTTGCTCTGCGAAGAATGAAAAACTTGAACACATACTTCCCAAATGATCCAGCAAATTTGTAGAACGTAAATAACGAAACTCTCTACTTTCTTTTTGTAGAAGATTATTAGATGAGAAGCGTGGATATTAAAAATCAGTACCGCTTTCAGAGTGACTGTGATACCAAATGATGAAAACCTCCCAAGGGATGCACTCCGAAATTGGGAAAGGATAAGCCTTGCACTAAATGGGCTACAAGAGCAACAAACAATCAAGGAATGTGGATCGAAAGGTCACACAAAATTTATGGATGGCTTCTGAATTACCCTATAACAGTCTCCCTTGGATATGACGCACCAAGTTAGATTGAGTTAGACTGAACGATATAACACACTAGCAATCAAAAAAAAATTGACCAATGAATATGACACACCATGATCGGAAACAGGTTTGCGATTCTCATGGTTACAAAAATATAAAATCACTCTTATTCATTACAATAGCTCTTACAAATTTTTTATAATGAACCTAAATATGCTCACAAAGCTAGATAATTATTACATAGGAATGATAAAATCAGTGCATGGAGAAGAGAGAAGGTTTTTGAAAAATGCATTCCTTGCATGCAAGAGAGAGAAGCTTTCCATGCAATTAACCACCTAATTTTTGTCACTTATTTGGACAGCAAAGAGACAACTTTTTTATGAATCTTTTTAGGCTTGTAACATGATAAAAATGGGTTGGACATGTTAGGTAACATTATATGTCAATTTTTGAATGTCGTCCATGTCCATAACTTCATAAATCAGCCCAAGATCATATCATACTCCTCTTTTTCAAAAATATTTGTCCTCAATCTTGCTCTCCGAAAAAAGAAAAACTGGAACACGTACTTCCCAAATGATCTAGCAGATTTGTAGAACGTAAATACAAAACTCATTTTTTTCTTTCCTTTTTGTAGAAGATTAATAGATGAGAAGGGTGGATAATAGAAATGAGTATCGCTTTCAGAGTCACTCAGATACCAAATGATGAAAACTTCCCAAGGGATACACTCTGAAATTGGTAAGAGATAAGCCTTGCACTAAATGTGCTAGAAAAGCAACAAACAATCAAAGAATGTGGATCGAAAGGTCACAAAGAGTTATGATGGCTTCTGATTTACCCTATAACAATCACCCTTGAATATGACGCACCAAGGAAGATTGAGTTAGACTGAAGGATATTACACACCAACAATCAAAAAAAAAATTGACCAATGAATATGACACACCATAATCACAAACTGGTTTGAGAAATCACTCTCAAAGTTACAAAAGTATAAACTCACTCTTATTCATTTCAATAGCTATTACAACTTATTTATAATGAAAATAAACTTGCAAACAAAGCTATATAATTATTACATGGGAAATGATAAAATCAGTGCATGGAGAAGAGAGAAGATTCTTGAAACAAGCATTCCTTGCATGCAAAAGAGAGAATCTTTCCATGCAATAAACAACCTAATCTTCATCACTTATCTTGGAAAACAAAGAGAACACTCATTTATAAATTTTCTTGGGCTTGTAACTTGATAAAAATAGGTTGGACATGTTAGCTAACATCAAAGGTCAAGTTCTGAATGTCATTCATGTCCATAACTTCATAAATCAGCCAAAGATCACATCATACTCCTCTTCTTCAAAAATATTTGTCCTCAAATTTTGCTCTCTGATAAAAGAAAAACATGAACTCATACTTCCAAAATGATCCTGCGGATTTGTAGAACGTAAGTAATAAAACTCATTTTTTTCTTTCCTTTTTGTAGATGATTAATAGATGAGAAGGGTGGATAATAGAAATGAGTATCGCTTTCAGAGTGGCACAGATACCAAATGATGAAAACTTCCCAAGGGACACACTCTGAAATTGGTAAGAGATAAGCCTTGCACTAAATGTGCTAGAAAAGCAACAAGCAATCAAGGAATGTGGATTGAAAGGTCACACAAAAGTTAGGGATAGCTTCTTATTTACCCTATAACAATTTTCGTTGGATATGACGCACCAAGTTAGATTGAGTTAGACTAAAGGATATAACACACCAACATTCCAAATTCTTTTGACCAATGAATATGACACACCATGATCGGAAACAGGTTTGAGAAATCACTCTCATGGTTAAAAAAATATAAAATCACTCTTATTCATTTCAATAGCTAGTACAACTTATTTATAATGAAACTAAACTTGCACAAAGCTAGATAATTATTACATGGGAAATGATAAAATCAGTGCATGGAGTAGAGAGAAGGTTCTTGAAACATGCATTCCTTTCTTGCAAGAGAGAGAAGCTTTCCATGCAATTAACCACCTAATTTTCGTCACTTATTTGGACAGCAAAGAGACCACTTGTTAGGCTTGTAACTTGATAAAAATTGGTTGGACATGTTAGGTAACATTATATGTCAATTTTTGAATGTCATCCATATACATAACTTCATAAATCAGCCCAAGATCACATCATACTCCTCTTCTTCAAAAATATTTGTCCTCAAATCTTTCTCACCGAAATGAATATCGCTTTCAGAATGACAAAGATACCAAATGATGAAAACTTCCCAAGGGATACACTCTGAAATTGGTAAGAGATAAGCCTTGCACTAAATGGGCTAGAAAAGCAACAAACAATCGAGGAATGTGGATCGAAAGGCCACAAAAAGTTATGATGGCTTCTGATTTACCCTATAACAATCGCCCTTGAATATGACGCACCAAGGTAGATTGAGTTAGACTGAAGGATATTACACACCAACAATCAAAAAAAAATTGACCAATGAATTTGACACACGATAATCGCAAACTGGTTTGAGAAATCACTCTCAAGGTTACAAAAGTATAAACTAATTCTTATTCATTTCAATAGCTATTACAACTTATTTATAAAGAAAATAAACTTGCACACAAAGCTATATAATTATTACATGGGAAATGATAAAATCAGTGCATGGAGAAGAGAGAAGATTCTTGAAACAAGCATTCCTTGCATGCAAAAGAGAGAATATTTACATGCAATAAAGAACCTAATCTTCGTCACTTATCTTGGACAACAAAGAGAACACTTGTTTATGAATTTTCTTGGGCTTGTCACTTGATAACAATAGGTTGGACATGTTAGCTAACATCAAAGGTCAAGTTTCGAATGTCATCCATGTCCATAACTTCATAAATCACCCTAATATCACATCATACTCCTCTTCTTCAAAAATATTTGTCCTCAAATCTTGCTCTTTGAAAAAAGAAAAACTTGAAGTCATACTTCCCAAATGATCCTGCCGATTTTTAGAACGTTGATAACAAAACACATTTTTTCTTTCCTTTTTGAAGAAGATTAATAGATGAGAAGGGTTGATAAAAGAAATGAGTATCGCTTTCAGAGTGACTCAGATACCAAATGATGAAAACTTCCCAAAGGAAACACTCTGAAATTGGTAAAGGATAAGCCTTGCGCTGAATGGGCTAGAAAAGCAATAAACAATTAAGGAATGTGGATCGAAAGGTCACACAAAATTTATGGAAGGCTTCTGCTTTACCCTATAACAGTCGCCCTTGGATATGACGCACCAAGGTAGATTGAGTTAGACTGAAAGATATAACATACTAGCAATCAAAAAAAATCTGACCAATGAATATGACACACCATGATCGGAAACATGTTTGAGAAATCACTCTCATGGTTACAAAAATATAAAATCACTCTTATTAATTTCAATAGCTGTTAAAACTTTTTTATATTCAAACTAAACTTGCTCACAAAGCTAGATAATTATTACATGAGAAATGATAAAATCAGTGCATGGAGAAGAAAGAAGGTTTTTGAAACATGCATTCCTTGCATGCAAGCGAGAGAAGCTTGCCATGCAATTAACCACCTAATTTTCGTCACTTATCTTGGATGGCAAAGAGACCACTTGTTTATGAATCTTTTTAGGCTTGTAACTTGATAAAAATGGGTTGGACATGTTAGGTAACATTGTATGTCAATTTTTGAATGTCGTCCATGTTCATAACTTCATAAATCAGCCCAAGATCACATCATACTCCTCTTCTTCAAAAATATTTGTCCTTAAATCTTGCTCTCCAAAAAAGAAAAACTTGAACACGTACTTCCCAAATGATCTAGCAGATTTGTAGAACGTAAATACAAAACTCATTTTTTCTTTTCTTTTTGTAGAAAATTGATAGATGAGAAGGGTGGATAACAGAAATGAATAGCGCTTTCAGAATGACTCAGATACCAAATGATGAAAACTTCCCAAGGGATACACTCTGAAATTGGTAAGAGATAAGCCTTGCACTAAATGTGCTAGAAAAGCAACAAACAATCAAGGAATGTGGATCGAAAGGTCACGAAAAGTTATGATGGCTTCTGATTTACCTTATAACAATCGCCCTTGAATATGATGCACCAAGTTAGATTGACTTAGACTGAAGGATATTACACACCAACAATAAAATAAAATTGACGAATGAACATGACACACCATGATCGAAAACTGGTTTGAGAAATCACTCTCAAGGTTACAAAAGTATAAACTCACTCTTATTCATTTCAATAGCTATTACAACTTATTTATAATGAAAATAAACTTGCACACAAAGCTATATAATTATTACATGAGAAATGATAAAATCAGTGAATGGGGAAGAGAGAAGATTCTTGAAACAAGCATTCCTTGAATGCAAAAGAGAGAATCTTTCCATGCAATAAACAACCTAATCTTCGTCACTTATCTTGGACAACAAAGAGAACACTTGTTTATGAATTTTCTTGGGCTTGTAACTTGATAAAAATAGGTTGGACATGTTAGCTAACATCAAAGGTCAAGTTTCGAATATCGTCCATGTCCATAACTTCATAAATCAGCCCAAGATCACATCATACTCCTCTTCTTCAAAAATATTTGTCCTCAAATATTGCTCTCTGAATAAAGAAAAACGTGAACTCATACTTCCCAAATGATCATCCCGATTTGTAGTACGTAAATAACAAAACTCATCTTTTTCTTTCCTTATTGTAGAAGATTAATAGATGAGAAGGGTGGATAACAGAAATGAGTATCGCTTTCGGAGTGACTTAGATACTAAATGATGAAAACTTCCCAAGGGATACACTCTGAAATTGGTAAGAGATAAGCCTTGCAATAAATGTGCTAGAAAAGCGACAAGCAATGAAGGAATGTGGATTGAAAGGTCACACAAAAGTTATGGATAGCTTCTGATTTACCCTATAACAATTTCCCTTGGATATGACGCACCAAGTTAGATTGAGTTAGACTAAAGGATATAATACACAAACAATCAAAAAAAACATTGACCAATGAATATGACACACCATGATCGGAAACATGTTTGAGAAATCACTCTCAAGGTTATAAAAGTATAAACTCACTCTTTTCCATTTCAATAGCTATTACAACTTATTTATAATGAAACTAAACTTGCTCACAAAGCTAGATAATTATTACATGGGAAATGAAAAAATCAATACATGGAGAAGAGAGAAGGTTCTTGAAACATGCATTCCTTGCATGCAAGAGAGAGAAGCTTTCCATGCAATTAACCACCTAATTTTCGTCACTTATTTGGACAGCAAAGAGACCACTTGTTTATGAATTTTTTGGGGCTTGTAACTTGATAAAAATAGGTTCGACATGTTAGGTAACATCATAGGTCAAATTCTAATTGTCGTCCATGTCCATAACTTCATAAATCAGCCCAAAAATTCATCATACTCCTCTTCTTCACAAATATTTGTCCTCAAATCTTGCTCTGTGAAGAATGAAAAACTTGAACACATACTTCCCAAATGATCCAGCAAATTTGTAGAACGTAAATAACGAAACTCTCTACTTTCTTTTTGTAGAAGATTATTAGATGAGAAGGGTGGATAATAAAAATAAGTACCGCTTTCAGAGTGACTCTGATAACAAATGATGAAAACCTCCCAAGGGATGCACTCTGAAATTGGTAAAGGATAAGCCTTGCCCTGAATGGGCTAGAAGAGCAACAAACAATCAAGGAATGTGGATCGAAAGGTCACACCAAATTTATGGATGGCTTCTGAATTACCCTATAACAGTCGCCCTTGGATATGACGCACCAAGTTAGATTGAGTTAGATTGAAGGATATAACACACTAGCAATCAAAAAAAATTTCACCAATGAATATGACACACCATGATCGGAAACAGGTTGGCGAAATCTCTCTCATGGTTACAAAAATATAAAAATCACTCTTATTCATTTCAGTAGCTGTTACAACTTTTTTATAATGAACCTAAACTTGCTCACAAAGCTAGATAATTATTACATGAGAAATGATAAAATCCGTGCATGGAGAAGAGAGAAGGTTTTTGAAAAATGCATTCCTTGCATGCAACAGAGAGAAGATTTCCATGCAATTAACCACCTAATTTCCGTCACTTATTTGGACAGCAAAGAGACCACTTGTTTATGAATCTTTTTAGGCTTGTAACTTGATGAAAATGGGTTGGACATGATAGGTAACATTATATGTCAATTTTTGAATGTCGTCCATGTCCATAACTTCATAAATCAGCCCAAGATCACATTATACTGCTCTTCTTCAAAAATATTTGTCCTCAAATCTTGCTCTCCGAAAAAAGAAAAACTTGAACACGTACTTCCCAAATGATCTAGCAGATTTTCTTTCCTTTTTGTAGAAGATTAATAGATGAGAAGGGTGGATAACAGAAATGAATATCGCTTTCAGAATGACAAAGATACCAAATGATGAAAACTTCCCAAGGGATACACTCTGAAATTGGTAAGAGATAAGCCTTGCACTAAATGGGCTAGAAAAGCAACAAACAATCGAGGAATGTGGATCGAAAGGCCACAAAAAGTTATGATGGCTTCTGATTTACCCTATAACAATCGCCCTTGAATATGACGCACCAAGGTAGATTGAGTTAGACTGAAGGATATTACACACCAACAATCAAAAAAAAATTGACCAATGAATTTGACACACGATAATCGCAAACTGGTTTGAGAAATCACTCTCAAGGTTACAAAAGTATAAACTAATTCTTATTCATTTGAATAGCTATTACAACTTATTTATAATGAAAATAAACTTGCACACAAAGCTATATAATTATTACATGGGAAATGATAAAATCAGTGCATGGAGAAGAGAGAAGATTCTTGAAACAAGCATTCCTTGCATGCAAAAGAGAGAATATTTACATGCAATAAAGAACCTAATCTTCGTCACTTATCTTGGACAACAAAGAGAACACTTGTTTATGAATTTTCTTGGGCTTGTCACTTGATAACAATAGGTTGGACATGTTAGCTAACATCAAAGGTCAAGTTTCGAATGTCATCCATGTCCATAACTTCATAAATCAGCCTAAGATCACATCATACTCCTCTTCTTCAAAAATATTTGTCCTCAAATCTTGCTCTTTGAAAAAAAGAAAAACTTGAACTCATACTTCCCAAATGATCCTGCCGATTTGTAGAACGTTGATAACAAAACTCATTTTTTCTTTCCTTTTTGAAGAAGATTAATAGATGAGAAGGGTGAATAAAAGAAATGAGTATCGCTTTCAGAGTGACTCAGATACCAAATGATGAAAACATCCCAAAGGAAACACTCTGAAATTGGTAAAGGATAAGCCTTGCGCTGAATGGGCTAGAAAAGCAATAAACAATCAAGGAATGTGGATCGAAAGGTCACACAAATTTTATGGATGGCTTCTGATTTACCCTATAACAGTCGCCCTTGGATATGACGCACCAAGGTAGATTGAGTTAGACTGAAAGATATAACACACTAGCAATCAAAAAAAAGTTGACCAATGAATATGACACACCATGATCGGAAACATGTTTGAGAAATCACTCACTCTCATGGTTACAAAACTATAAAATCACTCTTATTCATTTCAATAGCTGTTTAAACTTATCTATATTCAAACTAAACTTGCTCACAAAGCTAGATAATTATTACATGAGAAATGATAAAATCAGTGCATGGAGAAGAGAGAAGGTTTTTGAAACATGCATTCCTTGCATGCAAGCGAGAGAAGCTTGCCATGCAATTAACCACCTAATTTTCGTCACTTATCTTGGATGGCAAAGAGACCACTTGTTTATGAATCTTTTTAGGCTTGTAACTTGATAAAAATGGGTTGGACATGTTAGGTAACATTGTATGTCAATTTTTGAATGTCGTCCATGTCCATAACTTCATAAATCAGCCCAAGATCACATCATACTCCTCTTCTTCAAAAATATTTGTCCTCAAATCTTGCTCTCCAAAAAAGAAAAACTTGAACACGTACTTCCCAAATGATCTAGCAGATTTGTAGAACGTAAATACAAAACTCATTTTTTTCTTTCCTTTTTGTAGAAAATTAATAGATGAGAAGGGTGGATAACATAAATGAATAGCGCTTTCAGAATGACTCAGATACCAAATGATGAAAACTTCCCAAGGGATACACTCTGAAATTCGTAAGAGATAAGCCTTTCATTAAATGTGCTAGAAAAGCAACAAACAATCAAGTAATGTGGATCGAAAGGTCACGAAAAGTTATGATGGCTTCTGATTTACCTTATAACAATCGCCCTTGAATATGATGCACCAAGTTAGATTGAGTTAGACTGAAGGATATTACACACCAACAATCAAAAAAATTGACCAATGAATATGACACACCATGATCGAAAACTGGTTTGAGAAATCACTCTCAAGGTTACAAAAGTATAAACTCACTCTTATTCATTTCAATAGCTATTACAACTTATTTATAATGAAAATAAACTTGTACACAAAGCTATATAATTATTACATGAGAAATGATAAAATCAGTGCATGGGGAAGAGAGAAGATTCTTGAAACAAACATTCCTTGAATGCAAAAGAGAGAATCTTTCCATGCAATAAACAACCTAATCTTCATCACTTATCTTGGACAACAAAGAGAACACTTGTTTATGAATTTTCTTGGGCTTGTAACTTGATAAAA
>CAKOAT010864043.1:14940-75886 GCA_932364175.1 Eruca vesicaria subsp. sativa
ATCATGGATGTGATTTAACTTGTTAATCATTGTCCTGAAATCATTTGGCATAAGCTTAGATCCTCTAGGGATGTGCGAGAGCCGGTCTATGATCTTGGTGAACACAGTTTCGATTCGATCTTATGCTATATCGATCGATACTCCTATAGAGTCATCGATCGACAGCAACCCATATCGTCCGATATCGCTGTCAAAACATCGGTCGATATTGCTGGCAATAAGATCAACGGATGAGTCTATTTAGCGACTGCTATTAGATCTGTCTAAGAATTGAAGTTCTTATATATCTTGCAAGCAACTTACTAAAACATCTGTAGCATTATAATCCTGATTATCTGAATAGCAACCTTGAATCTAACTACTTTCTTTTATTGTTTTAAAACCAAAACCTATTCTCTTGGGAAACTTATCATTGCTCACAACTGCAATTTACTATTTCAAACTGATAACCCTAGCATAATCACTTAGGATTACATCTATTGTGTTCCTTAGTTACCTGTGGATTCGATCCCTAAGTACTACAACTGTACCTCTTATTTGAGAGAGTAATTCACTCCTTAGGGTTAAACATTTGAGTGATATCACTCATCCAGCTCGCCCTATGGCGAGCTGAACCACTCCTATAGCTTCTATCTCAAGTCTCGATCGTACAGCTTTTTGTTTTGTCTCAACGGACTTTCCGTTCAGATTTTACGACGACAACGAGTCAACTCGACGAACCGAGACTATCCGCACCAGCTCGCTGTATGGGGAGCTGAGAGAGCTCATCCAGCTCGCCCTATGGCAAGCTGAACCACTCCTCGAGCTTCTCTCTCCAGTCCCGATCGTACAGCTTTTCGTTTCGTCTCAATCGGACTTTCCGTTGAAATTTTATGCAAAAACGAGTCAACTCGACGAACCGAGACTGTCCGCACCAGCTCGCCGTATGGCGATCTGAGAGAGCTCATCCAGCTCGCCCTATGGCAATCTTAGCCACTCCTCGAGCTTCTCTCTCCAGTCTCTATCATACAGCTTTTCCTTTCGTCTCAATCGGACTTTCCGTTGATATTCTATGACGAAAACGATTCAGCTCGACGAATTGAGACTGTCGGCACCAGCTCGCCCAATGGTGATCTGAACCAATCCTCGAGTTTCTCTCTCGAGTCTCGATGGCCCTGATTTCTGTTTCGTCTCAATCGGAGTTTCCATTAAGATTTTACGATAAAAACCGCAAAGACTTGTTTTTTTCCTAGAAGTTCGAATCCATCGTCTAAAACGGCAACGGTCGACTTAACACCAAAGTTTCCCAAACTGTACGAGAGATTTGAACTCTCTAAACGTAATCTGGTTTTACGAAACTCTGCGATGTTAAGTTGAGAAAATCTAATCATAAACGTGTGATTGATTTTTCAAACAATATACAAACCCCACCTAGTCAGTTAAGTAAAATCACTAGTAAAGGAAACGAGAACATAAAATCGGATGTTGAAATCCTTTCTTCACTCCGAAACCCTCGTCGGTATTTCATCAAAACCAATTTGTACGAGAATAAGTGAGAAAACACGAGAATAATGAAGAAGAGGCAGCCCCAAATTATCGATGAAACTAAGGTACGTCTGATTTAAAATTTTTATTAGACCTCTAATTTCTCGTAGGCAAGGAATGAAAACGTCTTGTAAACTGCCGTGAAACCTAGAGAACTTAGAATTTAGGGGAATAGTCTAGCATGCTAACTCTAGGCAATTTTTTTCTATCTCGATCTGTTGTTCTCTAACTATTCAGGCATAACTCGCAAACCGATCCAATCTCTCGTAAAACCGAGAAACGATCGCCACACATGCGAGCGTGCTCATCTCATTTCTCGAAGAAAGAAGGGAGATAAAGAAAGAAAGGGAACCAGGATGAGAATGCTTGAAACTTGTTTGAGTTGAATCTAAGTGTTCCTTGATCAATACTCCCAAGGTAAAGCCTACACCTTTATTTTTATGCATAAATGAAATCAGTAGAGGGGATAGACAGACAAGGAATGTTTAAGTTGATTGGCTAGATGTATTTGGTTGCTAAGCTAGGATATGGTATAATGTACTTCTGTAGTTGATAGATATGAGATGTGGCTTGCAACAGAGTAGAGGTGATGATTTTAAAGTTGATATTTTGATTGAGTCCCTGCTGTTTTTAAACTTCTTTCAAAGACTAACTTAAAGTTTGCTTGAGGACAAGCAAAAGGTTAAGTCTGGGGGGATGATATACCATGATTTTGACCCACTTTTAGTCATGGTATTGATGTGCTTTTATGATAATTATATATGTTTTGGAGTCTATTTAGAGTATTTACAGGTTCAGGTACGTCCTGGAGAAATATGGTGATTTTGGTGTCTTTTGGAGCCTTAAAGTGCAGAACTGCGCAGACGCGTCAGATGTTTAGATATGGATGGAGACCTTCCCATGGTTTGATTTACCCCATCTTTTGAAAAAAGATAGAGCTTTGAGTTAGCTTTCCAATGCCACCGGTTTGAGGTCAATCCAACGGTTAGATCAGAAGTTATTCTCGTTGTACTGAAGAGTGGTCAATCTGCCTCGCGAGAGAAGGCTGTCGAGAAGATATGTGCATGTCAATCGATAGGAGACACCTCATATCGGTCGATATGAATGCCAGAACGTGGGATGACTATATTTCATAACCGACTGAAGCCCACAAGTTACCATAATACCCTTGGACGACCAGAAACCCTAGTTATGATATTTATAAGCCATTGTTGACGGCTACAAGCTATCTAAGCTTTTCTAAGTTCTTTTCTATTTTTTTCTCTTAGTTAGGAGAGAAGGGAGGAACTCTTATCAGAGTCCTCCTGGAACTCCATTGGTTTTTATATCTATTGCAATTTCTTATCTATTCATCTATGATTTCTGTGACAAACTTCATGTATGAATAGATCCACCTGTTGGATATAGGGTTCAGATAGGTTGTGGGATTAGCCCCAACTATAGATTGCTAAGTTGTGATATTCATTGTTAGGATGTTCTTAATGCTTGTTTCTAGAGTCATGAAGTAGAACCATTGTTGGTGTCAAAAACCATAATCTCGAAATCGACGTCTACGATAACTTCTGGAATCATTACTTTCCGCAAAAGTCATTTATTAAAACTCAAGAATCGTTTTATAAAACTCGACGATCGTTTTATAAAAACTCGAAGAACCATTTTATTAAACTCGAGAATCATTTTATAAAACTCGAAGAATCGTTTTATAAAACTCGAGAATCGTTTTATAAAACTCGAAGAATCGTTTTATCAAACTCAAGAATCGTTTTATAAAACTCGAGAATCGTTTTATAAAACTCGAAGAATCGTTTTATAAAACTCGAAGAATCATTTTACAAAACTCGAGAATCGTTTTATAAAACTCGAGAATCGTTTTATAAAACTCGAAGAATCGTTTTATAAAACTCGAAGAATCGTTTTATAAAACTCGAAGATCGTTTTATAAAACTCGAGAATCGTTTTATAAAACTCGAAGAATCGTTTTATAAAACTCGAGAATCGTTTTATAAAACTCCAAACTTTTGGTCAGCACTTCCGGGCAACTTAGAAATTGTTCCCGGTGAGATGCTCGGTTCCAACCAGACGAATCGTATAAGCCGAGAACCTATCGCATATTCTAAATCGGTATGGAATCAGGTTAAAATCGCAACGGGAAAAACGAAAGCCGACTAGTCACCGCATAGCCTCAATCCAAAAGTAAACCTAGGTCTTGCCCTAAACCCAGCACACTGGTCGCTAACGTCTCAAGGCATGAATCGAGATCCTAAAGGCATGTTTCTTCGTCTATATCTAAACGCTCACTCGATTTACTAAACATCCTAAAACGGGCAAACGAACAAGACGATCCACTAAGGGAACGGAATGCGAGACGACAACTCGTGGACCTCCCGCAATATCAACTCAAAACAGAAGGTTTAAATAAAAACCGATTGTCCATTACGAAAATAAAAAGTTGCCGAAGCAACAAGGGATTCAAAGCCATAAAAGGCCAGTCCCGAACAAGTACAAAAGCCGCGCTCGGCCAAATACATAAATATCTAATTTTTAAAAGTCTCGTAAGAGACTACAACTTCAAACATTCTCCGAGCACGGAGCCTCATCCTCATCCATCGCATTACCTTCACCCCTGATAGGAACCTCCGGGTCGTCACCCTTGTCTGCATCAAGCTGAGGTACGTCTTCGGCAGCAAGAGTCGGATCGGAATCACTTCCCTCGATAGGAATAGATCTTTCAGTCACACGGACAGCTGATTCCTCGAAACTCTTCATCTTGCGCTGAAGCCTGCGCAGCTCTGAAGCCTTGGATTTCTTTTCATCCTTCGCCTTGATCAGAGAGACCGCGGTCTTTCCGAGATCACGCTCCAGATCGCTAATCCGAGCTTCGAGTCGAGACACCTCCGCGGAAAGCACATCTTCTATTACCTTCAGTTTCCCCTCGAGCTGAGCTGACCTCTCCTGCGACTCGGCTAACTCCTTGGCTAAACGCTCAACTTCGGACCCACACTCTCTGATCATCCCGTCGATCAACGAAACAAACTAGAAAAACCAAGAAAGATGTTCAGCTACGAATATATTCTTTAAAACGTATGTTTGCGAATCTGTACCTTGGTACGTTGCTGCGACATCGATATCAAGCTCGGTGTCTTGCTAGACGAAGCTCCGGTCTCTGAACCCTTCACGGCTCTCTTTCTCGCGGGAGCATCAGGGTTCGGACGAGTTCTCTTGCGGCCTTTCGCTGAAGCGGGCAGCGTCGCGCTAAGCGCCGGAAGTCCCAGGACAATCACCCTCTTGGCCGGAGCAGGAAGCCCCAGAATCGTGACTGGATCAGCCGCAGTAGGAGCTGCAGCCGGTTCAACCGCGGCAGGAGTCGTAACTGATTCAACAGCGGTAAGAGTCGCAACCGGTTCGCCCACGGCCGACTCCACCGTGGTGGAAGCTACGGTTATTCCGACCTCAGCAGAAGTAGCAACGTTTTCGGCTGCAAGGAGGGGCGAAACAGCGGGCGCACCCGACGGTTCAATAGTAGCACCCGTCGAGGAGTCCGCTACCGCATCGGTCGTTTCGTCCAAAATAGCCTTGACCTCTCTCGCAAGGATGGATGGATCTACCGAAGGTACGTCGCCCGACACAGCATCTTCCTCAACATCGCTACGGTCCATCACGTCTTGAAACAAGAGAAACTCAGAAATCCGAGCATCCTGCGGATGTGCCGCATGGTTGTCATTGGATGGGACTTCACAGTTTTGTTGATCACCTTGAGAAGAAGACATCTTAAATTTTTCTAGAGAGAAGTTGGAGAGAAACTTGAGAGGTGGAAGATATGAGAAGTAATGATCATATACTTATAGAAAAAAAAGAGCTCTCCCTCGTAATGAGACAAATCTGAGCCGTAGATTCCGATTTAAAACTAACTCCATCCGCCCGCAAAATTTCCTCAAGAAATTGCAGGCTGGGGGGCTAACTGTTCGTGTCAAAAACCGTAATCTCGAAATCCACGTCTACGATAACTTCTGGAATCATTACTTTCCGCAAAAGTCATTTATTAAAACTCGACGATCGTTTTATAAAAACTCGACGAACCATTTATAAAACTCGAGAATCATTTTATAAAACTCGAAGAATCGTTTTATAAAACTCGAGAATCGTTTTATAAAACTCGAAGAATCGTTTTATAAAACTCAAGAATCGTTTTATAAAACTCGAGAATCATTTTATAAAACTCGAGAATTTTTTATAAAACTCGAAGAATCGTTTTATAAAACTCGAAGAATCGTTTTATAAAACTCGAGAATCGTTTTATAAAACTCGAGAATCGTTTTATAAAACTCGAGAATCGTTTTATAAAACTCGAAGAATCGTTTTATAAAACTCGAAGAATCGTTTTATAAAACACGAAGATCGTTTTATAAAACTCGAGAATCGTTTTATAAAACTCGAAGAATCGTTTTATAAAACTCGAGAATCGTTTTATAAAACTCGAGTGTCGTTTTATAAAACTCGAAGAATCGTTTTATAAAACTCGAGAATCGTTTTATAAAACTCGAAGATCGTTTTACAAAACCGCAAAAAACCGAAACAGCCGATGGGCGAACTAGGAGACACTCGACTAGTTCGCCGGTGGGCGAACTAGTCCCATCACGACTAGTTCGCCCACCGGCGAACTAAGCCGGCTTGGCTTAGTTCGCCGGTGGGCGAACTAGTCCCATCCTGACTAGTTCGCCCACCGGCAAACTAAGCCAGCCGGCTTAGTTCGCCGTTGGGCGAACTAGACACTTCCCGGATATCCCGCGCCTCGATCTCCCACGTCCTCGATTCGAAACTTACGTCTTTCGACACGGTCGCGTTCCGAACCACGGCCGAAATGTCTCCCATTTTGTCTCGATCCGTCCTATCGTTCGAGTTTTACGATAAAAACCGTAAAACTTTGTATTCTCAAAAAGAACTCGAGGAAATCGTATAAAACGGCAACGGTTAAACGAAACACCAAACATCGCCTAAACTATACGATTTGTCCGAGATTCTTCGTTAAGATTATAAAAAACGCGTTTTTAATAATAAACGTCGAGAAAATCGTAAAAAGCGGATCGGATCGGGAAACGGTCTCGTTAAAATCGTAAAACGGTTTTTATCGTAAAACGGCCCGAAAGGTCCTAAAACACAATAAAAACCCATCTCGCAACATTAACGAAATTAAACCTAAAGATGCGCTAACGTTTTGACGGTTTACTCGCAAATAGAAGACAGAAGGCAAGTTTGAAGATAAATAGAATATTTCCGCGGAAGAAAAGGAAGGATCGACAGAAATGGAAAATTCCCGAAAAACTTGGATCCGGGAAAAATGGAAAGATTGAATCGCTTGGGAAAGGAGTATATAAGCCAGAGGCACAAGGAAGAGAAGGGGGACGAAGATCAGACCTAAAAAGACGGCTGCTAGCTTAGGAATTTAGGACTTAGCATTTTGAATAGCAATCTAGATCCTTAGAACGTTTTGACGTCTAAGTTCTTCCATCCTTCTTGTAACAGTTGTCGATTCTTCATTTAATAAAAGCTTTCATACAAGTTCTTATTCCTTTGTTCTTCATTGTTCATCCATATTCTTTTAAATTCGTTTGTTTTAGTGATTTCTGCAGAGATCCAGGACCTCGGGAAAATTAGGGTTTCATCCTAAGTTTCCATATTTGACGGAAAATCGACAGTGTGGATTTCGGTTCCCACAACCATGAACTGGAATAGTTTAATTTATTAATCTTAATCCTGACATCATCCTCTACAAACTCAGACTCTATTAGGCACGATGCGACAGCCGGTCTAATAGAAATTCTCGAGTGAACACAGTTTCAATTCGATCTGATGCTATATATCGATCGATACTCTTATAGAGTCATCGATCGGCGGCAACACATATCGACTGACACTGCGATAGCAACATCGGTCGATACTGTCGGCATTCAGATCAATGGACGAGTCTAACTAGCGATAGCTATAGATTTGTTCTAAGAATTGAAGTTCTTATATATCAAGCATGCAACTTGTTAGGCATCTATAGCATTATAATCCTGATTACCTGAATAGAAACCCTAGATCTAGCAACTATCCTTCCATCCAACAAATCCTTGCCAAGCTGAACAATTGCCTTGTTCATCTTGTTTACTGTTTTACTTTATTCATTAACTGTATCAATATCTATTAGCCTAGCTTAATCATATAACTATTAGATCTTTTAGGTTCCCTAGCTCCCCGTGAATTCGATCCCTAAGTACTACAATTGAAGCTCTTATTTGAGAGAGTAATTCACTCCTTAGGGTTAAACATTTGAGTGATATCAAGTTTCATCTTCGTTTGTGTTTTGGTCTTTCGGCCCTCTGTATGATGTATTTTCTGTATTTAGTTCCGCTTTATCGCGGTTTGTTGTTGTTGTCTTTATGTTTCACGTTGAACTTTTCGGACTAAATCATCTCTCTTTTTCCTTATGTTATCGAAGATCACCAATTTAGCCTGCCCAATATAATGGTCGATCGATATCCACTTGAAAATTGTTCGGCCAGCTTCAAGAAGCCAATGGTCTTTGATGTATGGTAAGTTTTGAACTATCAATCGACCGGCCACCGTTGGACGCTTCAAGTTGCTTCGCTGTTTAATCGGTTAGCCAGTTCTCAATTCGATAATTTCGACCTCCTGTGATAATTCTGATCGCTCGATCGGCTTTGTGGGTGATGCGATTGTCCGTCGAGTTCGGCCCGCCATTCAGCAAGTTTTGCAGGAACATGTTCGGATTCGGATTTTGGCACGAATGTTAGTTGGTGATTAGTTCGGTAGGGGAATACCGGAATGGTGATTAATCTTGTTGATCGATCGGCCATCCTTAGGTGATATAGGTCATCTTGTTGTTCGATCGGCCGGCCATCTTTCGGTTGCTAGTTTAAGCTGATTATCGTCGTCACTTGGCTGAGATGTTTGATCTTTCCGTTCGATCGGCAGGCCCCAATCGGATCGCTATTATGGCTGTCAAACTTCTCCAACGCGTGAGGATAGTTGGCGATAGACCAAAATTGATCGGTCAAATAGCTTCGGATACCTTCTAATCGATCGATCGGCCGGACTCGAATGTCCAACCAAGCCATGATAGAAACGCTTGTCGATGATTAATCGGGTCGAGAAACCTTGATGCTCGTTTGTCCGATCGATAAAACAGACTTTAGCGTTATACTTTTGACTTTTGTCGTTGAGACGTCGTGATCAGAGTTGAGCGTGTGTATGTGTTTTTTTTTTTTTGAGTTATAGCTGGACCTCGTGAGAGGCTGCCTACGTACCCCCAAGAGAGGGATCAAGCCATTCATAGTTCGATTTGGCGAAGTGATAGATCATTTGCCTTTCCGGAGAAGAGGCAAATGTGGTCTCGGTCGCTCGGTCTCTTTTTTTTTTTTTTTTTTTGTGGAGGGGAGCGATGGATCTCGATTTTTCTAGGGAGGAGAGAGTGAAATCGATCGTCCGGCCTCTTTTTTTTTTGCGCTCGATCGCCATTTTCGACTTAGGAATAATATTTACGGAGATTTGAGGCATTCCACGACCGTGGCAACTGCTCTCCGGAGGATGTTTCCAATCGATAGACTCCGGCTTTAATAACTTCTATTATCTTGTAAGGCCCTTCCTAGTTGGTTCCAAGTTTCCCAGCCTTCCATTCCTTAGTATTTTCGAACACTTTCCTTAGGACGAAATCGTTGAGTTCCACTTTCTTGTTGTAATAGGTTTCGGTGAGATGTTGATAATTCTGGATGCGTAGGAGGGCCTGATCTCGTCGTTCTTCGATCGCGTCGAGGGCGTCGAGCATCATATCTTTGTTGAGATCGACATTTTGAGGCATTTTTGCTCGACACAAACTAGTGACATTGACTTCTGCCAGAGCCATTGCTTCAACGCCATAGGCTAATGAGAAGGGCATTTGACCTGTTGCGCTTCGTGGAGTCGTTCGATGGGACCAGAGGACTCCGTCGAGTTCATCTGCCCAATGTCCTTTTTTGAGATCAAGGCGTTTCTTGATCCCATCGATGATCGTCTTGTTCGTCGCTTCTGCCTGTCCATTACCCTATGGGTAACGGGGGGTCGATGTGTTGAGGCGAATCGCCCATCTATCGCAGAAGCCGCGGAAGTTGTGCGAAATGAACTGAGAACCGTTGTCGGTGATTATTTCGTACGGGAGGCCGTGTCGGCATATGATTCTTCCAGACGAAGTTTTGGACTTCTTTATCAGTTACATGAATAAAAGCTTCTGCCTCTACCCACTTGGTGAAATAGTCGGTCATGACGAGAACGAATCTACGTTGTCGGGAATTAGGTAAAGGGCCAACGATATCCATCCCCCATCGCATAAACGGGTATCGCGCTGTTGTTGTTTGCAACAGCTCGGTGGGAGAATGTATGTTCGAAGCGTGTCGTTGACATTGATCGCACTTCCGAGCGTAAGCTTCACAATCGGAGACCATGGTTGGCCAGTAGTGCCCAAGACCCTTAATCTTGAGGACTAGCCCTCGCCCGCCAGAGTGATTTCCACCTGCTCCTTCGTGAGTTTCGGCCATGACCAGACGAGTTCTTCGCCATAGATACATGTTAGTAGGACGTTGTTGGCTGTCCGGCGATAGAGTTTACCTTCCATGACGTCGTAGTTCGAGCATTTGGCTTTCAATCGTCGTGCTTCCCACTTATCCGCTGGTAACGTTCCGTTGATCAGATAGTCAAGGAAAGGGATCCTCCAATCGGGTAGCTGTGCACTTGCCTCGTCGGTCGGTCCGTCGATTGCCATTTCCTCGGAGATCGGTGCTATAATTGCGCTGTCTTCCGAAGGGTATGAAATACTTGGTCGATAGATGTGTTGGATCGGAATCGTACAACTTATCTGATCGCGGGGGCTACTACCAAGCGCTGCTAAGGCGTCAGCGAAAATTTTCTCTCCGCGTGGTATTTTCGTTAGTTCGAAGGAGTCGAATTGCTTGACGAGATTTTGGACCACACGGAGATAGGCGTCCATTCGTTCGTTCTTTGCGTCGTACTCTCCGCTAAATTGATTTGTGACTAACTGAGAGTCAGAATATGCGTGGACTCGTTTTGCCCCAAGGGCCTGGGCGAGACGCAGTCCGGCAATGAGTGATTCATACTCCGCTTCATTGTTAGATGCTTTGAAGTCTAGTCGGAACGATTGGCGTATCAACTCACCCGTTGGCGATTGTAACTGGATGCCGATACCGGAGCCTTTAGTGGAGGACGATCCATCGACATGCAGTATCCAGATACCCGTTGGCAGAACAAGATCTTGCTCGAGCTCCGGGGGGAGTTCGATAATAAAATCGGCTAGAACCTGTGATTTTTCAGCCGGCTTGCCTTGGTACGTAACGTCGTGTTCGCTGAGTTCGATTGCCCATTTAGACAATCGGCCCGATTGGTTGGTATTCTGCATGATTGTGCGTAATGGTTGATTGGTTAAAACGACGATCGAATGAGATTGGAAATAAGGCCTGAGTTTTCGTGCTGACGTGATGACCGCGAGGGCCATCTTTTCAAGGGTCGAGTACCGCATTTCTGCGTCGGTCATCCTTTTACTTGTGTAAAAAATCGGCTGCTGTTCACCGCGATCTTCCTTGACGAGGACACTACTGACGGCTATCGAAGAGACAGCGATGTAGAGGTAAAGTGTGTCCAGTTTTTCTGGTTTAGCCAGCACGGGCGGCGTTGTGAGGTAGTGTTTCAGTTGGTTGAACGCCTCTTCACACTTTTCCTCCCAAACGAACTTCTTATTGCCGCGCAACAAGTTGTAAAAAGGGAGGCACTTGTCGGTCGATCGCGAGATAAATCGGTTAAGTGCTGCCACTCGTCCGGTTAGCCTTTGCACTTCTCGACTGTTTTTGGAACTCGGTAGATCTAGGATGGCGGATATTTGCTTCGGATTTGCCTCGATTTCCCTTTGTGTTACAATATAGCCGAGAAACTCTCCAGACGTAACCCCGAACGTGCACTTAGCCTGATTGAGCTTCATGCCGTATTCGTTCAAAGTTTGAAAACACTCAACCAAGTGACTGAGGTGGTCAATCGCTCGGCGAGATTTAACCATCATGTCATCAATGTAGACTTCCATTGTATTTCAAAATCGGTCAGCAAACATCCTGTTGACCAAGCGCTGATAAGTTGCGCCGGCGTTCTTGAGTCCGAAAGGTATAACTTTGTAGCAATACGTCCCGACGTCCGTGATAAATTACATTTTTTCATGATCGTGAGGATGCATCATGATTTGGTTGTATCCCGAAAAGGCGTCCATAAACGACAGCAATTCATTTCCGGCCGTTGACTCGACTAGGCGATCGATATGCGGGAGGGGGAAGCTATCCTTTGGGCAAGCTTTGTTTAGATCGCTAAAATCGACACACACGCGCCATTTCTCGTTCTTCTTTTTTACCACGACGGGGTTTGCTAACCACTCGGGGTACTTAACTTCTTTGATCGACCATGCGCTGAGTAATCGGTCGACCTCTTCGTTCACTGCTTTTGAACGCTCGGGTCCCAATTTTCTCCTTTTCTGTCGAACTGATTTGATTGTTGGGTCGACGTTCAGCTCGTGAGTCGTAATGGAAGGGCTTATCCCTTTCATATCGGCGGTCGTCCAAGCGAAAGTTGATGCGTTTTCCTTTAAGAAAGAAATGAACATGTCTTTCGTATCGGTCGGTAGTTGAGCGCCTATTCGGACGGTTTTGCTTGGGTCGTTTCCATCGATGGGTACCTCCAGAATATCTTCTTTGAAGGAAGCGATTTTTTGAATTGGTCTAGTGATGGCATTCACGTAGCAGGGCGATCGGCTGAGCTTTATTTCCGCCACGAGGAGGTCGCGGACGGCTGCCTGATCTCCGTGCAGGGTGATTATTCGACCGTCCGTTCCGGGGAACTTGACACATTGGTGATAGGTCGACGGAATTGCCTTCATCGAGTGGATCCACGGTGTTCCGAGAATCGCGTTGTATGGAGTTTTCACGTCAATTATTGAGAACTTGACGTTCTTGTTTACGCCATGAGCGTGGACCCGTAGTAGTATGGTGCCGAGCATCGTTTTTGATGATCCATTGAATCCTGTTAAGGATCGCGCAAAAGGCTTGATTTTTCGGAGATCGATCCCCATCTTCTCAAGAGTTTCTTTGAAGATGAGGTCGACCGAACTCCCGGTATCGATGAGGACTTTAGTTACTTCGCAATCACCAATTCCGAGCTCGATGAGAAGGGAATCATTATGGGGCATGTGAACTCCTTTGGTGTCTTCAGCGGAGAAGGTAATCTGGGGGACGTTCTCCCAGACGGTGCATCGGTTCTGTGCAGTGACTGCTCTCCTGCGGAAGTTCTTAACTGAACAGACTGAGTCGATATGGGGAGGTGATCCTCCCAAGATTACGTTTAACCGCTTGGGCGCGTTTGAGCGTTTCAATCGGGCATCGTTCAATTGCGCACGTAGATCCTCCGTTGTTTCATTACTCTTGGCACCGGCCGATCGATTGAGCTTGTTGCGCAAGTCACCAACACGTGAGTTGATTATTGATCAAAGGTCGCGTTTCTTAGCGTCCAGGCGATGGCGAGCGTCCAGCGTATTCAGTTTCCTTACTTTCGAAGTTGCGATCGTCTGCTGCGGGTTCTCAGGAGAAGGTTCAATGTTCATTTTCGTGTTCTTCCGTTTGAGAGAGTCACGCAGATCGTGTTGTAACCGCAGGTCGTTGTCCTGCGTGTTCTCCGAGGTAGATGAATCAGATTGTCCTTCCTTCGCCGATGTATCGTCAAACAGGGAGAGCGCAGGAGTCGTCCTGATTGTAAAGATCTTTCGGCGGGATGTGGGTTTCTCTTCGTCAGATCCAGACTCATCGTCATTCGAAGGGGCGATATCCTCCTTTGGGGGAGATCGATCGGCCGAATTGCTGCGGTCGTTACCCTTCCTGTCTTTGCTCTTTCCTGTGCCTTTTGTATTCGCCTCGGGCTGTTGCTTCGGGGGTTCGGGATGAGCGTGCTTCTCGACGAAACTCGTCATAAGGAAGTTTTTGAGATGATTGCATTCCTTTGTCTCATGTCCGTACGCTTTGTGGTATCCGCACCACTTGGTTGCGTCGTACGCACTATTGGCCGGATTCGTTCGGGCGGCCTCCTTCTTTTCGTCAACTTCCAATGTCCATTTGTTGCTCCGCTGTCCTCGGACGGCTAATGTCAGGTCCGGCTGTTTTTCATCTGGGATGGCGTTGACGAGGCCTTTCTTTTTGTCCGGTTTGTTGTAGGATACGTGCTGCCTAGGTTCGGGGTGACATTCGGCTGCTTTCAAGGCCGCTTGCTTTAGCTCGTTTTGTTTTTTGATGAACGATCGCTTGTCCTCTTCCTGTCGGATAAAGTTTTGGGAGCGATGTAGGGCGTCTTGGAGGGAGATCGTGGGATTGGAGTAGAGATCGTCTCTAAATTTGGAGTGTATCCATAACGCATTTCGTAGAGCTTCGACGGCTGTTTGGTCGGGGATCTCGATCTGTGTCACCACCTTCTTGAACTTTTCCATGAAATCCTTAAGGCTTTCGGAGGCCGATTGTGACATCTTCCACAAGTCTGCCGAGGTTGTTTCTTGGCGAGTGACATAATGTAGTGTTTCAAAAACTGCGCCGACAGGTCGTGGAAGTTGTCAATCGACCCTTCGGTCAGCCGCGAGAACCAGGTTAGCGCCGGTCCGGAGAGGCTTTCGATGAAAAGTTGGCAAAAGCCCGCGTCTTTCTCTTCGTCAGAGAAGTTCGTCCTCCCCATCGCTATATTGAACGCTGTCATGTGGTCCGTCGGATCTATTTCGCCGGCATATGTCAGGAGACGGAGCTTGTTAATTTTCTTGATTTTGGTATCCGTAATCCGCTTCGTGAACGGGTTCTTTAGCGTGGTAGTGAGGACGCGTTCGATCTCTGGGGCGGAGGTTGTGACATGGTGTATCTTAGAGTGAATATCTTTCATCGATGTTCTCAACTCGTCGATCTGGGACTTGGTGGCTGCGTCGAGTCCATTCGTCATTTGACCGGCGAGGTCAGTTTCATTAACTGCGCCACCAATCGCTGGACCGGCTCCGGCGGGCGTCGGATTCGTTGAGGTGAAGAGCAGTCGTCGTCTCGCCGTTTCCATGTCTCCGGCATCACTGTCCGTCGCGGCGAGAGAAGCAGCAAGTGCGGTTAATCGCTCGTTCATGACTCTGTTGGTTTCCTCTTGCCGTTGGAGGTGGTTCATGATGCGCTGCATCATATCGTCGGCCGCCGGAGTCGCGACGACCAGTCTCTGTGCCGGTGCGTCGTTGGTTTGAGAGTCGTCGGGAGGCATACTGATATCGTTAACGCTACTTCGTAAGGCCCCACGGTGGGCGCCAAATGTTGAATCGGAGTTTGATCGACCGATAGACAAGGAAAATAAACTCGATTTGTGGGACTTGAGAAGACGTTTTATTAATCAATATGTGAAGAAGAAAGTGATAACAAGGAGGTTCTGAGAAAACGGAAAGGTTGGAGTTCTTAAGGAAGCTCCGACGAGAATACAAGGGAGATCGATCAGTTGTTAAACCCTAGATCTTGCCGTCAGTATTCTTGTGTCTATTTGCGGATCCCTTTTCTCTCCCTCCTATATCGTCCTTTTATACTCCTTAGTCCATTTCTGCTTCCTCCGCCCTAAAGCTTGTTTCAAAGGCCCAAGATCGATTTCGTGTTTAATGGGCTTTCGAGCTAACAATTATCCGTGGAACCGGGTTTAACTTCGATTTAATCGGTTGGTTACCGAATTAAACCGGTCGTTCGGACTTCTAGCTTGATCCTCCTTCCAATCGTACTTCAGTCGACCCTTAGGTGGGCCGAAGCCTGTTATTCAACGGGCCTTGTGGAGGGATGTTCAATTCCTCTCCAACAGTGTGGGCAATCTCGTTGGTAGGACTTGAATCTGTTACATGCATCTTTGAATGACTCTTCAGGATTCTGAGTGAATGTAGCAATCTTTCTTCTCCATTCTTCAGCGCGTGACTCATCAAAGAAGTTACGCAAGAATGAGTTTTTGATGTCACTCCAGGTTGTGAGAGAACCTGGTGGTAGTTGCCTCAGCCATTGCAAAGCTTCACCAGATAGAGAGTACTTGAAAAGCTTGTAGAGAAGATAGTCTTGAGGGACTCCATTGGCTTTGATGATGGTTATGAGATCCTCGAACCTCTCCAGATGGTCCATAGGATGCTCATGGGACAACCCACGGAAGGGTATATGTCCTACAAGTGTGTCGTACTGCGGCTTAAGCAATAATTCTCCTCTCTAAATAGCAGGAGGGCGGATGGCTGATCGGTTGGAATAGAACTGATCTGGACGGTTGTAGTCAGCCAAAGTTGTAGCTTGGTTAGCCTCTTCTACAGGTTGAATGATGTCTGTAGGTGCATTTTCTTGCTCAGGAATGATCTCTTTCTGAGCGTTCAGCTTCTGACCTGCTGCATTACGCAGGTGACCATCTCGATCACGCAGGTCTCTATTCTCAACGGTTGTGAGAATAATAGGTGCTACCATGTCTCACCGGTTAGTATCGATCGATGTAAGATGAGGTATATCGATCGATGTCGTATGAAGGGTATCGGTCGACGAATGGTTGTTGATGTCGATCGATGTGACGGTGAGAGTATCGGTCGACGTTGAAGGTGTCTCGGTCGACTGTGGTAGGCAATTTTTGGTCGACAAAGAAGTGTTGATGTCGATCGATGCGGAGCGTAGGTCTTTGCGGATGCTACGTTCCAAGCTGTGAGGGTCTTCTGAGTACACAAGTTGTTTGTTCTTGTTGCTTCTAGTATTGCTGGGCATGTACCTGAAAAAGACAAGAAAAAATTTTTAGTGTCAGATGATAAATAAACAATAAAAGAAAAATAACCTAGACCTAATTAGATTAAATCTAATGGCTATCAAAGTACCCCGGCAACGGCGCCTAATTTGATAACACTCAAATGTTTAACCCTAAGGAATGAATTACTCTCTCAAATAAGAGGTTCAGTTGTAGTACTTAGGGATCGAATCCACAGGGAGCTAAGGAACACAATAGATGTAATCCTAGGTGATTATGCTAGGTTAATCAGTTTGAAATAGTAAATTGCAGTTGTGAGCAATGATAAGTTGCTCAAGAGAATAGGTTTTAGTTTTAAAACAATAAAGGAAAGTAGTTAGATTGAAGGTTGCTATTCAGATAATCAGGATTATAATGCTACAGATGTTTTAGTAAGTTGCTTGCAAGATATATAAAAACTTTGATTCTTAGACAGATCTAATAGCAGTCGCTAAATAGACTCATCCATTGATCTTATTGCCAGCAATATTGACCGATGTTTTGACAGCGATATCGGACGATATGGGTTGCTGTCGATTGATGACTCTATAGAAATATCGATCGATATAGCATAAGATCGAATCGAAACTGTGTTCACCAAGATCATATACCGGCTCTCGCACATCCCTAGAGGATCTAAGCTTATGCCCAATGATTTCAGGACAATGATTAACAAGTTAAATCACATCCATGATCAAACTCTAGGTAGCTACTCTAGAGTAAGCATTAGGGTTCATTTGGATAATGAATATCAACAACTCAACATTCCACAGTTGGGGCTAATCCCTCATAACTATTTGAACCCTAAATCTAACAAAGGAATCTACTCAGACATAGCTAAGAGATTCATAACAGCAAGGTAATAATAGAAATTCATAAGATTAGAAGATTGAACTTTTGATTCTTGGAACAACAAATCTCTTTGTGTTTCTTCTAAATCTAGAATTCTATAACCGTTGAGAATTAAAGAAGAAAAGAATACTTAAATTAAAAACAAGTAAAGCTTAAGAAGTAACAAAAGGTATTCAAAACATGAAAGCACACTTTGCCAAACACATAGGCAAAAACTATAAATATGAGTTCCATTAGGTTAAAAACTCGTCAGGGGCATTATTGTAATATGGGAAAACTTGGGCTTCAAGTCGGCCAAGTCGGACTTGTTCTCCACGCTTCATATCGATCGATGGTACATGGCGTACATCGATCGATGGTGTATCTCGACTTCATCTTCTATGGAAGCGTCATCGATCGATTACACAGGGTGTGTATCGATCGATAAGTATCCTTGTTGTCTGATCTTCATAGTCATCTCGGAAAACTCTCCTGTAAGCTCCATAAGGGCATCTAAATCATCACTTTACTCCAATATGCTCCTGAACCTGAAAACATACCTAATAGACTCCAAAACATATGTAAGACTTATAAAAACATATCAATACTATGACTAAAAGTGGGTCCAAATCATGGTATATCAATGAGCTCTCTCAGCTCGCCATATGGCGAGCTGGTGCGGACTGTGTCGGTTCGTCAAAGTTGACTCGTTTTTGTCGTAAAATCTCAACGGAAATTCCGATTGAGACGAAACGAAAAGCTGTACGATCAGGACTGGAGAGAGAAGCTCGAGGAGTGGTTCATCTTGCCATAGGGCGAGCTGTATGAGCTCTATCAGCTCGCCATACGGCGAGCTTGTGCAAATAGTCTCGGTTCGTCGAGTTGACTCGTTTTCATCGTAAAATCTCGGCGGAAAGTCCGATTGAGACGAAACGAAAAGCTGTACGATCGAGACTGGAGTAGGATCATCTTGGGATCCTAAGATTCGTTTCCAACTCGTCACTGGACGTTTTTTCTTATTTTCTGTGCCACCTTTTTCCCGCGAATAACCTAGAATTTTTTCTGCAGTTTCTAGGAGACCAAGTTTTAATTTTTCGAAGAGTTTTTGGAAAACATCTTTTGGTCAAACCCTCACACGTTGAGATTTCTCTGATTTGGTTACGGGGTTTGATAGGTTTTATCGTTGCCCTTTTGTTTAGACAGAGAAATCGCAAGCTCGTTTTGTTCTCCTTCCGTGTTTAGACAAAGAAATTTGCGTGAGCGTTGGATATAGGAGTAGTCGCTGCTGGAGTTGCTTGACCAGCGTTTTTGCGAGTTGTGGCTTTGTCTTTCATATATCCAGACATCGTTTTGATCAATCGTTTTGCGACTATGAGTAAGAGTAATCCGTCCCCCCCCCCTCCTTCTAGCGCCAAACAGTGGGAACCGAAATTCACACCGTCGATTTTCGTAAAATAAGGAAACTTAGGAAAATCCTAACTTTCCAGAGGACCCGGATCCCTGCGAGAGCAAACGACAAGTAACCAAATAAATGCGGAAAATATGAAAAACATGATAAAACGAATTTATAAAGAAAATCGATCTTATTTCGAATTCGTGTAAGAGCGTTACGATCTTTACAAGAGATTTTCAAAGGCTTTGGCCGCAGGGGCCATCAGCGATTTATCAACATAAAAACCCTAAACCTAGTCGAGTCGCAGCTCGATAACAAAAGACGAAAAAGATAAGAAAAAGAGAGTTTGATTGATTTCAGACTGAACCTTATGAAAGGCTGCCTACGTACCCCTTTCGAGGATCAAATCCAACGTAGTTCAATTGGTAGATCTGGACAAGAGATCAAACTGCCTAGGCGATTTCGTCTAGTAATTGAGTGCCACTCATAGAATCCGAACTTGTAGAGAAATAAGCCTAAGTTTCTAAGTGCAGAGAATTCTAAGACTAAAAGAGTTGTGAAAATCATCCTCTGCTTCTGTCCTTTGCCTTCTGCTTATATACTCCCTCCTTTAGGCACGATGCGAGAGCCGGTCTATGATCTTTGTGAACACATATTCAATTCGATCTGAAGCTATATCGATCGATACTCCTATAGAGTAATCGATCGACGGCTACTTATATCGTCCGACATGGGGATCATACCATCGGTCAATATAGCCGGCAGTCAGATCAATGGACGAGTCTAATAGCGATAGCTATAGATTTTTCTAAGAATTGAAGTTCTTTAATATCTTGCAAGCAACTTATAAAGACATCTATAGCATTATAATCCTGATTATCTGAATAGTAACCTTGAATCTAACTACTTTCTTTTATTGTTTAAAACTAAACCAAACTCTCTTGAGCAACTCACCATTTCTCACAATTGCAATTTACTTTTAAACCTTAATCAACCTAGCATAATCACTTAGGATTTTATCTTTTGTGTTCCTTAGTTCCTTGCGGATTCGATCCCTAAGTACTACAATTGAACCTCTTATTTGAGAGAGTAATTCACACCTTAGGGTAGTTTGAGTGATATCAAATTTGGCGCCGTTGCCGGGGAACTAAGATCGCCATTAGATTTAATCTGATTAGGTCTAGGTTATTTTTCTTTCTATTGCTTAATTATCTTCTAACACAAAAAAAAATTCTTGTCTCTTTCAGGTACATGCCCAGCAGTACTAGAAGCAACAAGAACAACCAACTTGTGTATTCAGACGGCCCTCACAGTTTGGAACATAGCATCCGCAAAGACTTACGTTCCACATCGATCGATATCAACAACCGTTCATCGACCGATACTCGCTTACCACAGTCGACCGAGACACCTTCAACGTCGACCGATACTCGCACCCTTCCATCGATCGACATCAACAATCGTTCGTCGACCGATATCTTTCATCCGACATCGGTAGATACCCCTCGTCCTACATCGATTGATACTAACCGGCGAGACATGGTAGCGACTATTATTCTCACTACTGATGAGAATGGAGACATGCGTGATCAAGATGGTCGCCTGTGTAATGCAGCAGGTCAGAAGCTGAATGCTCAGAAGGAGATCATTCCTGAGAAAGAGACTGCACCTACAGATCTTATTCAACCTGTAGAAGAGGCTAACAGAGCTAGAACTTTGGCTGACTACAACCGTCCGGATCAGTTCTACACCAACCGATCAGCCATGCGCCCCCCTGCTATTCAGAGAGGAGATTTCGAGCTCAAGCCGCAGTACTACACACTTGTAGGATAAATACCCTTTTGTGGGTTGTCCCATGAGCATCCTATGGACCATCTAGAGAAGTTCGAGGATCTCACAACCATCATCAAAGCCAATGGAGTCCCTCAAGACTATCTTCTCTGCAAGCTTTTCAAATACTCTCTATCTGGAGAAGCTTTGCAGTGGCTGAGACAACTACCACCAGGTTCTCTCACAACCTGGAGTGACATCAAAAACGCATTTCTGCGTAATTTCTTTGATGACTCATGGGCTGAAGAATGGAGAAGGAAGATTGCTACATTCACTCAAGATCCTGGAGAATCGTTTATGGACACATGGAACAGATTCAAATCCTACCAGCGAGATTGTCCACACCACGGTTTCAACAACGTGCAACTGCTCTGCACTTTCTACAGAGGCATCACTTTGAAGTACCAGATGGCTCTTGACTCAGCCAGTGAAGGCAATTTTACCACCAGGAATCCTCAAGAAGCTGTAAAGTTTATTGATAACTTAGCTTCAAGCAACAGCACAAAGAATATCATGAAGACAAGAGCTACATCATTCCTTGGGAAGGAACAGATTAAGGAAGTGCAAGCACATCTGGATCATGTTCAGAAGCTACTAAACAAGCAGATTTGCTCAGTGGAGGATGCAGAAACTGCAGCTGAAGAAGAATACACAGAAGAAGATGTGAACTGGATCAGTGGAGCTGATTTTCAGAGGTGTGGAAACCAAGGAGGATATAGAAACTTCACAGGACTGAAGAGCAACTTCAACCAGAGTTCACAGAAGCCTACCAACTACAGCAGCAGCAACCCCAACAACAACAGGAGTTATGGTAACTCCTTCTACACAAATCCACCCCCACCCACCCAAGACAGTAAGCTAGAAGAGATGCTAGACAAAGTTCTGGAGCGTCAGCAGAAACTTCAGATGAACTTCAATGGAAAGATCGATTCTATCTACACCAACCTCAACACCAAGCTTGATGGTTTGAGCACCTATGTGAAGAAATTGGAAACTCAAGTGGTTCAGACAGGAGAAGCATTATAAAAGCAAGAAACTTTAGCGAAGGGAATGGGAGGGCTTGCTACTCTCCATGATGTGCATGCCCTCTTCGATGATGACTTTTGGCAGAAGCTGACAGATTCTGAAGATGACGATGAGACAGACTACGAACTCGAACTCGAATACTATCGATTGATAGGGCATCCTGAGTATCGATCGATGCCTTCCAAAGCACAGCGATCGATAGAATTTGACGAGTGTCGATTGATGGACTTAGCCGAAGCCTATTATGAGTGCAATGCCGTCAAGATTATGTCACACGAAGCCTTCGCAGCACGACACCCACATCCGCCCGTCACTATCTGCATCGATTCTCATGACATCAATCGACATGATTCCTACCCCATCGATCGACATGAAGACCACGATATCGACCGATCCACTCCGGTGATTGTCGATCGATACACAACACCCCAACGTCGACTTTAACTTCCAAAGATCGACGTTGCACGACTTGATGCACTCTAGGAGCAGTCTAAACCTTCTACTATCATCATGAAGAGACCCACGGACATCTTTGAGCCCATGGAAATAGAAAAGAAAAATCATGGAAGAGTTCTCCGAAAATGGAAAGAGAAGATCTCTAAGCCTTATAAAAGGGAAGCTAATGAGAAGGAATTGGCAGGTTTCAGAAAGAGAGTTCTGAGAATACCTAAAGAGAAACCCTTTGAAGAAGCCTACTTTTCACACAGATTGTGGATGTTTTTCAGAGAGACCAGAGAGACAGAAGAAGACATCAAGAGAATGTTTCACCAGGTCAGAGACAGTCTGAAGAAGAAGATCACACTGGAGAAGAAGAGTGATCCAGGGAAGTTCAGAATACCATGTTCTATAAGAGGTACTGAGTTCCCTCGTGCCTTCTGCGACACAGGTTCTGGAGTTAGCATCCTACCCAAGATCATGGCAGACCGTCTAGGTCTGAAGATAGAGCCTACTGAAGAATCTTTTGTCTTCGGGGATTAGCAGCACTCTAGAGGCATAGTTCAAAACCTTGAGGTACAGATTGGAGATGCCCTAATTCCTACAGACTTCCACGTCTTGGAGAACAAGCTAAACTTCACGACATCTCTACTACTTGGAAGAGCCTTTTTAGCAACTGTTGGAGCTGTTTGTGACCTACAATCCAACAAGCTCTGCCTAACCGTCATTAACCTTACCATCCTCTACAATCCTATTCCAATCATCAAGTTTCCAAGGATAAAGAGCCCAGCAC
This sequence comes from Eruca vesicaria subsp. sativa, assembly GCA_932364175.1. Lineage (NCBI taxonomy): Eukaryota > Viridiplantae > Streptophyta > Magnoliopsida > Brassicales > Brassicaceae > Eruca > Eruca vesicaria. The sequence continues at coordinate 37,635 of CAKOAT010864043.1, forward strand.
TCGTAGTAACTTGTTTCTGTGCCCACGAGTATGATTCAATGGCTGAGTACGAAACCGATCCAGAGTATCGATCGATGGCAGACTTCTACCATCAACCGATACCAGTCAACCAGAATCGACCGATAGACACACATGGTCAATGATCGACAGGCTATTCCAAAAGATCGAGGAAGAGTTTCCAGACAGCGATTTTAACGCAGATGATTGGGAGCACGATCATTACATCCCAGAACTAGCTAGTATCACTACTCAAGAGGAGTATGATGAAGATTATGAAGAGGAACGAGCCACAGAGTATACATTTCTTCGGGAAGATGAAGAAAGACCTCCTCTCCCATCCTTCATCTTCAGAGCATCGATTGACAGAGACCACTTTCCATCGACCGATATGCCCCAACCCAGATCACTCAAACGACGTTTCAAATCAACAAGTGACAACCCCTACTGCGCACCAGTCTACGTCCCACATGAGCCACAAGATGGAGATTACTCGATTGGGAGTTGGGCAAGCAATTACAACGAAAGTTTCGCAGTGGAAACAGCACCACTGATGCATGCGACCGAGCCAGGAGCAACCATATCGACCGACACGGAGCAACACCCATCGATCAACACATCACTCCGACTATCGACCGATGCCCATGCCACGCCATCGACCGATCATGCCACTACACCATCCGAGGTACAAACACATAATTTCGATTTTACATTACTAATTCCGGATAAATTTGGAATTTTCAGGGATCCAGACGGCCATGCACGAGCAATGGATGGAAGAATCATTCAAATCTCCAAAGAAGACGTTTCAGACATTCTTCAGATGACCAGTTCCGCCTATCCAGAATTTCAACACCCATCGATCGATATGTGGAGAATCACATCGACTGATATACATCGAGAACTTGGGAAACGAGCCTTCAGATCCGGGATTCGTCAGTTCTTATGGGAAAAGAAGGACGAATACTGTGTCTACAGAGATGAGAATGGTTTTGCAAGAAGCGTAGCTGGAGACATCATCCATGTTTCCAAAGAAGACATTGGGAAGCTGCTGAATAGAGCCTCACTGTTTAAGCGCTCTTGTTTTTGTTTACCAGAGCACGCTGAACAGTTTGCTAAAGGATTTCCAGTTTGCAAGCTCTACACACAAGCAGAGGTCACATACATGATCAATGGAAGAGTTGGTGAACATAATTGGGAGATGGCATCACTGAGGTCTGAACATGAAAAAACCATAGCATCACTTCAAGGAGAACTACAATGGAATAAGTCTGGCAATGACTTCTCTCGCAAAGAGAGAAAAGCCCTGCAAGAGGAAGTAAATGCACTTTGCAAAGAACTCGAAGCTCAGAAGCGCAAATCGACCGATACAGCCACAATAGCATCGATCGATATCACCACAGAAAATCCAATCGAGAATCACCTACAAGAGCTATCGATCGATGACCCTCCATTGCCATCGACCGATACTACAGCACCAAATTTCTGTACCAGGGAAGAAATTGAGGAAATCACAAGGGAGATCTACAGATCTATTGAAGCCTGTGAAGACGAAGCGTATAGATTACTCGACAAATTTTGGTTCCCAGTACAGAGTGACGTTCAAAGATTGGAATGCACAACATAAGGAATTCAGAAAGAGATAGAAAACATTCAGAGACAGCTCGCCAACCGACCTGCACAATCCGCATCGATCGACGTGCCTCTGAACCCATCGACCGATGGACATCCATCCACATCGACCGATAGAACTACACCGAGATCGGTTGATACTATCCCTTCCCATGTGCACAACATCCAAAACCTTGACACAATGCAGAGAGTACTGATCTAGAACACACCTACAGCACGATTGGACAACATGAGTGCAGCTTAGCAAGCATTAAGGAGTGGCTACAGAGAATCCACTATGAGGTCCAAGGATTCCAAACTAGTATGACCAGAAGCGAGAAAGCCACAAGAAGCTTCTTAACTTCCTGGTTTGAAGAATCACAAGACAAGGAGGATTCTTGTTTCCCAACAAGTACCTGCACTTCACATCACTAGCCACCATACCTCCATAGTCAAGCTAAATGACTTTAACTAAGCGCTGAGTGGGAGGCAACCCACTATTAGGTATTTTCTTTCTTAGTTTTATCTTATTTTTACTCATTATTTTTGTTTTTATTTATTTCAGATGACACACGATCACTGCCTATTGACCGATAAGACCCTGTCTATATCGCTCGACAGAGCCCTATCCATGACAATCGATGGAAGTGACTCACCATCGATCGATACGTACATCGGTCAGGTATATCGTTCCCAATTTTCGATATCAGTTATACTTTATTTATTTATGCACTAACTCCGACTAGTTATACACTGGGGACAGTGTATGATTTAAGTCTGGGGGAGTGGAGATTACTGATGCTACTTTACCTTTTTGATCTCATTAAATGTTCTAAAAAATTGGTTTTATTGAGTCAAGAAAGGGACAAAAGATTTCAAAAATTTTGCTTTCTATCTAACCACCCTTTAGCATCATTCTTAGAATTGTTGATTGCAGAAAGTACTATAGATGCTAAAGTGGATCACCAGTCACCTATGACAACACTTTTCATGATTGTTTGGAAGAACCAAAGCTGATTTCTAACGTGACATCTATTGCTTGTCTTGGGGCTTGGTATACAAGGGATCGGAATCCTCCTGCAAGTCTAGAAGGTAAAAGTCTTGATAATTTTGGTTTCTTTCTCTCCTCCCTTTGGCATCCAAAAAATATATAAAGTAGCTCTGACAAATTCCATCCACAAAACAACCCAATTAAAAAAACCTTCAAGACCAAAACGATTCGTCCAACATCTAAGCTCATTCCAACGAAACAATTTCTGAAGAGAAAGAGCAATGTTTTTTGTCAAGCTCGCGAGTTCCGTCTGGTAAATCTCTGATTGTGATGTAAACACCAGCCTCATCTTGTTCTACACATTCTGTTTCGGTGTCACTTAGATTAATTACTGAGACGTCCTCCGAATGATATGCATCTTCTTCTTCCCTTGATGAGCCACTACTACATCTTGTAGACCCATCAACCGATGATATTTCAGTTTTGGTGTCACTTACTGTAGATATTTTTTTGGCGCCATTGCAAGACCAGATGAATCACAGTACCAAGTTTTCTTTTTTTTGTTGGTTGGTGAGCGAGTGAGCGGTTCCTTTCTTTCACGGTGGCTGAAACACATGTACAAATGAAAAGCTAATCAATAAATGGTATTGAAATTACTCCAAAAGAAGAAAGAAGAAAGATTTAGATCGTAAGGTGGATAAATTTTTAGATTATACAACATGATTTTGTTTAAAAACTAAGATGATTATGAATTTAACAACAGAAACCCTGAGAAGATGGTCTTAAGAGGAGTAAAGGTAATCTTTTTATACCCATAGATACACCGTCTCGCAAAATTGGATCTCACATTAAAGTACAGATCATGGGTAAAGGAGTTAAGAAGATGTTTAATTCTATGAATCTGTAACTGGATTCGTTTCGCTTGATGGAAAAGAAGATCAAAGGACACGAGCAACCCTTCGAACAGAATCATCACGTCGATTTCAACAAGTCAACTAGATTTTGACCCGCTCTTTAAAAGTGCGGGATTAGTAATTTTATAAACTGTTTATTTTATAACATATAAATATTTGGTTGTTATTTTTATTGTATCATTTAATTTAGTTTAAATTTATACGAAGAATTATATAATGTTGTGATTGTTGAAAAAAAAAATATAATGTTTTGATTGGTATGTATATATACTAACATAGTTGTTTGTGTTTGTTTTAGTGATCACTATTGTTAAATAAATTTTGTGTTATAATGTAATCTTCTTATGTAGGATAGAAATTTTCGATTAGAACTAATATTCTCAGATATTAGTACAGGTATTTCTTACAAAAAATAATAAAAATACTAATATTCCAATATTATACAAAATATTGTTTATTTTTTAAAAGTTATGGACCTAATTTCAAAATAAATATGCACTAGTGCTTGAAATTAATTATCATGTAAAAATAAAAATTAAAGATATTAGTATAAGCTATAAACGTTTTTCTTGATAGCCATTTTAGATTTTTATAAATAAGAGATGAGTGAGATATGGTCTTTGTGACTGGCATAGGTTTAAGATCTTTATAAAACAAAAGATACATCCACGCTTCAAAAGCATGCTCTATACGTTTTTCATAACCAAAGAATGCTGTCCAGTTACTATTGTTTAATGCCAAAAGAACATCTAAAGATACTCACCTTTTTTTCTTTTTTTTTTTTTGAAACAAAAGATACTCACCTCTTCATATATAATTCATATATGTTTCCTCCCAGGGGTAAAGTTACCGATGCTGCAAATATATTCCCTCTGCATCTTCCTAGTCATTAGCATAATCTGTAATATATTTTCTGTAAACTTCAAACAGGGAAAACATTTTTCTGCTAGAAACAGTTAAGAATAAGCAAAGAAAATAGTCTAAAATACCATTCAAATCTTCTGCAGCATCGAGATTTTCCTCATTCATGAGCTTCAAATTTCAACCTAACCATCAAGGTAAAAACAGCAATATGAGACAGAGTCTTCGATATGATGCTGTATGAAGACTTTCTTCTCTTCTTTCTTCTTGGTTAGAATCAAAGGATGCAAGCTAACTATACCCAAAGAATTTAAAGCACACAATCAGACTAATCAAGCAAAAAAAAAACAAAAAAAAAACAAAGTCTAATTTGAGAATTATTGAAACTTCTAATATATGAAAGGATCGTTATAGACAATAAAACTTAAGTTACCTCTTACTCGTCATTCATCTTCTTCATCTCATTATTTTCATCATCCATTATTGCAATTGAAAAAGATGATAAACACGTAGTAACCAAAAATCTGCACCAGCGATAGCAGAATCGATGACTTAAACTCATTCAACTTCATATACAACCTCAAAACAATTGGGTTCGATAATCGCTAAACAAAGTATAATAGAGATAAGATACTGATATCGGAGAAGATTGCCTGCAAACAATTGATCTGAGAGAGAGATTTAACTGAATAAATATTTGTATAGTTAATATAAGAAGTCACGTTGATTTACCTTTTTTTTAATTTCAGAACATTCTCAATGGCATGGCATTGTAATTATATTTCAAAATTAAGGGCAGAATCCTATTAGGAATTTTGTTTTAATAGTATAGATCTCAAGTATAGATGAGATCACATAATGAGAAGAACCTAACATTTGATTCGACGCGTACGGAGAGGATTAGGGATGCTCGCTATTGGGCTGGGTTAATCAAGCCAAGCCAAAAACCCACACAATATCGCGTTTTGTAAAAGTGGACAGGTGTTAAGTTTAGATTGAACGAATTGATGATATGTCTCTATAGAAAGTGAAAAAAAAAGTCTATCTATTACTATAAAGAACAGATTTTCTCACTTCTCATCTTGCCAGATCATCAAATAGGTTCATTTGCTCACGACACCTGTAAAAAATATAAGTTTATGTGCTTCTGTTAACTATGCGCTTCGCCATCATCTCAAAAGGTTACGCTCGGCTCATATCTAACCCACTCTGAAACGCAGCGTTTTAGAAAAGCATGAATCTGTCTTTTCTCTTTGCCTCTCCGGTACTCTTGCTGATTAGGTTTTCCAAGGACGATCTTTCACACACAACAAGATAATGCCAGTTACCGAATAATCCTCTTAAAACCTTCCATTAATCAAACACCCACGATCTATATTCAATGTGAGCTGTAATTTCGCAAGGTGGTGGATGTGGTGGCACTATAAAAGGATGGGCTTTCCTGCTTTGATAATCATCCTCCTATGTGTTTTACACCAACCGGAAAAAAAAATCCTGTGATTTATGGCTGGCTAACGTCTTTTTCTCGATAAAGACTGGCCACTCCTCCTCCACTGTTCAAGTCCAGTTGCTCTGGGAGGTCAGGAATGTCCGTCGTGATGGAGAGTTCGTTGGAGTGGATATGCTCTTACTGGATTCACAGGTCTTTTCTTTAATGCCTTTAATTCTAATGGTTTTGTCATGGTCCCTCCTTCGCTGTTGCTTCCTCCGTCGTCAAGCATTACCGGGTCATCATGGTCAGCGATGCTCCCTGAGTTGCTAGGCAAAACCACCGCGTGGAGGACACCGAGGACCATTGGAATCAGCATAGAGACGTTGTCCCTTGTGCCTGCGTATCGAAGAAGTGGAGAGAGATCACACATGATAACTCCAGAAAAATCACTTTCCCTTCTTGCCACCAACTGTTATGTTTTGAGAGAATATTTTTTTATTGAGTTATCAATTGGACATTGATTAAAATATCCTAAAGAAGAGTTTTTGATATATTATTAATGATTATTATGTAACGTTGGTAGCTTTAGATCATGATTGAAAGAATAGTCTCAATTGTGATTGAAAGTTGTGGACTTTAGCTGTAACTCAATCAGTTTTGTAGTTGCAACTCTGATTGAAAGTTGTGGACTTTTAGCTTAGTATGCCTTTCTTTCTAAGCCAATCTTTTACAAGATGTTCTTTTGAAAATAACTTTAAATTTGTTACTGAGTATGGCGATAGGACTGAGTTTTCAATTGGGCATTGTTAAATTAAAAGTTCTTTGATCATATTATAATTATTATTATGTAAAGCTGATTGTTTTGGATCATATTTGAAAGAATACTTGCTATTATGATTGAAAGTTATATTGGTGATATTTTAAGCTTATCACTGATGATCTTTTTTTGTTGCTTTATATGTCTTCTTTTCTAAGCCTTCTTATTAAGGATGCTATTCGAAATTATATACAGTCGTTTCTCACATTCTCTTGAGAATGGTGTGAGAGAGTTGTTATTGAAAATATCTAAGTTTCCTCTGAGATTGATGCAGCCAGGTCAACGTGACTTTTCTACTTAGTGCCTAATAACGAGGAACAAGAGTCAATCAACCTTTTAGTTGAACCTTTCTGGAACTTAGTTTGATTTCCTCAGCTCTTAACGTTTTATAGATGTTGTTTGTGAAGTGATGGGTATCAATATTGTTTACAATGAAGAAACACAAGAGCATTCAACGCATTACGGCAAACATATGCTTTCACATGCCATACTCCCTCCGTTTTAAAAAGATGAACATTCTAAAAATAATATTTGTTTTAAAAAGATATATTTTTTACATTTTCAAAATATAATTTAAGGAAAAATTGTAGATCATAGATTTCAAAAAACTTAATTGTATTTTTTAAAATTCTATTGGTTAAAAAATATAGGGATTTGTTATCTATAATAAATGATGCATTGGTAATCAAAATTTTATATTTTTTCTTGTGTGAAAAAACTAAAACATTAAACTTTTTGAAATGGAGGGAGTATCTGCTTATCCTTTTAGTTGGAAACTGATGTAACTCGGCTGAATGTATTCAATTACACCGGATTGTTTTCACATTTTTCAGGTTGATGAGTGTATTGTTTTACCTTATTTGAGGCACCACTTAAATTTAAATCCTACAACTAACCCAACGAGTTTAACACAACCCCATCTCTCAAGAACCAGTCAACGTGTGCAGATATATAAAAATCGCTACTTTGTTATTGATTTTGGAGTTCTAAAAGCAGAAAAAATGACTCAACTGATCAGCCCAAACAACGTAAACACGAGCTAGAGAGAGAGCAAAAGCAGAGTTAATATGGTACTTTTTTTTTGAACAAATATAGTACTTCATTCTCTTTACGAAGAAGCTCTCTGTCCTACAAATCTTTTAAAAGACACTAATAGACGAACAAAATGATATATCTCTTTCAATACAGTGTTATAGGTTACACATGGGCTGTGAATTGTGAATAAAAAACAAAAAAAAACTAACCTCTTTTCCCAAAACTCTTTGGATGAAGAAGACTGATTTGGACTTATTTCTGCTCTAATATATTTAAATGGCGCTTGATTTATAGTATTAAATAATTTTATACATCATGGAAAATAGCATGAATTGAAATCTTAAAAAAAATCCCAGCACAAGTGATCTACTAATAAGTACTAGTTGCATACTCCCCGCGCAAGCACGGAGCCAGGATCATTATGTTTGCGTGTATTTTTTTCGATTGTTGGTTTAGTGGAGTCTTCTAATGACACCAAATAATAATGAAATTGAAAGAATTTAGTAAGAGTGTAAAGTGAAAATATTGTATATCTAATGTGTTAAATGTTATTTATATGCGAAGTAAGGTTTATAGGAATAGTTAGGCTATAATATAGTTTTTAGTGTGTAAAAGTAAGTGTCTATTTTTTTTTTTTGCTGTAAATAGTTTTTATATCGTATGTCAAAACTTGATATGATTCTATATTTATAGTATTTATATTTGTATTAAACGATTTATCAATCTGAAAATAACCTTAATTAAGTTAATATTCGTTGTTTAAGTTTCATTAGATAGGTTTTTATATATGGTTTTTTGTAAGTTTGGGTTTTGTTCATAAATGATGTGGCATTTTTATCTACGGAATCATCTACTGTGGGAATCCATTCGCCGAAGTCTGGAGTCGGTGGTGAGAAATGTTTTCAATGAAATTATAGTAGTTATTAAAATGTAAGAGAAATTCCATATTCATTTAATAAATAACAAAAAAATACTTCATTTTTGTTGTTTATTTTATTTTATTCACATACAAATTTTTTGAAAATATATTAGGAATGTGTTAAATGTTATTTATATGCGAAGTAAGGTTTATAGGAATAGTTAGGCTATAATATAGTTTTTAGTGTGTAAAAGTATGTGTCTTTTTTTTGTGTAAATAGTTTTTTTATCGTAGGTCAAAACTTGATATAATTTTATATTTATAGTATTTATATTTGTATTAAACGATTTATCAATCTGAAAATAACCTTAATTAAGTTAATATTTGTTGTTTAAGTTTCATTAGATAGGTTTTTATATGTGGTTTTTTGTAAGTTTGGGTTTTGTTCATAAATGATGTAGCATTTTTATCTACGTAGTCATCGACTGTGGGAATCCATTCGTCGAATTCTGGAGTCGGTGGTGAGAAATATTATCAATGAAATTATAATAGTTATTAAAATGTAAGAGAAATTACATATTCATTTAATAAATAACAAAAAATACTTAAATTTTGTTGTTTATTTTATTTTATTTCACATACAAAGTTTTTGAAAATATATTAGAAATGTGTTAAATTTTATTTTTATGCGAAGTAAGGTTTATAGGAATAGTTCTATAATATAGTTTTTAGTTTGTAAAAGTAGGTGTCTTTTGTTTTTGCTGTAAATAGTTTTTATATCGTAGGTTAAAACTTGATATAATTCTATATTTATAGTATTTATATTTGTATTAAACGATTTATCAATTTGAAAATAACCTTAATTAAGTTAATATTCGTTTTTTAAATTTCATTGGATAGGTTTTTAAATATGGTTTTTTGTAAGTTTGAGTTTTGTTCATAAATGATGTGGCATTTTTATCTACGGCGTCATCGATTGTGTGAATCCATTCGCCGGAGTCTGGAATCGGTGGTGAGGAATGTTTTCAATGAAATTATAGTCGTTATTAAAATGTAAGAGAAATAACATATTCATTTAATAAATAAGTAAAAATAATTAATTTTCTTGTTTTTTTTATTTATCTCACATACAAATTTTTTGAAAATATATATTAGGAAATATGTGCAATGATTTAACTTTTTGAGCTCTTAATCTATATTATTCAAACCTCATTAAGCCATCCACGTAGGCAGCCGCGTGGGATTCACTTTTTTCTTTGTTTTTTGGTATGTTCGTTTTTGGATTTATTTTTTATTATTTTTGGGTTGAGTTATATTATAATATGATAGTTTTAAGGCTCTTTAAGCCATCCGCGTAGGCAACCGCATGAGACTTGTTTTTTTTTTTTATTGTTCGTTTTGGATTCATTTTTAACTATTATTGGGTTTGAACTTGTTAAGCTTTAGGGTTTATCCAACTTTTTGGATCTTTAAAACAATAAGACCAAAAAAACATAAAGACCTTATAAACAAAAAGCCCATATGATAATAACCCAAATAAAAAAATCAAAAATACATGATAGCTGCGTGGTTTGAACCCACAATCTTGCATACTTAGTTAGACACCTTATACCATTTGGCTAAAGTGTATTTCATTGTTTGTGATCATCTTACCATAACTATGGGTTTTTAAAAAATACCTACGGGACCCATAAAACTCTTGACGTGGCACGCTGTGGAGTCTAGAAAGTGTACTATTATAATATAGATTTCCAAATATATATCACATTTAGTTTGGACCTCAGCCCAGTATACCAGCAGATTAAAAAACACATATATATATATATATATATATATATATATATATATATATATATATATATATATATCACATCAGAGTTTTTTAAGATATAGAGAAAATGGTAAAAATGATTTAATGTGGTAAATTATCTCTTTTTGTAACAAATACTTTCTTTGTGTTTAAGATTTTAGATGATAATGTTACAAAAAAAAATATTGATGACAACAAATATGTTCCATTATAATTACATTAGGGATCATGTTTATGTTTAAGGAGGAAAAAATCCATGCTCTGTTAAAATACAAGTTTCATTTTATTGTAATACTTTCGTTATATAAAAAATGTATCACTTTCGTTATATAAAAAATGTTATTTTCACACATATTATATATATATATATATATATATATATATATGTGTGTGTGTTTTCATTAATTGCATCTATTTAACCAATAGTATTTGATATAAATAAATGTATTTATGACCAATACTTATGTAATTAATATTAAGCTGAAAGTAAATAATAATTACATTTAAAAAAAAATGTGTAATAAAATGCTAATAATAACACTTTTAAGAAATAAAAGAACTAAGTTTATATTAGCTATAATTTAAACACTTTGTCTAATAATAACAATCTTGCTAATTAAGCCTAAATGCATGCCATGATTAGAAAATGGTAAATATTTTATTATTATTACCTAATATATTGTAAATTGTGGTATATTCTAAGTTTGACCAATAATTATAAGTCTATGTAATTTTTTAGTCTTAAGAAATTAATATAAATTTCCATATAGTACAAAATTATAAATAAAGTTTACCGTGATATAGTTTTGTATAAGTTTAAGATCTTAAAGGAATTAATGTAAATTCCATTTTGTACTAAATTATAAATAAAAACTACCAACTCGCTAAGTATACTCATAATTTCAATTTATTAAAAAAAAAATAGTTAACATTTTTACGGAAGTTAAATGGTCCATGTAATTAGAAATCACGTTTGTAATATATAACTCCAAAATGATTGTTCACAGTCAACCTATTTTTTTTAAAACAGTTACTAGATTTTAACATGTGCGTCCATGCGGATATAATTATATTTAATTTTATGATAATCTGATAAAATATATTATTAGCATTTTTTTCTTTTATATTATGTAACTTAATTTTTTTTGTACGATATTATTAATATATCATTATTTATAATTTATGTATATTTTTTATGAAAGAACATATATTAATATATAATTTATGTGTATTTCAATATTATTATCAAATTTAAAATAAATATATCTGTATAATAATCAAAATATAACAATTTATCTATTCAACCCATTTCATTAAGTTTTTTATGTTTTCAAATGAGAACGGATAAGGTTTTTTTATATATTTCTCGTTGATCAACAAGAAATTTAAATTTTATATTTTGATTATTATACAGATATATTTATTTTAAATTTAAATTTCTTTTATTTAATTTACAAACATAAAACATCAACTGTACACTAAAAATCATATAATTAAACAGTATAATTTTGTACTTTTTCTAATTTTTTTATCAAAGTTAAATTTATTTTTCTAATTTTTATATTTTAAATTTATAAATTAAAATAATTTATTAAAAATAGTAATTTTTATTTAAGATTTAAATAGTATTTATTTCTAATATTTAATATTAATTAAGAATTTAATGAATTATTTAAAATTAATAAGCAAAAGATTTTCTAAGATTTTGTTAAGGTAAAAAGAAATATTCAAAAATAAAAGGTGATATATTAGAATATTCTTATGTGTAATAGTATATCGTATTCAAATGATCTAATATATAAATATCAGTTTAATGTATTAAAATTATTAATGAAATGGCCCAATGACTTGTTATTAGTAGATAAAATAGAACTATGTTTTAATAGAATAGATACTGTAATTAGTTAGTCTGTTAAGACAATAACACAAACCGTATGTGTTTGTAAAGTGTTAAACCATATATACTTAACTAGGATAAGACATGTGTCTTGCGCATGATAAATTTATATAACAATTATTTAAAAAATATTATATGGAAATATAAATGATATTCTTGATTGAATTAATATTTTGGTCTTTAAACAGATATTTTTTAACTTTTATTAATTACATAATTTGTTTACTGGTGGGCTGATCTCATTTTTAAAAATGTTTTAGGTCAAAATATCACTTACCGCAAAGAATTTAACATTTAGGTCAAAAAATCTCGGGTCTATTTGGTTACAATGAAACTATATTAGCTCGGTTTTATATCATGATTTAGCAATTAAAAATTAATTATGGTTATGAGAAGTTTACGTTCACGTGCCAATCCTATCTATCTTCAATATTTTTCTCTTTTTGTGTCTTTTTTCATTTTTGTTATTGCTTGATATGAACATTGATTTTGAAGTTTATTCTCATTTCGTTTGTTTGTTTTGGATTTAAATAATGCTCAACATTTAAAATAATTAAAGAGATACATACTTAGTCTAAGATGATTACAATGAAACTATATCAGCTCGATTTTATATCATGATTTAGCAATTTAAAAATTAATTATGGTTATGAGAAGTTTACGTTCACGTGTCAATTATATCTATCTTCAATATTTTTCTCTTTTTGTGTCTTTTTCATTTTTGTTATTTCTCGCTATAAATAGTGATTTTGAAGTTTATTCTCATTTCATTTGTTTGTTTTGGCCTAAGAGCACCCGCAATGGTGGTCTTTAAAGGGAATCCTTAGAGAAAAAATAATTAAATAATCTATGGACCCCACAAAAAGTTAAGGATTAGTCCTTAAAAATCTCTAAATAAGGACTATTTCTTAGTGAATTCTTACACTATTTACGGGTCCTCACGACACGTATCGGTCCACGATTGGTTGGTATTTACTTTTTTTTGTTATCTGAAAAAGAAAAAAAATAATAATTCAAAAATCAAAAACTAAGGACTTCAATGGGTATCACCATTACGGGTGCTCTAAGATTAAAATAATGCTTAAGATTTAAAATAATTAAAGAGATACATACTTAGGTTAAGATATGTGCTTTTTGCAGAAGAATTATTCTATATTTATTATCTATTTTTTCTGGATATTATAAAATAATAAATATCCTACTATATATTAAATGAGAAGTCACTTTAGTGATTTTTGCTTAGGTGTCATTCATAGGTGAAGTTTATAATTAATTCTCTTAATTTGATTGGTTGTTGGTATTTGTATTTTTATTTATTTAATTAAATTTTTTAAATGGAAACTAATAATAGAATTACTTTATCTAACTATCTTACCAAATAAACAACCAAACATCTTAAATATAAACAAATTAACATAATTTATTCATTGAAGCAATTTATTATCATAGATTACATTATATAAATTATTTAAATATAAACGGATATTTGCAAATCTTAATCTCTTTGACAAAAAATGATGATCCAAAGATATTTTAATATGTTATATTTTTAGTGAATACAATAATAAATATAAACGTAATAATAATTATACCCACTATATACATATATTCTAAAAATATATCAAATAAATGTAAAATAGTCAAATATATAATTAAAAAAATCAATCATTTTCAATGACAAAATGGTATTATAGTTGAATTATATTAATACGAGACTAGAATTATTATATTCATATAGCTTTGAGTAAAATAAAATTGACATGTTAATTTTTAATAATAAAAATAGAAATAAATAAAAAACATTAGTGAATAATAATAAAACCTTTTGTTGTATTCTTCGTGATTTTATATTTTTTCCTACATCATTGATATTTGTATACCAAAATATTTTTGTACGTATTAGTATAATTGTAAACTAATTAGTTTTAGGTGTTTGTACAACATAAAAAAATTAAGAAAGGAAGATAAATAAAAATGATAAGTTCTAAATTTATTAATGTCGAAAATTCAAAATATAACTTAAATTAAATTTTAAATAAAATTATTTTAAAATAATGATAAGTATTTTTTGCGGTATAGTATTTTTTTAAAAAATGTATGATAACAAAGTTATAATAAAATTTATACAAACAGAAACATGTTATTTTGATATATCTATGTCTAATGACATCACATTATTTAAAAATTTAGATATTTTTAGGATATATAATTAGTTAATCATATTTTTTTTGAAATACAGTAAATCATATTTACTTAAAATAGGTGTGTATTGAAGTAATTTAAAAAATAATAATATTTTTAAAGAATATTTATTTTATAATGAAAGTCTTGGTCAAATGAATCAATATTTGATAAGGTAGTGTGGAAATTGGAGAGAACTTTATAATGAATTTGTTTGGTTAACTTGTTGTGAGTTCAATTGTGAGTTTTACGTTAAAAGCTAAATAAAAAATAGATGAGAGAGGGAGAGATGTTGATGATGAGGAGTGAGGGTTATGATCATGATGGATATGAGAGTGAAATAAGTGACTGCCTGAATGTAAGTGAGATAGATCATGAAATCATTTATTAATATTAAGTAAGAGTGTTTTGAAGATTTAACAAAATCTGGTAAATTTGTTACAAAAAAAGAATTAGAAAAAGTTTGAAAGTAAAATACTGAGGGTTATAATAAAGATGGGGTAAAAGAGCGAATATAAATGATTGTGGGAGAGTGAATGTAAGTTAGAAAGATTTTGAGATTATTTGATCAAGAGGAAAAAGAAAAAGGAAAAGCAAGCGAAAGAGTTACAATGACATACAAAAAGAACCGGGAGAGAGATACAAAAGAGACATAATGAATGTGTGTGAAAAAAACAAGAAAAAATGAAATGAATAAGATAGAAAGATATACAAGGAAAAAACGGAATACCTACGTAGAAGAAAAAGAGAGTTACAATACATGTATACACTCATATCAATTTTATGCAATGTATAGTTATATTAATAGTTATATTACTGTCCGCACAGGCGTGCGGGCTGTCCACCTAGTATATATTAAATAACTAAAAATGAAGGTAATATTTTGTAATAAATTGGCGTGTGCATATAAATCTAAAGATCAATCTTGTTTATTCACAATTAGGGTAGATAAATCAAAACAATCAATCTTATCTATTGTATATAATTTATAATTAAATTTAAATGATATTAAGATAAATATATAGCACTGTTTTAATATGTACTAAGATAAGACTTGCGCCTTGCGCAGGGTGAATATATGTAATTAAAATATAAAATTTTAGTATTGACAAATTTAATTGTTTTGTATGTATTTGAAATTCAAGAATTTTGAAATTTTTATATAATTATTTATACGTAAGATCAGAAACAATTTTAGTTAGAAATGTAGATCAAATCTTAGAATTTAATGGATATGATTTCATATATTTTTTCACTTTTTAGTGTTCGAATGATGAAAAATAAATGGAGAGTCACTGGACTTGATTGGTAGAGTATTAGCAAGTTCCCTAATGGTTTTTAAGAAGCAATTGGTAAAATATTTGCATTTAAAATATATAAAGTTTCAAAACTAAATTAATATAATTTATTTATCTGTCTAATAATATTAGAAAATTATATATTTTACAAATTATTCTTTTTAAAAATAATTTATAAAAAAATTATGTAAAATTTTAAATTATTTTTAAAAACAATATTTTAAGTTTTTCAAATACAAATAAACAATTTAAAATTAATTATGGTCATGATTTAACATAACCATAATGATTTAAAAAATCAAAAATTAACAAATTAACAAATTAAAAATTAACTCAGTTTTATATCATGATTTAACAATTTAAAAATTAATTATGGTTATGAGAAGTTTACGTTCACGTGTCAGTCCTATTTATCTTCCATTTTTCTCTTGCTATGTTTTTTTTATATTTTGGTTATTACTCGATATAAATATTTATTTTGAATTTTATTCTCATTTCGTTTGTTTTAGAAAATACTTAAAATTTAAAATAATTAAAGAGATACATATTTAGGTTAAGATCTGCACTTTATGCACAATAAGTATTTTATATTTTCTGCATATTATAAATAATAAAATAACAAATATATATTAAATTACTAAGAAATCAGTTACTATTATGTAATAATTTGGCGTATGCATATAAATTTAACTATTACTCTTGTTTATTCACAATTAGGGTAAATAAATCAAAATAATCAATCTTATATATTTTATATAATATATAATTAAATTTAAATGATATAAACATAGTAATATAACACACTTTTAATATGGATATTTATTAAATGAGTTTTCTATTCATATGATTTTATGATTATTTGCATATTTGTGTAACAAAACTTTACACCAACGAATTTTTTTTAATGTGAGATGTTTAGTAGTTTCAATAATTTATAATTATTTAAAAAAAACAATGACATATTTCAGAATTAAAATATTAACTTTTCAATATATGTTCAAGGCAAATATCAAAATATAAGTATGTATTTTCATACAATGTATAGTTTAATTAAAATGATACTAAATATATATAAACTAAAATTATTTCTTCATATGGTCTTATAATCATTATATTTTAGTATAGAAAAAAAAATTAAAACCTTGATCTTAAAAGTTTATGTGGTACTTTTAACAGTTTTAGTAATTTATACTCATTTTGAAAAATTCGAAATACATTATACACAAAAAAAAATCTAGATTTTTATTATATGATTAATGTAATTGTGTAATTTATTTTAATAATAAAGAAATAAAAAATGAAAAAAAGTATACAAATTGTTATCAAATCTTTATTTTTTAAAATCATTAATTGTCATATATATATTTTGATCACATAAGGTAATTTCGTAGGTTTTATTTAAGGAAAGCATGCGAAACAATAAATATTTGATATATGCGACCAACTATAGTCTACAGAATATTATATTGCTAGAGGATATAATTTTTAAACTATACATTATATCACATGCTCTAGAATCCTTAGAATTTGAAATAGAAGCCAAAGAGCTATGCCATGTAGGATTGGAGTTATTTTTAATTCTTACAAACTTAAGGTTACAACTTTTTAAATGATTCTCAAATAATATATAGGGGATATTTATTAAATGAGGTTTCTACTCATACGTTTTATGATTATTAGCATATTTGTATAACAAAATTTTACATCAACAAATTTTTTTAATGTAAGATGTTAGTAGTTTCAATAATTTATAATCATTTTACAAAATGACAGATTTTAAAATTAAAATATTAACTTTTTAATATATGTTCAATGCAAATATCAAAAACTAGTATGTATTTTCATACGATGTATAGTTTAATTTAAACGATATGAAATATATATATATTAACATAAACCCTATTAAAATAAAATTATTTCTTCATATGCTTTTATAATAACTGTCTCTTAATATAGAAACAAAATTAAACCTTGATCATAAAAGCTTCTGTGAAAAGTTTTAACAGTTTTAGTAATTAATACTCGTTTTGAAAAATTCGAAATACAACATACAAATTAAAAAAAAAAATAGCTTTTTTATTATATGATTATCGTAACTGTGTAATTTATTTTAATAATAAAAAAATAAAAAAATGATAAAAAGTATACAGATTTTAATCAAATCGTTATTGTTTAAAATCATTAATTTCCATATATAAATATTTTAATCACATTAGGTAACTCCGTATGTTTTATTTAAGGAAAGCTGCGGAACAATAAATTTTGATATATGTGACCAACTATAGTCTCCGAAATATTATATTGCTAGGGAGTATAATTTTTATACTATCTTATTATATAAAGCTTAGCTTTTCAAAGTTATTAATTAACAATATTGTGAAACATGGAAATTATATATTTATGATTGTGACATGTGCTAAACTATTTAACAATAAATATAAATATATATATATAATAACAAAAACGAAGTTTGTTAAAAACAATAATTAGAAATATTATGTAATAGTAATTTTCCATTTAATATTGTGGCATGTATTAAAATTCTCATTATTAAAAATATTTATACTATGATAGTAAAAAATAATTTTGAAGATATTAATTTTATTTTTTTTAAATTAAAAGAAAAAGAGAAGCTAAAAGTTTTTAGTTGTAGTTTTTCTTTTTACAAATCCTAAATACAAAGAACTAAAATAAAATAAAATATTTTTGAAAATAATATTTTAAATATGGTTTAAAAGTAAAAAAAATAAAGAGTGTTTAATTGTAGTTTTCTTTTATACAAATCCAAAACAAAAAAAAAACTATTCGTAAAATAGATTATTATTAATTTTTATTTTCTAAAATCTTAAAAATATTATTTGATATTAATTTTCCTATTATAATTTTATATATGTAAAATATATCATTTTAAGAAAATATATCTAAAAAGAAAATGAAAACGATTTTACATATAAAAGTAATGTTTTAAAATTTTTAATAGCAACTTTTTAAACCATTTTCTTTTAAACAATTTCAAACAAATAAAGATTTGCAAAATAATTTATTTGATACTAATTTTATTTTTCCAAAATTCCGAATCTTGAAAAAAAAACATATTTTATTGTAATTTTCCATTTCCAAAATCTTGAACATAAGTGAGTTATTAAAGAATGTTTAATAGTTTTTTAAAAAAAAAAATCCTAAACATATATTATTTGTAGAATAATAATTCCAAATATTTTTATGTTATTTTCTTCTTAAACTGATGATGATTTTTAATATATATCTTAAGATAATAAATGAATTTTGAAGATATTAATTTAAAAAAAATGAAGATATTAATTAAAAAAAAAATTAAATTAAACTATTACTTTTAAATGTTGTTTTAATTTTTTTTTTAAAGTAAAGGATGTTAATTATAGATTTACTTTCTACAAATCCTAAGAAATAATATTCGTTAACTAATTTATTTATTTCCAATTTGTCTTTTCTAAAATCCTAAAAGAATATTATTTGATAGTAATTTTCCTTTAAAACTTTTATATATATTAAATAAATCATGATTAACAAAATTTATATGGGAAATTGCCAGAAATAACACTTTCCAGATACCACTTTTCAACTTTACACTAACCAACTTTACCATTAAAATTTTAATAGTCAAAATACTATTAGAATTTAGGGTTTATGGGTTTTGGGTTTAGGATTGATAGTTTAGGGTTTAGTGTTGATTTTTTAGAGTTTAGGGTTTACTTTTTAGGGTTTATAGTTTAGGGTTTAAGGTTTATAATTGATACTTTAGGGTTGATTTTTAGGGTTTAGGGTTTACTTTTTAGGGCCTAGAGTTTAGAATTGATGTTTTAGGGTTTAGGGTTAATATTTTATTTAATATTTATTTTATGTATATATATAAAGAACAAGGATATAAAATCTTTTATCCTTTAATAAAATGTGTATTTTTGAAAATGTTTCTTTGTTGATGGTAAACATGAAAAGTGGTACCACCAAAGTGGTATAATTGAAATTCTCCCAATTTATATACTAAGATAATGAAAATGATTTTTTACAAATAAATTAGTTGATACTAAGATAATAAAAACAAATATTTTATAGTAGTTGTCCTTTTCTAAAATCTTGAACATAAGAAAATTATAAAAGAGAATTTAATTGTAGTTTTCCTATTTTTTAAATCCTAAACAAAAACAAGTTGTAGAATAATTCTTTCAAATATTATTTATGCTCTTTTCTTCTTAAGCTGATGATTATTTTAATATAAATATACTAAGATAATAAAAACAAAATTTGAAGATATTAGTTTTAAAAACTGTTTAAAAGTAGAAAGACGAAGTTAAAAGTGTTTAATCATAATTATAACGTTCACGAATCCTAAAAAAATATTTAAAATAATAAAAATGAATTTTAAAATAATAATTTTAAATACTTTGTAAAAGTAAAAAAAAAAGGTGTTTAATTGTAGTTTTTCTTTTTGCAAATCCTAAACAAAAAATAATATTCGTCAAGTATATTATTAATTACCAATTATTTTCTAAAATTCTAAAGAAAATGTTATTATAAAATATTATTTGATAGTAATTTTTCTTTTAATTTTTTTATATGTTAAAATAAATCATGATTAAAAATATATATATACTAAGATGATAAAAGTGATTTTACAAATAAACTTAATTTTTAAAATTAATTAATAGCAATTTTTCTAAACCATTTTCTTTTACATAATTAAAAAAAAAAGATTTGTAAAATAATTTATTTAAAACTAATTTTCCTTTTCTAAAATAATTAAGAAATGGTAATTGAAAAAAAATATTTGATACTAATTATCTTTTGCTAAAATCTTGAACATGAGAAAATTATAAAAGAATGTCTAATAGTAGTCTTCCATTCGTTCAAATCCTAAACAAATATATTTGTAGAATAACTATTTGAAATATTTTTATGTTCTTTTATGTTTAAACTGGTGATGATTTTTATTGTTGTTATATTTGTCATGCTGTCGTATGTTAGTTATTTCCATAGTCTTACTTAGGTGTTTGTATGTAGTATATATAGTTTTGATAATGTACGTAAATTAATGTGTCTATTATGATTTTGTGTGTTTTTTTATAGACCCTATAAAATTAGTTATACTGATTTTTTTTTTGAATTTCAAATTACTTATGTTGTTGTCGTTAAGTTAATGTCAATGTCATTTGTTACATTTATGTATCATTTTGCTTATATCTGATTGTTAAATTATTTAATTAAAAACCCTAACTGTAAAAATAGTAGTGATACGAATTGTAAAATAGTAGTTAATGAAATATTTAATAGTATTGAAATAATGATCTGATAGTAATCTAATTGGTAATTCTAAATAGAAGATAGTTGTAAATAATTGTATGATAGTAATCTTTATTCTCTAAAATCTTAAACAAAAATTTAAAATCGATAGTATTTTATTTTTAAGTTATAAATAAAAGAGTTTATAAAATATAATGTTTTATTTTTCAAAATCATAAGAAAAAAAATATTTAATAGTAATTTAAAACATAAAGATTTTGATGATAAGCATGATCCTAAAACAATTTAATTAACTAAAAAAATCAAAAATATGATTTTGTTTTGATTGGTATTTATATTGGTATTTGTATGTGTTTGGTCCTACAAAAACAAACACATGCTTGGTATATTTTTGTTTTTGGTCATAAAAATAGATTATTATTATCAACGTAAATGATTTTTATGTGTTTAGTCAAAAAGAAATCATGTTTCATCGTCATCTTATTACATCTGTGTTTTTCTATATAGTATTTCTAATCTATTTTATTAAACTCTTGTTAGGAAAATATATCATTAAAATGAATTTAGAAAATTATTTAATAACGAACAAATTTAATAAAATGGCATAATTGTTAGTTGAAAATGAGAAATAAGTAATTTGAAATTAATTATAAATTAGTACACATAGGAAAAATTACAAATTCAAAAACTGGAAAAAAAAACTAAAAACATTGTTTGAAATATTATAACTTGGATACTTTTTTTAATACTACATAACCCCCCCCCCCCATAACATCTGAATTTAGAAGTTAGTGTATAGAGTTTAATATTCAAGGGATGAAACTAAGTTTATAAAACTATATAAAAATTTCAAATGATATATATGATATTAAATATCATATACTTAAAATGAAATTAGAAAAAAAATTCTATATTACCTCTAAGATTGTCTTCTATAACCTTATTAGAATATATAATAAAATTATTTATTTATTTATTTTAAGATTTATCATCACCAATTAGAAGTGGCAATTGTATGATATTGTCATTGACTTGATTGATATTATTTAACTTTTAATTTTTTTTTTAATATCACTCTAATTCTTAATACGAACTGAATTTGGTTTCAATTTTTAGGTATGAAACCAAATTATCATCACCAATTAGAAGTGGCAATTGTATGATATTGTCACTGACTTGATTGACATTATTTAATTTTTAAATTTTTTTTTTTAATTTCACTCTAATTCTTAATTCGAACTGAATTTGGTTTCAATTTTTAGGTATGAGTATTTTCTCTGGCCTTAGGTACAAAGTTAAAAACAATTCACTTATGTGCCATGATTATTAAAATACAAATATTTACCAATATTTATATGGGTAAACAAATTTTAAATTCTAAAATAAATCTCACAGAACATATACAAAAATAATCCTAAAATATAAAATAATTTATTATTTTATGTCCTTTGTAAAATTGAAACATCAAATAAAATCCGTGCTTATTATCATATAAATACTAATCGGAATTTTTATGTAAAAACGAATTCTTAATTTTAAAAATAAATCTCACACAACATATGCAAGAATCATAAAACTATAAAATAAATTATTATTTTTATATTTTATAAATATCAAAAAATCAAATAAAATCCGTGTAACGCACGAGCTCATATCTAGTAGTTTATATAAGGTGTTCTAGAATCCTTCTAAATTGAATTAGAAGTCATAAAGAATTGCCACGTATGATGAAATTATTTTTTAGTTAATACAAACTTAAGATTACATTTTTCCAAATGTTTCTCAATTAATATATAGGGGATTTGAATGATGTGTGTTGTGTGTTTAAGCGATGGCTATCTGATGCTATAAAAACTCGATGGTTTGATGTTTATGCTATGACATTAGTGTATCTCTTGACTCTTGTATATTATTAACATAAATACATTAATTGTTAATAATTGGTATGTTTAGTGGTATTTCGAGTAATTATTCCAGTAAGAAAAAAATTGTTAATTAAGTGTTGTGAGAAGACCTAATGTATTGACACTTAAATAAAATGACAATTAAGTGAATAACTTACATTTTAAAGGTTAGTTATTAAAAATATTTTTTAAAAAAAATAAGGGGATACAAATCGCAACTTCTTTGATTCTTTCTTTCGAACAAATCATCATAACTTTTGTATAACATTGACATTTAATACAGTATAATAATAGAAAAAAATTCTACTATGACTCTTTTACTAAAATGGAAGTAAAATAATTTGGATGAACTCGGCTAAATACAACAACTAGAAAAAAATACATAGGTGAAACATGATTGTATATAACTGAAAGTAAAAAGAATAAATAAAATTAACTTTTCCAGCATAAATCAAAACTGAACACTGCTCTCTTCCAAACCACTTTAAGTATTGTATTATAAATTTAGCCAAATGCAGCAATTCTAAGATCCAATCTCCTTACATTCAACAAAAAAACGAGTCCTTGAAATTTATAATTCACACATATAACCAAAATAGAATTAAAAATAAAAATAAATATCACTGAAATAACTAATGAATATAACCAAAAATATTTATTAAAAATAATAATATGATTTCAGAATTCTATTAATTGATTGTTCATTTATAATATTATTTTAATATACATTTATTTTTAATAATTTATAAATTAATATATATATATATATTCATTTTAAAACTATTTTAATATAATTTTTTAAAACTATTTTAATATAATTTCCTGTTGATAGGGTAGACCAACCCCTAGTTTTTTTTTTTTAAACAACAACCAACCCCTAGTTTTATATATGGGGCGATTTGCTCAATATACATAAGAAATGAAAAAACTAAGAATATAGCCATACTACAGGGGATGTGACAATTTGCACACAAACCTGACCGAATTCTCCTTTTAGCGCGTGCGCGTGAAGTTGACGCTCAGATACTAAAATTATCATACTATACTACATATCGTATAGTATAGTAAGATAATTTGTACTTACTTGTTACAAAGTTAGATTTTAGACTATACTATACATGATTAGAATAGAGTATGGAATACTTAAGAATGAGAGAGGGAGAGAGGGAGAAAGGGAAGAGAGGAAGAAAAATTGTAAAAATGATATACAATTTTTAGATTTCAAACTATACTATACTTGATTAGAACATAGTATGGAATACTTGAGAAGGAGGGAGGGAGGGAGAGAGGGAGGAAGGATGGGGGAGGAAGAAAGAGGGGGTGAGTGGGAGGAAAGAGAGGAGGGAATACTTGATTAGAACATAGTATGGAATACTTGAGAAGGAGGGAGAGAGGGAGGGAGAGAGAGAGCTAGGGAGGGAGAGAGGGGGGAAGGAAGAGGGGGAGGGGGAAGGGAGGAAAAGAGGATGAGTGGGAGGGAAGAGAGGAAGAAAAATTGTAAAAGTGATATACAACTTTTACTATTACCATGAATCTACACTCTATTCTATTTGCAACATTATAGAATTGAACTATTGACAAAGAACATTTTTCTTCTCCAGTGCCAACCCATCATCTGATTTTGGGATGGTGATGAGTGAACAATTATGAAGGAAAAGATAGTGGAGTTAGTGGAATAGTGAAGGAGAATAAGCAGGAGGTAAAAAACATACAAACTAATACAATTTAGAATATACAATATGTTGTATTATTTACTGATTCTATTGTATTAAATTGATTCATATAGTATAGTCTTAATAATTAGAAGCCGAAACAATTACGCTACGGAACCCAATTTAACTGTGCTCACCATATTGTATTCCTATACTATTAACATGTAAGTAATACTGAATACCATCCAACAAGATTGTCTACTA
The DNA here is from genome assembly GCA_932364175.1 of Eruca vesicaria subsp. sativa. Classification (NCBI taxonomy): domain Eukaryota; kingdom Viridiplantae; phylum Streptophyta; class Magnoliopsida; order Brassicales; family Brassicaceae; genus Eruca; species Eruca vesicaria. The sequence continues at coordinate 62,435 of CAKOAT010864043.1, forward strand.
CAAAAGAAAATATATAGCTTACTTAACATGTATTACACAGTACAATAATACAAAGCAGTAGCATATACATTATAGGAGATGTATTTGAACAGCCAAACTTACAAAACATGTATTACACAGTACAATAATACAATACAGACACATAGAGTGCCATGTTTAAGTTCAGTTGAAAGGAAATAGTACACCATGTACTCAAGAAATTTACAATCCAACACGCTATACTATGCAATGCAGTACATAATATAGAGTTTAGGAAAAGGGATAAAAGTCGACGGTTCACATCTACGTGCATGCTGAGGGTAGAATAGGAAATAAATGGCATATTATATATCATAGCATAGCCATTAGGTTATTATGGCTATTTGCTTCTTTTTTTTCTGAGAAATGATTATTGGCCCATATCTACTCTATTAAAATATAGTCATTCTTGTTATCTACTGATACAAGTTGTCATTTAAATTTGGACCTTTTCTAGAGTATTAGAAATAATACAAATCATATAATTAATTAAACTGCATTACTTTAATTAAACCGATGGTTATTTATTGGATATAGTCTTGGGCTTACTTTTGTTTTTAGAACAAATTATATGATTTGGTTTTTGGGCTTAGTATTAAGGAAAAACTCCAAAAAACATTAAATAAACTTTCCACCTTAATGGATCAAAAAAATCAGTTATTATTTTCAGGCCCCAAAAGTATTTAATATTTTTAAACAAAACAAAATTGTCTATTATTAACCATTTATTTAAATCATGTACTTTAAAAATGTTAATGTATTTTTATTTTATTTTAAATAACAAACACTTTGTTTTGATAAATTTCAATGGTAACTTTTAAATAATTTATTGTTTTATTTCTCTTAAAAAAATTACTAATTTAAAAAAGAAATGTAAAGTAAAACCAAAAACCAAATCTAAAAACTAAAATCCAAAACCAAAAACTGAAAAAACAGGTTATATTTTTCTGCTTTTATTTATTTACAAAATAAACTATAGCAATTTTTTTAAAAAAAAATTTGTCATCTTTTCAGTTTTAAATTAGATGTTCGATTATTTGAGATTTGTTTGTTAGTAATATCAGTTCAAACTAATCAGCGGGTCTAAAAATTAAAAACTCAAACCAAAAGCTGAAAATCAAAAATAGAAACTTAAAAACTAAAAACCAAAAACCAAAATCTAAAACAAACTCTAAAAATAAAAACTGAAACTCAAAACTAATGAATAACAATCATCACCACAAATTTTGGTGAACTGATTTTATCCCAAAACATTCTTTAAATTAAGACAAAACTCAATTACATAATTTTTTAATTATAAAAAATTTCCGCGCTTTCAAGCGCGGATCAAAATCTAGTTACTTTTTATATATAAAGATTTTGATAAAATAAAATAAAGATGCTATAGCTAACCCCAAACATTTATATAGTTTAGGGAACTTTTACGAATACTGAATTATTGTTCTTTTAATTTGTGGTGATGGATTTGTAAGCTTTTCACAATTTTAGTGAAGTAAATAACCCAGAATTGGCGTAAAGTAGAGAGGCTTACAACACAGAAACCTGTTCGTGTTACTACTATTATCCTCATTATACCAACACAATCTCTCATGTTTAAACCTATGTATCCCATTAATGAAGGAAATAGAAACGAACCGAGAAAAAGTAAACTCATAATTTCCACTTCTGTTACGATCCTTCTCTTGCGCAGAGATTATGTGATAACTTTTCCTGGAGCACTATGAGATTTCTTTTGGGTAAGTGCATGTGTCTGTATTTCACAATCCAAAACATTCAATGCCAGATTTTGTCTTTCTCACCAGAAACCGCTTTTGCTTATCTACATGTAATTGTGTTTTTAACGGAAACTGTTTGTAACTTTTTTTTTTTTTTTTTTTTTGACAACGAACGGCTGATCTATTACTCAAACTTGAGGTGGTCTGGGGATCCAGACCGGAATAGAACAACCTACAAACACCAAATCTCGATAAAAGGATCGAGCAGTCCTAGCTAGTGAATCGGAAACACCATTCTGAGTCCTAGACACATAAACTGTTTGTAACTTAACGTTTCACTATTTTTAGTCATTAATTTGCCAAATCAGCAGTTAGTTACGGATTAAAATCGCTCGAGCAATACTTCGGTGTTAAACTTGCTATTTATAAATAGTTGGGATTAAAATGTTCATTCTCTCGTCATTCATGTACTTATTTGCAAAATTAAAAGTACCACAGATACTCTTCTGCAATTTCCCGAAACAAAACACGCTCGTCTTCCTCCTCTCTTCAAAAACCCTAAATCCCAATAATATCTCCGTCCTCGACCAAGCCGGAGAGAAATGCTTGCGAAAGCAGCAAGAGAGCTTTCTTCATCAAAGCTTAAACCTTTATTCGCTCTTTCTCTCTCCTCCTTCAAATCTTCCATAAGGACTGAAACAAACACTTCCAATAGATTGAAATCACCATTTCTCCTTCTCCCTCATCGTTACTCTTGTTCTACTAATGTTCCTCCGCTTACCCGAGATGGGAACTACAACGATGCCGTTTCCGTCTCCGTTTGCCCTGGCTGCGGAGTTCATATGCAGAACTCGAATCCGAAACATCCAGGTTTTTTCATCCGACCATCGGTCGAGAAACAGAACAGCGGTTCGGTTCTTCGTAACCTCGTACCTATCTCACAAGAACCAGAGTTCATCAATTCAATCAAACAAGGGCTTGTCGTTGAACCTAGCAGTTCCGACATAAACCCTAAAGACGATGAAACAGGTTCCGACATAAACCCTAAAGTTGATGAAACAGGAAGACCCTTGGTCTGCGCGAGGTGTCATTCACTCAGGCATTACGGGAGAGTTAAAGATCCAACGGTGGAGAATCTTCTTCCGGATTTCGATTTCGATCATACGGTGGGAAGACGATTAGGTTCAGCTTCCGGTGCTCGAACCGTGGTTCTGATGGTCGTCGACGCTTCAGATTTCGACGGGTCTTTCCCAAAGAGAGTGGCGAAGCTCGTGTCGAGAACCATCGACGAGAACAACACAGCGTGGAAAGAAGGGAGGTCAGGTAACGTCCCTAGAGTCGTTGTCGTGGTGACTAAGATCGATTTATTACCGAGCTCTTTGTCTCCGACGAGGTTTGAGCAATGGGTGAGACAAAGAGCTCGTGAAGGAGGTTTAAGTAAGATCACGAAGCTGCATTTCGTTAGCCCTGTGAAGAATTGGGGGATCAAGGATATGGTGGAAGACGTCGCGGCTATGGCTGGGAAGAGAGGACAGGTTTGGGCTGTTGGGTCGCAGAACGCAGGGAAGAGCACTCTGATTAACGCCGTCGGGAAGGTGTTTGGCGGGAAAGTTTGGCACTTGACGGAGGCTCCGGTGCCGGGAACTACATTGGGGATTGTCAGGGTGGAAGGTGTTTTGCCTTTTGAGGCGAAGCTGTTTGATACTCCAGGGTTGTTGAATCCGCATCAGATAACGACTAGACTCACTAGAGAGGAGCAGAAACTCGTTCAAATCAGCAAGGAGCTTAAGCCTAGGACTTACAGGATCAAGGTTTGGTTCAATAACATTCTCCTCTGAACAATAGTTCGTTGTTTTATTGTGTGATTGTTGATTTGCAGGAAGGGTATACGGTTCATATCGGTGGGCTAATGAGACTTGACGTTGATGAATCATCTGTAGATTCTATGTATGTAACAGTATGGGCGTCTTCTTCTCTTCCACTTCACATGGGGAAGAAGGAGAATGCATACAAAACACTTGAGGAACACTTCGGTACTCGATTGCAGGTAAAGCTTTGTTCTGAGGATACAACTTGATTGAACACCATATAGATTACAACTTTCCTTTTCTGTAAAACGTAACTTGAAGTAGTTAAACATTTGAGAATCATTTTCGTATCCTCAGATCATAATATCTCGATAAAGTTAGGACCCCTCTTGATATAAGTCTTAACCTTTTTGCATTATGAAGCCGCCGATTGGGGAGAAGCGTGTTGAAGAGATGGGGAGATGGGTGAGGAAGGAGTTCCTAGTGAGTGGGAGCAGTTGGGACGCAAGTTCAGTGGATATTGCTGTTTCGGGTCTCGGTTGGTTTGCTATAGGGCTCAAAGGAAAGGCGGTATTAGGTGTATGGACTCACGAAGGGATTGATGTCTTACTCCGTGACTCATTGGTTCCACAACGAGCGCGCACTTTCGAAGACTCTGGCTTCACCGTCTCTAAGATCGTTGCCAAAGCTGATAGAGATTTTAATAAAACTCACAAGGAGGAAACGCAAAAGAAACGAAGATCCAACAAGAAGTCCACTTGTTCAGGTTCTGTATCTGACATAAGAAGTTGCGAGGTGTCCTTGTAGTAAAATCACAGCTTTTCAGATATAAGTTACGTTGTTTTATTTTTTTGGCTTGTTGAAATTACTTGTTCTGTGTATTTCACCAAGGCTGATGTTTCTGTTTTCCTCATAGCTTTTTGCATTCATTAAAAAGGTTCGTTTCCCACCACGTGTTTTCGAAAACTGTTTCTGAGCGCTAAAGTTGAATAATCCTTTGATTGTAACATGTACAAATTTAGTCTAGTGAAAATCTATCGAGTAACCGATTGATATGCTATTCCACAGGTTTGCTTGTTTGTTGAGTCAATATTGGGCCATAATGTCGAATCAACGGGTAAGTTCGGTGGTTTCTGGAGCAAATGGTAATGCTGCCAGTAAACTTGAACCTATTGATATTCTATTCCACAGGTTTGCTTGTTTGTTTAGTCCATATTGGGCCAGAATGTCGAATCAACGGGTAACATGGTTCGGTGGTTTCTGGAGCAAATGGTAATGCTGCCAGTAAACTTGAACCTATTGCGATCTCATATTGCTATAATCTCATTCCTACAAGTTTAGAACATATCATAAAGGATTTATAGCTTTATGCGTAATTGTGTAACACATCATTTCTCTTTGAGAACAAGATTTTTGGCGTTGATTGGGGTTTTGACTTTAAAAGTTGTGGAAGCTTTAAGTTAATCCTAACGTTTATGCCAATTAGATTAGCCTTTCTAAAGTCTTAAAAGCTTCTTTAAATATCTCAAAGCCAAAATAATTGTTCATGCCTTGGTTTTCTCAAAGTCACAATTTATGGTTTTTTTTTTTTTTTATAACACTGGTGCAATGGTACAAAGCAAGTTCCAAAATAGTACAAAAGGGAAGAACATAGAAGATATGAGATATCATTAGACATCAACAGATAACGAAGAAGAAACCTCACCCAAAACCTTATAGCTGAGCCTCCAAAGCAAGTAGGTGATGTAGCCACACGGGTGCATTACGGGCGATGTAAGACTGGTGACGGTTATCGCGAGTGACACTTATAGCAATAGCGTCAGCTGCTTCATTGCGCTCTGGAACTGCGTGGTCTAAACTCCATGAATCTATCCTGGTGAGGAGAAAAGAAATATTGTGACGAATATGGCTGAAAATGAGGTGGTCATTTGGATGTGTAAGTGCGTCATGGAGGGTCTCGGAGGAAGTCTCGAAAATGATATTTGAGAAATGCAGATTGTGGACACATTCCACCGCCCAAAAAGAGACCACAAATCAGCCTCAATCTTTGTGCGCATATAAGAAAAAGACCGACGACTATGCATAACTGTACACCCATTTTCATCTCGTAAGATCCATGAAGCACCACTATGACGGTTAGAGTTTAACCAAGAGGAACCAACATTACATTTGAGGAAACCTTTGGGTGGTTTTTGCCATCGAATCATTATAGAAGGAGCCTCCAAAACATTTTCCTTTGCTCCTGAAAATGTATCAAACCATGTTGATTCCTCTTCATAGGCTTTCTTAGCAATAAAAGAAGCCTCGATATCTTTGGTTTCAAAAACAAAGGCATTTCTAGCTTTCCAAATTTCCCATAACAACCAAGGGAAAACATTCCTTGTATGAATATCCGTTGTTGAGTTTTTGACAATCATGATAAGATGCACAAAATTTAAAAATGTTGAATTCCGAGAAAAACCACCTAAAGGTATGGGGAAATTAGCTTGTTCCCAAGTAGCACGTGCTTTCGAACATGTAAAGAGAACGTGACATATACTTTCTGCCGCATTACCGCATACTGAACATGTTGGGTCTACCGGAATCCCCCGAGTATTCAATTGTTGTTTTACCGCTAAAGCACCAGATAGATCGCGCCACATAAAATGTTTTATTTTTGGTGGGGCTTTAACCTTCCATAGTTCTTTCCATAATTGTTTTTCAAGAGGAGTGAGAGAGTGCTCTGGAGGATGATCAAAGTCGACCAAAGCCTCTAACAATTTATACCCACTTCGAGTCGAATATGAGCCATTTGTTGTGAAACCCCATCTGATTGTATCTTCAAGTGACAGTGATGGTTTTAGAAGTAAGATCCTTTGAACGTCCTGTGCAGTAAAAGTTTGATTTAATAAATTAATATCCCACTGGCTCGATCCCTGCACAAATAAGTCTGAAACTTTTAGCGCTAGATTTATGGAACTATTCTCCAGGTACATTGGTGGCCGAGGAATAGTATCAATAATCCAATTTTCAGCCCAAACATTGGTATTAACCCCATTGCCAATATGTCGGTATAAACCTTGTTTTAATAATTCTCTACCGTGCATGATACTCCGCCATGCGTATGATGGACGTGTCCCCATACCACACTGCAGAAAATTTCCATTTTTAAAGTATTTGCCTTTCAAAATGCGAGAGACCAAAGAATCAGGATTATTCCAAATTCGCCCAGCTTGTTTACAAAGCAAAGCCTGATTGAAACGACCAATGTCATGGAACCCAAGACCTCCCTGTTCTTTGGGTTTACACAATTTTTCCCAGGAAACCCAGGGGATCTTCCTTTTTTTGTCCCCACTACTCCACCAAAACTCAATAATCGCACTCGTGATTCGTTCACAAAGACCTTTTGGTAACCGAAAGACTGACATTGCATATATTGGGAGAGCCAAAGCTACCGATTTTATTAAAACTTCCTTGGCCCCCATTGATAAAGTTTTGGAGTACCAACCTTGTAGTCTGCCTTCTAGTTTCTCTTTGATAAAATTTAAAAGATCTATTTTTGATCCCTGAAAACATTCAGGGAGACCGAGGTATGAACCTTCACCACCTTCCTTGTCAATACCCAAGAAGCTTTTTATATTTTCTTTTGTATCTTCGGCTACGTTTTTCCCAAAAATGATAGAGGACTTCAAAGGATTAATCATTTGCCCAAAAGCCTCCCCATAGACTTTCAGACAATCCAAAATTTCTACACTATCCTTAATAGAGGCTTCACATAAGAGCAAGCTATCATCCGCAAAAAGCAAATGATGGACTGAAGGACTATCTTTAGCTAGCTTTATACCATGTAATTTCCCATGTGCTTCAGCTTTGTTTAACAGATAAACCAAAGCTTCAGCACATAAGATGAATAAAAAAGGAGATAAAGGATCACCCTGACGTATTCCTCTCTCAGGTTTAATAAATCCATGAGATCGTCCATTTAGTAACACTGAAAAGGTGACAGTGGTGATGCATGACATAATCCAAACGACCCATTTCCGATCAAAATCCATTTTTTCAAGTTCAAGAAAATTCCATTCAACCCGATCATAGGCTTTAGACATATCTGTCTTAATAGCTATACTTTCTTTACCAATTTTATCATTGGTACCCAAGCCATGTACCAGTTCATGTGCTATAATAACATTATCTGTAATTAGCCTACCTCCAACAAAGGCCCCTTGAGTATCCGAAATTATGTTAGGTAAAATCGCTTTCATTCTATCACAAAGAATGCGAGAAATGATTTTGTATTGTACAGTGCAAAGACTAATGGGACGCATATCTTTCATCTCCGTAGGATGTAAAATTTTGGGTAATAAAAATAACTGTGTATGGTTCCAACCAGCAGGGAGTATGGATGTTTTAAAAAAAACCATGAACATCACCAATAATTTTATGTCCCACAATGTGCCAATATTTCTGGTAAAAATAACCAGTAAGACCATCTTCGCCGGGGGCGCTACTACTTTTGATACCAAAGGCTGTTTTTTTTATTTCATCGGGTGATACCTCTCTGGTTAACACTGCGTTCATTTCTGAAGTAACCCTAGTATCAAACCCTTCAAACAGAGTTTCCAAATCTCTTGGGTTTGAGCTTGTAAACAAATCTCTAAAATACTCAGTAGCAATATGACCTTTAGACCCTTCAGAAAAATGTTCATTACCAAAAATGTCTTTAAGCATTAAAATTTTATTTCGTATTTTTTTCCCTTTAACCACATTATGAAAGTAAGTTGTATTCCTGTCTCCTTCCCTTAACCATTATTCTCTACTTTTCTGCCTCCAAAAAATCTCTTCGTCCCTATAAGCCGTAGCCAATTCCTGTCGTAGTCTCCTTACCAAACTATAAACTGGGAATTGCTTTGAGCTCTCCTTGTCCAAATCAATTTGTAAACGTTCGATTCTTGATTTTGAATTCCAGTCATTGGTCTTTTTAAGCTTAGAGAGCTCCGACCGGCATCGAGCAATACGATCAAGAACACTTAAATCTGAGTTAGTATTTTCAACATCCCATCCACGAACAATGGCCTCCTCCACCCCTCTCTTTCCATGCATACGTTTATCAAAATAAAATCGACCTCTTTGTAAAGTTTCAGGTTCTAGTGCGAACTCTATTCGTATAGGTCGATGATCAGAAGGCCACATACTCATATAATCAGTAGACGATTGTGGAAAGAGTCTGAACCAATCGTCATTACCAAAAATCCTATCCAATCGACATTGTACCCAGTTATGATCCCTCATACCTGCCCATGAAAGAGTATTTCCTGTACTCCTCATCTCTCTAATTTTACATGCTTCAGCCATGTTCCGGAAATCAAAAAACGTGGATTCATCTCTAATAACCCCTCCCAATTTGTCACCATTATGCATTAGCTCATTAAAATCTCCAACCAAAATCCATGCCTCATCTCTACCCACACCAATGTCCGTTAATTTATCCCAAACATAACGTCTTCGTCCTCTTACTGGATCCCCATATACACATGAGAGAAAAAAAATCATGGACCCCATTGTCACTTTGAGATCAATAATTCTATTATCACTATACAAAATTTCAACTGTGTAACAGCCTTTCCACATTAAAGCTAAACCGCCGCTACGACCAATGGGTTCCACCGTGTGTAACCGATCATACCCCAAACTTGATTTTAAAACATCCATATAGGCTAACTTTTGTTTAGTCTCCATAAGAAAAAGAAAGTCCGAAAAAAACTGACGTTGTAAATCCCTTATTCGTTGAACGGTATCTGAGCCACCCGCCCCCCGACAATTCCAACTCAAAATACTCATTAAAAGATAATTGTTAAGAATGCTCCTTAGAGTCCATATTAATAGTTAATGATATCCAAATCATTAAACCTATAAAATTTAAACCACATCCAAGAAAGTACCAAGACAATTGTCCGCCATTGAAAGTTTCCAGAAACAAAACCATGAAACCAGTAATAAAAAGTATTAAAATAACCATAAACCATAAGAAACTAGAAGTCCTTATTTGTCTTTGTGGATCCCAAATTTGTACACAGACATTCCATTCATGTTGTTTTTTAATATCCCAATAACAGTGAATTAGAGACCTTATGTTATCTCTTATTAAAACATGAAATCTCCCAAAACCAATATAAAAATTTAACTTGAAGTCATGCGACACCATAACACCAAACCTTTCATATGCGAAGTGTAAAAAGGAACTTTTGTTACCTTTTATTAAATCGTGAGGCTTCACATAACCAACAAAATTATATAATTTTAGATCTGAAGTACTCTTAGAACAAAACCGAAGACAATTGTTTCTACCGTCTAAACTTATCGGGCCCATCATCTGGAAACCATCTAACCCCTTCCATAGCAAAAGAACCTTAGTAAGCATTACAGATGGATACCAACAATTTCCTTCATAAAAGTAAAACACCGTAAAACAAATTGTGTTAGTACAGGAGGCAAAAAACCTCGTACATAACCTATCCCATAGCCGGAACCGAAGACCATGCCTTATCGTCACCCACAAATCCTCATATTTATAAGAGAAAACCTGAATACATTTAAAGAGAAATTCATAGAGGACAAAAACCATCTCACTGCATACATAATAATACAGTCCTCCCTCAAAAGATATATGTTGCCACAGCATTTGTGATGAAATCCCACGCCAAGACATAACGCGCCCAAACGCCTGAGTTGAGACCGGGATATCATTCCTCCAAACATCAAAATTAACTTTGATCAATCCCATATACTTCTCTCGCCTAAAGAAACACCCTAAAAATTCCATACCATCGCTTCCATAAAACCAATTAGCTAAATACACACCAACCATCAACTGGAGATCCAGTCCAGCAAAAATGTTATCCCAATGGAAACCTGCATATACATAATCACACAAACACCATTCTCTCCTAAAGTCTTCACTAGAGAAAAACTCCATATAGCACCAGAGAGACCAAATAAAGAGTAAGTAACTTGGTAGATTCCTTATAAGATCCCACCTCAATGATCTTCCAAAAAGCCACCTGAGAAAACACTTTGCAACCTTATCAAGACGGCATGTGTTTAAACTCCAAGATATTCTCTTACTGGCAAAACGCCTCATCCATAACACCTCATTATTATTGCCTTGCCGCAACCTTATACCAAGGATTAATTTCTTCTTCCCAATCGGGAATCTTTTGCTTGATCTCAACCGAGATCCACAACCCTCCCACACCTTTTTACCCAATCGAAACCAGATCTTGTAGATCTCAAAGGAGATCCTCCACCTTACCAAGATCGACATTCCTAAAGCCCTAGAAAGAAAATCGCCGTCAGGAGCATCGTGCTGTTTTTTTTTTCTCTAAAATATCCAATTTATGGTTTTTATTGTTTATAAAATCAAAATTTTAAAAGTTAACTTTTAATAACAATCAGAATACAAACTGATCCGAAACCGATTCAAACTAGGCCTGGGCATCCAGGTCCTCGAGTCGGGTTCGGGTCAGGCTCGGGTCGGTTCCTATCGGGTCCGGGTCTTTCGGGTCTTGAAAATTTAGACCCATATGGGTACCTATAATTTTTCAGATCGGTCTCGGGTCGGGTCTTACAGGATCCGGGACGGTTCGGGTCTATAATTCCAATACCTGTAAAATACCCCTATGATTTTTCGGATCGGTTTCGGGTCGGGTCTTACAGGATCCGGGTCGGTTCGGGTCTATAATTCCAATACCTGTAAAATACCCGTAATTTTCGGATCCATATCAGGTCCGAATCGGGTCCAGGTATTTAGAATCTAAAAAATACATAACATACCCAAACTCACTCAAATTCAGTCAATATTTTTCATATATATCTAAAATTTTATAAACTAACTTAAATTAAACTATTAATAATTAAAGAAAAAACATTTTTACTCTCTAAATTTTACATTTTAAAATTTTATATTACTTAAAAATGTTACAAATAATAATAAATATTGTTAACAAAAGATATTTCAACTAAATTATAAAATTATAATTTTGGATATACATGTTTATAAGTCGGGTACAAATCGGTTCTTATCGAGACGGGTCTATTCGGGTCGGTTCTTTTCGGATCCGGGTCTATTCGGGTCGGTTCTTTTCGGGTCCGGGTCTATCCGGGTAAAAGAAATTTAGACCCACTAGGTACTTGTAAATTTTCGGGTCGGGTTCGGGTCGAGTATTTTTTGGTCGGTTCCGGTTTGGATCTTTGGGTCCGGGTAAAACGCCCAGACCTAATTCAAACCAAACTAATTATGATTTATTTCAGTTGGAAAAAATCTAGAATCAAATTAACCAGATCAAACCAAATTGATAAATAACCAAAATGCCCACCCCTAAGTTCTAAGATTCCTTCCTTTTTCTTATAAATAGGAAAGTCCCTTCCTCTTTTTCTCTATTAGAGAAAGTTTTAGTGAAGTTCTGCAGAAATTCCAAGAGTCAAACCATCAAGATCCGAAAACCTTAGCCCCCGACAACCACCACCACCACCGCTGGCTGTTCTCTGCCATAGACGTCGATCTGCTTCCCCCTTCGCTCTCTTTTTTCGTTGTCTTTTAGTTCTACACTATAAGTTCATACCTACATCTTCTTTTTCTTCTTCTTCCTTTCAACGATTTTTTACTGAGAGTGGCAAATCTGATTCTTAATCCTTTTCCCTATCTTTTTTTGTGTGTGAGACTGCAGATCTGTGGTTTTGTGGCTGCGTTCTTCTTCCTCTTCTAGATTTGGATATATGTCGTCGAGTAAGAACAAGGTGAGGACCCGACCATTAAATCTACTCATGTCTTGCAAGCCTTCAAGGAGCAGTCCTTGTTAATAAAGTCTATGGCGTAGATTAGATCTATTCGTTTATGTATTGTTTGCTTGATAAAACTATTAGATATGGTTGTTGACTTGTGTTGATGTGATAAAAGCACATAGATATGTTAGGTTAGTAAATGATAAACCAGTTGTGTGAATTGTTGAATGAGACTAAGTGATTGAGAAAAGTGAATTAATGTTGTGTGTGGTTGTGACACCGAGAACGAGTGTGGTCGTGTGGGGATGTGTGGAAGTGTGGGAAGTGGCGCTGGTAGGATCGAGTCATGCCGATCCACTTGAAAGTAAGCCATCCACTTCTTCAACTACAAAGGATCTGCAAGTTCCATCTTGTTCAACACGACGATCCGTTTTGAAGGAAAATGCGAAATTTTTCTAAACAAGTCATACTCAGAAGACAACGGAATCTACAAAAAGAAAAAAAAACTTAGCTTGGTTCTCTGAGGCAATTAATCGAACACTTTGAAGACAATGAGATGAAGAAGAAGAAGACATACACGAGCATCTCCGATCTCGAGTACGAAATCAACAAGCGGTATACGTTCAGAGATTGCACGAACCGATGCGGCCATGTGAGGTCCGTACCATCTCCGGTTAGGGTTACTAGACGCCTTGACCACGGCGTCTCCGATTTCCCTCTCAATCTTCCAGCTCTTAGCCGTTGTCATTTCAACGTAAAATATCTCCCTTTTTTGACTTAAAACCCATAAATACAAAGCACCCTTATGGAACTTAATACCTCGAATGTAAAGCCCATATATAGCCCATTAGACAGAGGATTCTTCTGCATGTCAAGCTCCTGCCACTGAATTTCTCACTAACATGTTCCTGCGTTCCCGTTACATTACCATCAAACTAACATCAACGTTTCAAATTTGTTGGTTATTTGGGTTGTAACCCATAAATTTGTGAATTATATACTTGGATAATGATTGAATCGCGCACGAGGTCACTTTCCTTAAAGAGTATTTCGACCCTATTCCAAGCCTTTGGGTTACACGAAATCCCTTTGTAGGATAAGACAATCAAAGTCACATTCTTGTTCTAGGCTAAGATACAAGAATAACAAATAGA
>CAKOAT010864043.1:78534-161401 GCA_932364175.1 Eruca vesicaria subsp. sativa
AAAGGTAGTTATTACCAAAGGTTGCAAATATCAATATGGTTATCACCAAAGGTTGCAATCATTAATATGGTTATTACCAAAGGTTGTAATCATCAATAGTTGCAAGCTTTTATTTATGTAGTTGTGATTGTTCACATAAACAATTGCAATGGTTCATTGCACCCTTTCACTTAAACCCTTTCACTTAAATATATAACAAAATTTAGAATGCAGAATCTTTCTATAGCTCAAAACTGATAAACTGTTTTAATCCAACCTATTGATCAATAGTAATGCCATAAAACACACGTAAATTATGGATTGCATAGATTGCTGAGTTGTTTCAACTTTGAGAACAAAAAGTCTCAATGTGAAAGAAAGTGAAGCAGCATAGATAAGGAGTGGATGTCTGGTTGCTTGGACCAATGAAGTTTCCATTAGACATTGATAACGAGTTTCCAAGTTCAGATTACTCATTTTTAAGCATATGATGTTTCGTATAACCCCTTGTAAGACTAAATAAAGAACTGACTAAAAAGCACAAGAAGACATTAAAATGAAAAACACAGCTCTGGCCCTCTCTCGTTTTATGAGAATAAATAGTAAAACAAGGCCAACAAGCACCTCACAGTAGCATAGAAATCAAAAAGACCATAGCAAATAACATAGGGAAGAACAAAAGCATTAACGCAGCTTTATATATTTTCCATAAGCCATATAATAAAACGTACAACCTTTCAATCTTTCAATCAATCAAATTTAAAGCAAAACTAACATGATTAGCAAAAAAAAAAAAAAAAAAATTAAATAAAATCAAAAGCTTCAATCTTTCAATCAATCACGACAAGATCTTTATACTCCGGTCCGGATATAACAGCGTGCATGATCTTCATGGGATCAATCTGTCCATCATTATCCAGAAACATTTTGATCAAATTCTTGGAAAACCCACTCATCAACGCCACACCTTTCTCGCTCTTGGTCACCGGCGTCGATTTCGAGTCCCTCAGATTCCAAAACACTATCTCCGGCACAACTCCTCCGTATCCTTTCTCTTTGTACTTCCTCGTGATCACCTGATAGTTTGTTTCCCAGCTACTCGTTTCCCTTCTGTTATAACGAGATGGTGACGACGAGGCTTCGTCAAACTCCATGTCACTAAACAAACACCCTCTTGATCATCTCCTCGGGCTTCAGCTTCCCTTCAACCGCCACTTTCAATATCAGATCAAACACTTTCTGAAAGTCAGTGTTGCCTCCCCAATCCATATCCCTCACGAACTCTGTCTTTGATCTCAGGTCGTCTCCCTCCACCAAATGCAACTCTGGAGTCTCGCTGAAAGTTATCAGCTTTCCTCTCCATGGCTCCTCCGATAGCTCAGAGACGAGTAGACCCAGCGCGACGGATACTTCCATGGGAGTACCTTCCATAGATCCCGAAACGTCAGAGATAGCGATACAGTTGGTCAACGAACCTTTCGTCTTCATATCATCCACCATTCGTTTCCACTGCAGCTCAGCGACTTGTCCACCGTCTCCTCCGTTTAAGTCACCGATTATCTCATGTGGCAACACAGCAACTGAGGAGCCATGGTTATGGTTAATTTGTTTTTAGGGGAAGCGAAGATTTTATTGGTAAAGCTTTATTGGAAGCCAAGAGATGAAGAAGGATGTTGTTTTGGCCTTGTTTATATATTTTGAATAAAAAACCTAATCTATTGGCTTGGGGATCACGTTTTATGAAGTCGGCGATACGTAAAGTTGTACTGTAATTTGCGAAGTCGGTGGGCCAAAAAGCAGTTTTATGTGGCTAAGGGAATTTTTATTTGTTGTATGTTATTATTTTATTTTCAATTTTTTTTTTTTGTAAAGTATTGTTTGGTGATTTATTATTCACTGTTTACTGTTTGAATCTTTTTTTGTAATTATTCTAAATTTGATCTTATTTACTTAAAACTAGGTGACCGGCCCGCACCCTGTGCAGGTATATACAGATTCAAATTATGGACTTAATAATACAATATTTTAGAAGTAATAGATTTTATATCATAAGACCACCGTCTTTAAGGTAAAGCATCAGACACAGAAAAATGCTGGTACACAATATTTTACATGGAGGAGATAGAACAAAGTAACTTCAGTATCAATATGTAGTTATTGTGTGTATTTATAATTGCAACATCACAAAAAAATTTGTGTGTTGAAGGTTAAATTTTATTTTCCAAATCTGAAATTAATAGTATGTAGTTTTTTATAAGTAACATATTTTCTATTATCACTAATTAGAATTGTATTGTATATGTGTTGTAATTCTTTATTTTAGGTGAAAATATTTTTATGCATAAATACATATTCTCTATTATGCTAAAGTTATTTTATAAACAATTTTTGTTGTTAACATACATTTGTACTAAGCTCTAAATAAAAAATTTTGTGTTTCATTATGATATTAAGATATTTTAGGAATGTCTAAACATAGATTTAAAAAGTAAAAATTAATAATCATATGTTTAATCATGTTTGTTAATACAAACACAATATTTATAATGGGCCCGAATTGCACATAGAAATAAGAACTTGAAATACAAAAGATACTAATCCCGGCCCGAATGGCCCAAAGTAAAAACATCTGAACTGATGACAAAATTGTGTGGTCGATGACCAATCACTTTTAAAAAAAAAACAGAAAAGGAAAGAACAAAATTTTATGTCTCGATGTTTCTTTATCGAAAGACGATTTCCATGGCCAAACTTTAATCGAAGCTAGAGCACTCATGATACGAACGGCCGCGGCTTACTTGTGGTGGTAAAGATGGAAATGACTGTTTGAAGAGGTGCAAATCGAGGCAGCAAATCAAAGTACTTCACATTTTCCAATCTATTTAGGTGATTTTCTCTATTTTTTCTTTTAGCAGATATAAAAATCTAAAAAGAAAATCTTACTTGTTTTTTTTTAAACTTTTTATGCATGTTGGATCTGAAGGCATCCGTGAAAAACACGATGAGTTTGAGATGGTTGAAGAACTTCACCTTTTCAGGTCTCTTTGACAAATTCCTAAGAAGATTTGAAAAACCACAAAAAGATAAATCTGATTTCGCATCTTTCTTTTTGATCCATAGTTAATAGTTAATAAAAATCTAATTGTTGTAAAATTGATTAAAAAAAAATCTGAATAACAAAAGCCACATAACAGTGGCAAGAAAGCCTAAGATTCTTTTGACATTTCTATTTACTGTTAAAGTTATTAATTACAGCTCTAGTATCTGTGTTTAAGTGTCTTAAAAATGGTGATTTTTTTTTTCCTTTCAGGAATAATTTACCCTCAGAGAAAATATTAATATTCAAAATACGAAGATTATGGATTTCATTATTCTATAAAGAGAACATGAATTTAAAATAAAAGATAAGTTATTTCCAGATACATTGTCTTCTTTCACGTTATTATAAATCCTAATTTCCATATAAATACAACATGATTAGTTTATTAATATGTGTATAAACAACATAATGATATCATGTTCAAGAAAATACCTATATAGACCGAAGATAAAATCTTAAAGATGAATAAAACATCACATTTGTTGAAGACATCAGTCTCTGAAATTGCACGATTAATCAAGAGCTGTGATGCCTCAAATGCATTGGTGATTTGAAGTTCACCTGCAGCGAATATATAGATAAGTATATTATAATACAATTAATATCCACTTGAAAATAATATTATCTATTAATTTTTTTTTAATTTGTTTTTAGGGGAAGCGAAGATTTTATTGGTAAAGCTTTATTGGAAGCCAAGAGATGAAGAAGGATGTTGTTTTGGCCTTGTTTATATATTTTGAATAAAAAACCTAATCTATTGGCTTGGGATCACGTTTTATGAAGTCGGCGATGCGTAAAGTTGTACTGTAATTTGCGAAGTCGGTGGGCCAAAAAGCAGTTTTATGTGGCTAAGGGAATTTTTATTTGTTGTATGTTATTATTTTATTTTCAATTTTTTTTTTGTAAAGTATTGTTTGGTTATTTATTATTCACTGTTTACTGTTTGAATCTTTTTTTTTGTAATTATTCTAAATTTGATCTTATTTACTTAAAACTAGGTGGACGCCTGCACGCCTGTGCGGACATTAATATAATATATACATTGCATGAATAAAAAGTAATATAAATGTATAAATATATTGTAATTTTCTTTCTCTTTTACATAGATTCTCTGTTTTTAATATATTTTTCTATTTTACTCATTTCGTTTCTCCTTGTATTTTTTCACACATTCGTTTTGTTTTTTATGTATCTCTCTTTGCATTATTTTTGTATGTCTTTGTACACCTCTCTCGCTCTCTTTTTCTTTCTCTTTCTCTCTTAGTTGATCAAATAATCTCAAAATCTCTTAAACTTACATTCACTCTCTCACAATCATCTATATTCATTCTCTTACCCTCGTCATTAATATGATCCTCAATATTTCATTTTAAAACTCTTTTTATCTCTTTTTAGTTGCCAAATTTTCACCAGATTTTGTTAAATTTTCTAAACACTTTGACATAGTATTAATAAATGATTTCAGAATCTATCTCACTTATATTCAGTCTCTCACTTATATTCTTTTTCATCTTCATTATGATCATAACCGACTATCTAATATTTATCATCACCATATCTCCCTCTCTTTCTCCTTTTCTTACATATTTTTTATTTAGAATTTAATATAAAATCACAATTGACTAACTAAATAAATTCATTGTCAAATTCTCTCCAATCTTCACACTATCTTATCAAACATTGATTCCTTTGACCAAGATTTTCATTGAAAAAATAAATATTTTATTATTAATTTTGTTTTTCTTTAATTACTTCATTACATACATATTTTAAGTAAATCTAAATAACTGTATTTCAAAAAAGTAGATTTGATTAAATAATTATATAACATAAAATATCTTAATTCTTAAATGATGTGATGTCATTATTTTAGACATAGATTAATATAAACATGAGATTCAACAGTTTTACTATATCAAAATAACATGTTTCTAGTTGTATAAATTTTGTTATAACTTGTTATCATATATTTTTAAAGTTTATTACACCGGAAAAAAATTATCATTATTTTAAAATAATTTATTTCAAAATTAATTTGCGTTATATTTTGCATCTTCAACATTAACAATTTTATAACTTATCATTTATATTTATCTTCCTTGCTCAATTTTTCCTTATATGTTGTATAAACACCTAAAAATAATTAGTTTACAATTATATTAATACCTAAAAAATATTTTGGTATACAAATAAAAAAATATGTATGTACAAATACAAAATAACGAAGAATACAATAAAATGTTTTATTATTATTCACTCATGATTTTATTTATGTCTCTTTTCTTTTTTTTTTCTTATTAAAAATAAACATGCCAATTTTATTATACTTAAAGCTATATGAATTATATGAATAAAATATTAACTCTAATCTTGTATTAATATAATGTTTTGATTTTTTTGTAATTTTCTATTATAATAAAATTTTTATTTATTCATATTTTTTTAAAATGGCATACCATATAATTTTCTGTTTTAAATATAAAATACTTAAATAATTTTTGAAAATGATAACTCAACTATACTATCAACATTTATCTCTAGAAAATGATAGATTTTTTTTTAAAAAAATTACATTTGACTGTTTTTCATTCATTGAACATATTTTAAGAATACATATATATAGTGAGTGAGTATTAAAAATATTATTAGTTTTCTGTAATGTATGATTTTTTATCCACTATTAATAGAAAATTTTTTAAAATCGTTTATATACTTATTTCTATAATATAATATGTATTTATATGTATATTCTAAATTTTTATAATGGAATATGTGATATTTAATTGTTTCTATAAACAAATTCTATTAATCCTATGTATTTAAGATGATTAATTGTTTGTTTGGTAATATACATTTGATTAGGTAATTCTAGGATTAGTTTCCTTTTAAAAAACTTTAATTAAATAAATAAAAATTCAAATGCCAACAACCAATCAAATTAAGAGAATTAATTCTACATTGCACCTATGAATGACACGTAAGCAAAATTCATTAAAGTGACTTCTCTTTTAATATATAGAATGAAAATTTAGTGTGTATATCTTTTTTTCCTTAGATTTGATGGAACGTAAAGGGAAACAATATGATAATAGATTTTTCACTTTTCCAAACTTATAGACTTCTTTATTTATTTTGAATATGTATAAGTATTCTGTAACTTTTACTTAACCATTAAATCTTTATTAAACTTTTCATTAAACACAGAAAAAAACTTTTTATTAAACTCAAGTTATATTACATAACATAATTAAATTTTAATTAGTCTATTTTTATATCTTATTAGTTCTTGGTCTTTAAATTATTTTCAGTATGTAATAATTGTTAATTATTTTTATATCATTTTGTATTCTAGGTTAACGTTAAATTTGGTAGTAAAAGAGGAACAAAAAATATGTGAGATTCATTATTTTTATTTTTGTTGGTATAAATCTAATGAAATGTATAAAGATTAATAGCGTAAATTGAATTATCCTCTTTCTAATGAATTTTATTTATTATAATTATATTATATATTTTCACTAAATGATTATTGGTTTATTATAATAATTATAATAATTAGAAATTTATTTATTATAATTATAAATTGATTTGTTTTAATTATATTATATATTTTCACTAAATGATTATTTTCTTAACAAAATAATTAATGTCAATGTTTTAGTTTCATTAAAAATAAAAGATTAAATATAGTGGTTTATAAGTTATTAAATTGTTTGAAACTTTTGGTGTCTATATTTAGTGTTTATTTCATGTTTGTTTGGGACATGTTATACTGATGTGATGTGGAGGGGGGATGTACGTGTCAAAATATAAAGTAAATGATGAACTAAAGAATGTAAATAAATAGTAGGGACCAAAATGAAAAAAAGAACCAGACAGAACTCTACCGTGTCTGCAAAACCAAAACTTAGAAAATTGTCCACGACGTTTCCTGGCGCAAGCTAAGAAACAGAGATTAGAGATGCGGAGGATGGAATTCTCAAGAGAGTACTCAAAAAACCTAGGAGCCAATCTCACACTTTCCTCGCATCTCTCTCCTTCTCTACAGACGGTGGTTATGGCTGTGGTGGTGAGTCTCAGCAGAAAAATAGCTCAAGGGTCAAGATCTTCGATCGATATCTCAAGCGCGTACATGTGTGGTGCTCACTCAAATTCATCTTAACATTTTAATTAGCCAAAGATTTTTTTTTCTTATTGGTTACTATTTTGTGTGTGTTTGGGTTTGACTCAGCGTGACCGAGCGGCGTGGCTGTCTCGCAATAAAAACGACACCTTTGTCGACGCTGTTGCTGAGAATCTTCTTGACCGTTTAGAGGTACACTACTCTTTTGTCTTTAATCGTATTAAAGACAAATTCGAATTAGCTATTAGCAAATTAAGTAGTTATGTTTTTTTTTCTTTGGCTATTTTATAAGGATTGTAAGAAGAGTTTTCTCTCTGCATTTTGTTTGGGAGGTTCTCTTGGTGCTGTTCAGCGTTTACTACGTGGTCACGGTTAGTTCTAGACTGTCCTGATTTTTTACATATATTTTTTGAATGTTGTTGTTGATGATGTTGTTTTTCGGATTCGTTGCACAGGTGGGATTGAATAGCTTATCATGATGGATACCTCACATGACATGATTAAATCATGCAGTGATGCATAGATGCTCAAGAAGATTCTTTAGATAATCCATCGAGACATCTTACTTGGTTGGTGATGAAGAGTTTCTCCCTATCAAAGAGAGGTAACAACAACACTATACTATAACCTCTCCTTTTTTATGTGTATGTTTAAACAACTATTGATATTTGTAAAATGTTGTCTTTAAAGTTTCGTTGATTTGATCATAAGTTCGTTGGGGCTTCACTGGACAAACGATCTTCCAGGATCATACAGGTTTTCCCTTTTTGTTGCTATTGCCACTGTATGTAGTGATTTGGTTTGTCTTCTTGAGTGAGATTAGTAATGTGTTGGTTTCGCATTAACTGCAGTGCAAACTGGCGATGAAGCCTGATGGCTTATTTTTAGTAGTGATTCTTGGTGGAGAAACCTTAAAGTTCGTCTTGTCTTCCTCTCTCATATGTTTTTCTTATTATACCTTTTTGTAAAATGAATCTGTATTTTTATCAGGGAGCTGAGGATAGCATGCACTTTGGCTCACATGGAGCGTGAAGGAGGCATTAGTCCCCGGCTATCCCCTATCCCCTTTGGCACAGGTGTGTGTGTGAGTGAATCTTGCAGCTTAAATGTAAAAATGCGACGAATGCAATTTGTAGACGACAAAACCATATAGTTGATTTAGTGTCGTACTGAATCAAGAAAGAACTGACTTAAAAATGTGTTGCATCTTTGATTTTATATCTTTCGGTATCATCTCTTCATGTGACGAAGAAGACGAAACATCGTCTGAGAAAATCGCCATAGCCATAAGTTTCTAAGACGCGAGGAAGAAAACTCATGAAACCCTAGCGGAGAACGGATCATTTCATCTTTACGGATTGGACTCATGGGCTGGGCTGGAAGTGGATATAAAAAAGCTGGTTATATTTGGAGCCCAAACCAATGCACATATCACGTCTTGAAGAAAGCCACGTGTCACGTTCCGAGATTCTTATTTAATGACGTGGCAAGCTAAGAGTAGGGAAAAACCTACTTTATATATATATATACAATGCTGTTTTGCACATTCCAAAATAAGTGTTACTTTTAATACTTAATTCTTAAATATAAATCGAATATTTATTATAATTCCAATAAAACATATAATAAAGCTTCAAATAAATGATTTATCATATAAATTTAAATTGGAAATAATAAATATATCACGTATTAAAATTTTATTAATGATCACATATTATGAATATGACTTTTTAAAAATACGAAATAAATATAGTTTTATTTTAAATTGTCAACCATAAATTAATTTGGAATTAAAAACACAGGTCAAAATATTTTTATTTTTAAACTGAGATGTATATACAAAATAAATTCAATGTTAAACACACGGATCACTGTTCACCATGATAATCCATTTAAAAATAATACTCAATTAACTTGTTCACGGATCATCTTTGCTATTTTTGTATTAGATTATAAAAAATAAATTTGTGCTTTGAAATCGTGAGTGGAAATCTAGTCTAATCTATTAAAACTGAAGTTTAAATTAGTCCTTATTTTTCCTAAAATATTATAAATCTATGCCACTGACCTAAACCATATTCAACACTTAAATCAAACCAACGAAATTGAATTTTGATAGCGAATCAAACATTGCGTCTATACCTCCCAAAATAAACTACCGGCTTTGCAAACTCTAACTAACCCCATCAATTAAATAGTTCGTTCAATTTAATTACTTTATCAAATGCTGACAAAAGAACAATAGTTTTATCAAACAAATTTAGGATGTTAAAGATGACTATGACATTAATATCTATTATATAAAGAAGAGTATCCTTCCTTCTAAAGCCCTCCACGTCGGATGCCAGCACATAAAGTCCACGTAGACAAGTGAACACGTGTCAATGCTGTATTGGTTCCGCTTTCCTTCTCTGTTTTATTTCATCTGATTGTGCGGCTTCAACGATGAATGAAAGTCTCTCTCTCCTCTTCATGCGGCGACAACCCTTGCGATTCTTCTCATCAGTCTCAATCTTAAACCCGTCTCTAGCACTTTGTTCCATTTAGACCTAAAGGCGAACCAAATCTCCGGCCAACTCCCACCTTCTTATCCCATCACTCTTCGGTATTTATCTCTCGCTGGAAACTCAATCTCCGGCACAATCATCCCCTTACAGCCACTCACAGACCTAACATACATCGATCATGAACCAGTTCACTGGAGCGATCCCACAATCACTCTTTCGTTCCACAACGTCATATGCTCCTAAAACGAAACAACTTCGCATCCATCAACGCCACGTCATCGGTGTTACCTCAAGGCCATGTTGTTGATTTGAGCCATAACTCTATCTCCGGTGAGTTACCTCCTTCTTCTCTATCCCTGTTCTCATTTCAATATTTTCCGGAATTGGCGACAGTAGACTTATAGGGTTTTTCCTGTTCTTCGAGATCTGAATATATAAACCAACAATGGAGTTTTCGGAGGGCTATGTGAGACGAAACTTCATGAAGAATCTCTAGATCAAGCTGTCAGACGTGTCGTTTTGTTTGAGTTTCTTCTCAAACGTCATCCTCCCAAGTCTTACTAACACTTGAAATGCTTTTCTTTTTCTAGAATGACCAATTTATATATCCTCCTTGATGTTGTTAAGAATCAATCTGGATATGGAAACTCTCAAGCGTCTCCTCACAGGTTTTTTTTGCCTCTTCAATTTTTTTCTAATCCTCACTTTGATCTCTGTTTCACTTTACTTTTTTTGGTTTTGTGTGTTATCAGAGAGATAAAGGTTAGCTTTACAGGATAATGGTGAGGAAAAGCGCCATTGAAGTCTCTGATACAATTTCAGAGATGGAGAATTAACAGCTGTTGATGAAATAAAGATGCCCTGAAAAATAAAAATACAATTTCATAGATGGAGAGTTAATAGCTGTTGTTGAAACGAATATGCTATGAAAAATAAAAATAAAATATACAGGTGCCAACACATCACTCCAATGTTTTGTTGGAGTAAGCTTGAAGAGACAAGAGTAATAACGTGGGAAGCAAGCTAAAGATAAGTACTAATCTAGTTGAGTTTAAAGATGAAGATAATGATGGTTGTTAGGAGTTATCTACAAGTATTGTTAGTCTTTATCTTATAGGTTTTGTGTCTATCTTTAGTTTCATATATATACATCCATCGAGTTGTGATGAGATGTNCAAGTATTGTTAGTCTTTATCTTATAGGTTTTGTGTCTATCTTTAGTTTCATATATATACATCCATCGAGTTGTGATGAGATGTATGAGTTTGAGATTATAAGGTTTTGAGTGAGTTTTGCCTTTAAGAGCTATATAAAAGAGAGTTATTCTTATTGTTCTTTTGCACACACAAACTCAAGAAGGCATTAGTTTCAACACGTGGTATCAGAGCATCAAAGTTGAAAACTATGTCAGATCTGACGGTTGCTACGGTGAAGGAGAAAGATACAGGATCAACATCAATTAAGTGCCCTTTGTTGAACAATACTAACTATACGGTGTGGGCTATCAAGATGAAGATTTTGTTGAAGGTACATGACGTGTGGGATCTCATTGAAGATGAAAAAGGTGAAGTTAAGAAGAACAACATGGCCATGGCACTCTTGATTCAGTCCGTTCCAGAAGCCTTGGTTCTGCAGATTGGAGGTCTCGGTACAGCTAAGAAGATGTGGGATGCGATTGAGACCAGACATGTAGGAGCTGAAAGAGTCAAGGAAGCCCGTTTGCAGACTCTTATGTCTGATTTCGATCGACTCAGCATGAAGGACAATGAAACCATTGACGAGTTCTCAGGAAGGATGTCAGAGATTGCTTCAAAGTCTGCTGCTCTTGGAGAAGAAATAGAAGAAACAAAACTTGTCAAGAAGTTTCTAAAGAGTCTCCCTCGGAAGAAATACATAACTATTGTGGCTGCACTTGAACAAGTTTTGGATCTCAAGACTACTGGATTTGAGGACATTATCGGACGTCTTA
The DNA here is from genome assembly GCA_932364175.1 of Eruca vesicaria subsp. sativa. Taxonomy (NCBI): domain Eukaryota; kingdom Viridiplantae; phylum Streptophyta; class Magnoliopsida; order Brassicales; family Brassicaceae; genus Eruca; species Eruca vesicaria. The sequence goes on from CAKOAT010864043.1 coordinate 90,213, forward strand.
AAGCTTATGAGGAACGAGTTAGTGAGGAAGAAAGCGTATCTGAAGAACAAAACAAGTTGATGTACGCTAACTCAGATCAAAGCATGAATCGAGGTTACACAGGAGAGAACAGAGGTCGTGGTCGTGGAGGAAGAAATTTCAACAGAAACAGAGGTCGTGGTCGCTACACCTATGGGAGAGAAGAGAGAGATGCTTCTAAGATCATGTGTTATCGTTGTGACAAACTTGGACATTACGCTAGCGACTGTCCTGATCGGTTACTGAAGTTACAAGAAACTACAGAAGCTAAAAGAGAAGAGGACCCACAAGAGGCAGAAGAGTTGATGTTACATGAGGTTGTGTTTCTTAACGAAGAGAAGGTCAAAATCAACAACTTTGAGACGAAACATGACAGTAAGAATGTGTGGTATCTTGACAACGGTGCAAGCAACCACATGACTGGAGAACGTTCCTACTTCACCACACTTGATGAGACTATCACAGGAAAGGTGAAATTTGGTGACGACTCACGCATCAACATTGAAGGAAAGGGGTCCGTTGATTTCAGTTTTGAGGATGGAACAAAGAAGAGTATGTCGAATGTGTACTATATACCAGCACTCAAGAGTAATATTATAAGCCTAGGCCAGGCCACAGAGTCAGGATGCGAGGTTAGAATGAAAGAGAATACTTTGCTCATGTACGATCGAGATGGAAAGCTCTTGATTAAGACTGGTAGAGGAAAGAACCGTCTGTATAAGGTGACATTGGAGGCTGTGAACGCGAAGTGCCTACAAGTAATCACATCAGATGAGTCCAGCAAGTGGCATGCGAGATTGGGCCATATCAACTTTGCAAACATAAAACTAATGGTGGATAAGGAGCTTGTTACAGGAATACCGAAGATTGCTATCACAAAGCACACATGTGTCTCATGCTTACTTGGAAAACACGCAAGGCAGTCATTCCCTCAAGCAACCAAATACAGAGCGTCTCAGAGGCTTGAGCTACTACATGGAGATCTCTGTGGTCCAATTAACCCTCCAACGGCGAGTAGAAACAGATATGTGTTTGTTATAATTGATGATCACACAAGGTACATGTGGACTCTGTTGCTAAAAGAAAAGAGTGATGCCTTTGAAAGATTTAAGAAATTCAAGACATCAATAGAACAAGAGACTGGTGAGAAAATCAAGACTCTCAGAACGGATAGAGGAGGAGAGTTTACATCTCAAGAGTTCAACAGTTTTTGCGAAGAGAATGGAATTTCAAGACACTTAACTGCACCATATTCGCCTCAACAAAATGGTGTAGTTGAGAGACGTAACAGAACAATTCTTGAGATGACAAGGAGCACTTTGAAACACATGAGCGTTCCTAACTACATGTGGGGAGAGGCTGTTAGACATGTCACCTATCTCATCAACCGGTCTGCAACAAGAACACTGTCTCTAAAGACACCATATGAGATGTTTAAAGGAGGAAAGCCAAATATCTCTCATCTGAAGGTATTTGGATGTATTGGGTACGCTAGAACAGAGACTCCTCATAGGAAGAAACTAGATGACAGATCACGTGCTCTAGTGCATTTGGGAACAGAACCAGGAACCAAGGCCTACCGTCTTTATGATCCATCAAGCAGAAAGATTGTTGTGAGCCGGGATGTAGTGTTTATGGAAGAAGAAAGGTGGAACTGGAAGGATTCTATGGAGATGAATGATGCAGGATCATTGAGTATTAAGCTTGGAGAGTTCGGTAACAGAGGACTCAGAGAAGCAGATTGTGATAGAGAAGTCAATGTCACGAATGTTGTTGGGAAGGAACTAGTCAGTGGAGAAGTGAGTAGAGAAAGCAGCAATGTTGAGAGTGATGTAGTAGAGATTTCAAGTGAGGAGGAAGAAACGCAGGAACTTGAACCAGTTTTAAGGAGATCCACAAGGATCAAGGCAACTCCCAACTATTTAACAGACTATATTCTGTTGTCTGAGACAGAGTGTGAGTGGCTCTTGATGTCACTTAATGAAGAACCGTGGGACTTCTCAGAAGCTAAATGTATGACAGTGTGGATAAAGGCGTGTGAAGAGGAGATTAATTCTATTGAGAAGAACCACACTTGGAGCTTAGTTGATATGCCTATAGGAGCAAAAGCAATTGGCTTAACATGGGTATTTAAGATAAAACGCAATCCTGATGGCAGTGTCAACAAATACAAAGCGAGGTTGGTAGCAAAGGGCTATGTGCAAAGGCATGGTATAGACTATGATGAAGTGTTTGCACCAGTAGCAAGATTAGAGACAATTCGACTCATTATTGCACTAGCTGCAACACATGGTTGGGAAGTGCATCACCTTGACGTCAAGACCGCGTTTCTTCATGGAGATCTTAAGGAAGAGGTTTACGTTAAATAACCTGAGGGCTTTGAGATCAAAGGCAGTGAAGAGAAGGTGTATAAGCTCTCCAAGGCTCTCTACGGTCTTAAACAAGCACCGAGGGCTTGGAACTACAAGCTAAACAAAATTCTGCGTGAACTTAACTTCACACGATGTTCAAAAGAGTCTTCAGTGTATCAGAGAAGGAAGAAAGAAGATATTCTGGTTGTGGCTGTTTATGTCGATGATTTACTCATTACTGGCTCAAGTTTGGTCATGATCCGTGAGTTTAAGACAGAGATGGCTGATAAGTTTAAAATGAGTGATTTGGGGAAGCTTACATACTACTTGGGAATTGAAGTATTGCAACATGATGATGGTATTACTCTGAAACAAGAAAGGTATGCTTCAAAGATATTAGAAGATTCGGGTATGAGCAACTGCAACTCCATTCATGTTCCAATGGACTTGAACGTAAAGATGTCAAAAGCTGAAGAAGAGAAAGGAGTTGATGAGAAAAGTTATAGAAGAAGTATAGGGTGTCTACGATACTTGCTACACACACGCCCTGATCTCTCGTATAGTGTGGGAGTTCTTAGCAGGTACATGATTGAACCTAAGGAATCACATAATGCAGCACTGAAGCAGGTTCTGAGATATCTACAAGGGTCTATTTCCTATGGACTCAACTACAAGCGTGGGAACAAGACAAGACTGTTGGGTTATAGTGATAGCTCACTTAACGTGGATGTTGATGATGGGAAAAGTATCACTGGACACATTTTCTATGTGAACGAAAGTCCCATCACCTGGTGTTCTCAGAAGCAGGATAGTGTGGCGTTGTCCTCGTGTGAGGCTGAGTTCATGGCGGCTACTGAAGCAGCCAAACAGGCGATATGGCTTCAAGAACTCCTGAGTGAGATCACCGGTGAGGAATGTGAGAAAGTAACCATAAGGGTAGACAACAAGTCTGCAATCTCGCTTACCAAGAACCCTGTCTTCCATGGGAGATCTAAACATATACACATGAGGTATCATTTCATAAGAGAGAGTGTGGAAAGAGGGCAGGTTGAAGTCGAACATGTGGCTGGAAGATTGCAGAAGGCTGATATCTTGACGAAAGGACTCGGGAGACTTAAGTTCCAAGCAATGAGGGAGCTTATTGGAATGGTGGATGTGTCAATGATCAACTTCAAGCTTAAGGGGGACATTGTTGGAGTAAGCTTGAAGAGACAAGAGTAATAACGTGGGAAGCAAGCTAAAGATAAGTACTAATCTAGTTGAGTTTAAAGATGAAGATAATGATGGTTGTTAGGAGTTATCTACAAGTATTGTTAGTCTTTATCTTATAGGTTTTGTGTCTATCTTTAGTTTCATATATATACATCCATCGAGTTGTGATGAGATGTNCAAGTATTGTTAGTCTTTATCTTATAGGTTTTGTGTCTATCTTTAGTTTCATATATATACATCCATCGAGTTGTGATGAGATGTATGAGTTTGAGATTATAAGGTTTTGAGTGAGTTTTGCCTTTAAGAGCTATATAAAAGAGAGTTATTCTTATTGTTCTTTTGCACACACAAACTCAAGAAGGCATTAGTTTCAACATGTTTTAGGTAACTACCTTTAGATCAGACTCTGTGTTCTTAAATGAATATCTTTTAAGTGTTTTTCTTTCCTTCTGCAGGAAAAAAAAGAGGCGTACAAGCAGCAGTATGTGTAACACGCTTTTCATAGCAATATTGATATTGTCTCTTCGATGCACTGAATAGATGTGAGAGGGAGGCGGTGGAATTGCTACTGTAAAAAGGTATCCTTTCCTGCTTAATAATCATCTCATTTTTTCGTTCAGTATAATGGCTACTCCAATCATTCTTTCTGATTGGAAGACCGGCTGATGCTCCTCTATCATTCAAGTGAGGTTGCTCCGTTTTTAGGATGGCAGGAACGCCCAACGCGGTGGGAAACTATGGGAGTCGATATGTTGCTGTTTGATTTCCAGGTTTGTTCTGTTCCTCCGCTTGAATTCATAACTGGATTTTTTTTTATTATAATCGAATTTTTTCTGTTGTCTTCAACCGTTATTACTAACAAGACTAACAATTCCTGTTTAGATCTTTAGAACTGGTTAAGTGATTGCTTCCTAATATTTTCCTGATTATACATGGATGGTCCGTCGTGTTGAATCTTAGTTAACAAGTTTTTCTGATTATTTTTTGTTTGCCGTATGTGCAGGCGACCATGATGCCGGCGACGGTGAATGTAAACCTGCTTGCAACTCACAGGCCTAATACATCTCCAGATTTAACCTACGCAGACTGCTACAACACGTCGTGGAGTCTCAGGTTACATGTATGGCAACGAGTAGCTAGGGATTCACGAATGATCATAGTATGTGGCAACCTATGTTGTTTTTCATTTTCAGGTCTCTCTATTTGTTGTATTATTGCGAATCTGATTTGAGTTTTGCATACTCACTCTTGGGTTGGATCTTCTGCTCATAGGTCCATCCATTTCTCCGGAAAATTGAATAAAGCCATGAGTTGCGCAAGAGGAAAAAGAAAGTGATCAAAAGCTCCAATGGAGAGGTGATTCTGGCATTTAAAGGTAACACCCTCGACCCTCCCCCCCCCCCTCCCCCTTTTGTAAAGATTATACATTGATTTTGCTCAAGTTCATGTTTTTATATGTTTGGTTTGCGATTGTGATTTCATTGGGTTGGATATGATTTAGTTCAGCTGTTTCACGACTGGTGAAATAAAATGGATTTTCATACCCGACATTCAGTATTTTTGGTTAATTAATAGAAGAAAACAGAAAATGAACTGCTTTTGTATTGACAACGTTTGTAGTTTTTTGGGTTTTGCGAGTTTACACTGATCTTCATTGGTAGTGGTGTACAATAGGTACATGCATCTGCGTATTTGCAGAGTGATATAGCCACTACAGAGAGATTCATTGTCAGATGGTGGATGCACTAAAAGAAAATAAAAACAAGAAGAGGGAGGAGAAGAAAACATGTGCAATATTATATTCTCATACTGCTTTTTTATTTGTTTATTTAGTGATTAATGGTGGAAACTATTTTTTCTATCATTGCAGTTTTAAAAAATCTGCTAGCCATTTTCTATCATTGAGAGTTGGTAAATTTATATATTAACAATTACTGGCAGGAGTTGTTCAAAATAATAATTTTGGTCACGTATACCCTGTGTAGAGTCATAATTTTGGTCATGTACACTCTTTTTTGTTCGAGGTACGATATTTTCTCTTAGAGGAGCTCATCTCATATACTGTGTCACTTTCTGGGGTCTCTGCAAATAATTCGGTCTGTGTCCGTTTTAGTGCATAATGTTTTTTCATAAAGGGCTTTTAGTTCACCAAAGCTCATGGAAGAAACTTTAGATGTTGCTGAATTTTGATTCATATAATTCACCGGTGTGTCTAGACAGAAACAGATTTGTGTTGCTTTATGTTGCTCCGTAAGCATGACGAATTGCTTTTTTATGTGTCTTTTTTTTTTCTAAAGAGCATCCCAATTAAAGCGTCTCTGATCTCAATTATACAAGCTCCGAGTTACCACAATGTGTGCACCATAAGAAGTGAGGAAGCTGCGGTAACTCTGTTATATAGAGTTTAAACTAATTCTGCCATCTACTTGGATATCAGATTTCTAAGCTTTTGTTCACAAAAATAGTTTCATTTTTTGTTATATCAATTTCCCAAAACAATGGCAATAGCTAAATATAACTTCTCAAAGTAACACATATATAGGGAAGAAACTATCCAAATACAATTATGAAGCTTCTAACTTAATTTGACACAAATAAATCAATATCAAAGTTTCTGAAAAATTTAATTGATCAATAATTATCTAAATGATTTATTTAAAATATGTTACAATAAAAAATATGTACTGAAAATTTTATATAATATAGTTAATCAGCCAAACTTAAGAAAGCCAAATCTTAAGTAAAATTTACTTATTTAACAATATCTGCTGAACATTGTTGTCATACAAAATCAACGATTAACTTTGTGTGACTTAGGAAAAAAATTAAATTTCCAAATAATATTTTATTAGTCTAATATTATATGATGTTAATAACAGATACAACCAAGTCGATTTTTTTTACAAAAGTCTTAATTCTTGAATATATCATACACCATTTAGTACTCCGATTTGATAGTAAGATATATCGAATTATCTCATTATTTTTCAGAAAAAAATGTCATAGCAAGAAAAAAAATACTAAACAGATTTACAACTCTAATATAGTAAAATAATTTCAGAAGAAACTAACATCGTAAAAAAAATTCAATGTACTTTCTTAAACTTCAGTAATCTATATTATTAATTAATTTAAAATACATAAATAAAATAAAAATTCCAAATACCGTATGCATAAACAACCATATATTAAAAACGATAAACCCAAATAAAGATACAAATGTTTATATACAAAAATATAGACATTCCGCGCGTAGCGCGGGCCAGCCCTAGTTTTATATATATATACAACCAATCACTTGTCATATCGATTTGCATAGACTAGATATGTAGACTATGAATTTTATTTTCCGTAAACAAATATCAGAATAAACTACACAATATGGTAAATATTCGTGAAATCAAAATAGCTTCCCATTACGAAATCTTATGATTAATATATTTATCTAGATATTAACTAACAAGATATATTTATCTAGATAATTAATAGAAATACTTATTAATTAAACCAACAACTAAACCACATTAAACCGAGATACAATTTATACTAACAAATTTTTCTGTTACAATATATTTTCTTTGACAAACGTGTAAATCAAGTTTGATATCTTTTAGTTTAGATATTTTTTTCTAAAACCCTTAACACTCGAGCTTGGATTAAAGTCAAGGTCCATATGTTACTGAATTAAAATATATGGACCAAATTTTAATTCATAGCCAAATGGCCATATTCAATAACTTATATTGTTAGCTAACTTAAAATGAATAAATAACTGTAACACACAAAAAATAAAACACAAATTCAAAACTGAATAACGTATAGATCTTAGACATGTACTTAAACAATTAGGTTGATTAATACTAAAAATCAAGAGCATATCTATCTTATTAAAGTAAATATATTTTTGAAACATTTTTTTTTATTTTATCTATACTATTAAAAGAGAAGCAGTATTGAAAACTTTATTTATACAAAGTTGTTTGGATCATTTCCTTAGGAACTAATAATTTAATGGTTCTATTTAAATTTCGCCTAAAAATATATTACCATAAATTTCTCTAACAGTATAGTGCTTTAATAACAAAAATATATAATCTATTAAATTAGATAATTTTCCCAATTGATAGATTTTGAAGTATAACATATATGATAGGATTCGAGTCTTATCTAGTATATGGGCTTTACATAATTAAGTTTGAAATTACTAGAACTGATCCTAATTCATCACTCATATATAAATAAGAAAAAGACAAAATAAATATGCTAACCTTATTACTAAAAGTCAAATAACCTATTCGAATTTATGTACTATATAAAGTATACAAGAAGTATTTAATTTAAAAGAAAATATCAGATTTTTTCTGGATTTTTTTCTGGACCAACCGGTGTTGGTTCACGTGTTAATGACGGGTTTTGAGTTTATAAAGTTTGTAATTATTAAGTTTTCATTAATCTTAATTTTATGAAAATATATCAGTTGGTAAAACCTCTAATTGTATGCTATAAAAAAAAAGTAAGCCAAATTTACTAGATTGCGGGTCCGGAGCAGATATGAAAATTATGTTTATACAATTTGTAGGTATATAATTTATACTGGTAGACTTAGACTATGTATATCTATTAATTTAATTCATTGCATCTATGACCTATCAAGAAATCTAATTCCACCAATCATAAATCTAATTTTATTAATTGGTCTAAACCTATTGTATGTTTATAAACAGAATAAATAAATTATTTACATTAAAATTAAAATAGTATTGATCATTAGAAAACCTATAAAGTAAAATGAATAACATAAATACAATGGATTTACTTTATACAATAAATCAAATATATGAGAAGTTAAATAATTTTTTTAATATTGTAATATTTTCTGAGTTTTTGTCGGATTAACCAATGTCGGTTTCATGGGTTAATGATGGAATTCTAGGTTTTATTGATTTTTTAAAAAAAAAACAGATCAAACGTTTAATAAAACACAGTGGTTTGTTATTTATTTATTTTTATTTTTTAAAAAGCAGAGCATACGTTGTTTTAAAAACAGCATCATAGGTTTTTTTGTTCTTATAAAAAAAAAACATCATCTTTCACAAACACACTAGTTTCCACTGATAATAAATCAAGTGAAATCGACTATGACTCATTGTTTTCATTGCTTTACAACATCAAAAGAGCCAATAGATACATCAATTCCATTGTACGTGTTCCTCCAAAATCTTGGTCTACATAACCTAAACCAATATATTACAAAATATCAATATTTAAGTTATACTATATATCATTATTATTAGAAATTATATAATTCAAAGTCAATAAAAATTAAATCAAACGGTATTATCAATATAAATACTTTAATTATTCGACATCAAATTAAACAATTGAATATTTTCCTAAATAAATGACTTTCCTAAAGCTTTATCTATATTTAACCAATCATCATAACAAAATCTATATTCAAGCAATCACCAAAAGCTTCTTATTTTCTTTCTAATCTTGCAAATCACAGAAAATATCTAATTAATTAGTGATATTTATGTCTTATCCAAACTCAAACAAAACAATTTTGGAATAATATTGAATAGAATATTCCATTTTTAATGCTGAAGAATCACAATGACCAAATTTTACCTTATCTTTCCAAAAATTTAAGGCCCACTAATTTTAAATCTAAACCAAAATGCCCAAAACCAAATTACCCAATTCAATATTTAAAATGGACTTTGTTAGTAAAATTCTAGAGATTATTTTTTTTGTGAATTTTTTTTATTGTTGCTGTCTATTTTTTTTTTAGCAATTCTCTCAAATAACCCTCTTTTAAGTTTTTATCACAAAATAGACCTCGAAACTTAAAATGACAAAAATAGCACTTATTATTTTGAAAATTTAAATTTTTTCTATTTTTTAAAAAATTTGAAACCCTATCCCCAAAACCTCACTCTTCAACTTTAAACAAAAAAAAGTCGAGGTTTAGTTAACACAAAGGGTATAAATGTATATTTAATAAAACATTTAAGTGTTATTTTGGTCATTTTAATTGTTAAGGTCTATATTATAGACTTGTGACAAAAACTTTTTTAGGTCTATCCTAGTCATTTTCTTATTTTAAATAATAATTTTAATCACAAATTTATAGTATAATTTAATAAAATATATAAATCTAAACATGATACTCTAATATTTTACACGTAATTGTTTAGTTTAACAAGTAAAAAGGTACAATATCAAAAAAAGCACAAACCGATAGTTAGAAAAACATCAACATTATAACTCAATAACCTATGACATAAATATGAAATTTTACTACCACTAACACAAACATATAATTATCCAGATTATACAATCGCGCGGACACGCGGATCAAAAGCTAGTATCCATTAAATGGTCTTTTAATTGATTTTTAATAGTATTTAAAAAATAAAGTCTTTAAGAGACTTAGTTAAGAACTTTGAGATTTTTATGTCTCCATTGCAACTCTCTTGTTTTAAGGTTTTATGTGTGGTGGAATTCACAATCTCTTTGCAACGCATGTGGGATAAGATTCATTAGACAGAAACGATCTGTTGATGAAGACTTGTCCTAATGCTCTACAGCAGTGAGTGATATATATAGAGAGAGACAAGGAGGCTCAGCCTGACCTCGCTGCATCAATAGCGGCACAGTAACTAATTTTCTAGTTCCGTTGCCACTGGCTGCAACCAAGAGTTTTTTTCTTGTTTTGTTTCTACGACTTTGTGTTAAGACTTCAGAAACAAGTGAAACTAGGATAAAGAAAAAAGAACACACCTTGTTATCCTCATTTGCCCAGTGAGCATTGAAAAAAACAAACTTTGATTTTTTTTCTCAACACCAAAACAAAGCATTTACTAAGAACCTTATCTCAAACATTCATACTGATGTGAAATGAAACAACATCTAGAATTGTTTCTTAAATGCACATACTCTAACACTCAACAAAGATGCATACTTTCATATCCTTTTGTATTCAACAAACAAAACATAATTGTGCTTAAGAAGCTTACAGTGATGTAACTTTGAAGTTATTCTATGTGACAAGTCAAGATAGTAATTAGATTTAACGTGTACAGCATGGAGATGTGCTCCATACCCTTCGTCGAGACTAAACTCGTTGATACTAGACCATTCTCATTGACTACAGTTAACGACTAAATCATCTGCAAAAAAAAAGGTAAATCAGATTAAAACATTACCAAACACAGAACATCAACTTATTAAAACAAAATCATCAGAGAATACTTCTTATGAAGTCTTCTACAAGTCTTCTATGAAGAAGACGTACAGAAGACTTCCTCGTTTAACTAGAAACATTATTAAACATCAAGGTTTGTAACTTCATAATTATCACCAATTAAGTTAGGAATTCGACTATGTAATCCCAATATTGAATATTAAACATGAATTAACAAGAAAATATATTAAAAATTCATTTTAGTTTTGGATAAATTTGAAGTTTAATTAAGATTTATATAGAAGATTTCTTCTGAAGTCATCCGAGGAAGACTTCTTTTGAAGTCATCCTACGAATAAGTCATTTTTGCAATTACAAATTTACGAAGGAAGACTTCTAAAGAAGTTTACTCTACAAAAGACACCCTTAGAAGTCTTCATTTGTAAATATTGGCTTACTTTTGAAATTGAAATGTTTTCAAAATTCTCAGAGAAGACTTCCAAGAAAGTCTTCTCAGATAAACATGTTAGTTTTGAATTTGACCTAAGTTGGTCATATATTTGACTTTTTGTGGAAGACTTCTAGGGAATTCTACCTGGTGAATACTTCAAAAGAAGTCTTCTATAAGTCGTCTGGAAGTCTTCTAAATGTTGTAAGAAGTTTGCTGGGTTACTTTTGCAATAGACCATATTTGACTTTTCTAGAGAAGACTTGTTTAGAAGTCTTCCATTGGATGACTTCTATAGAAGTCTTCTACAAGACGACTTCTTTAGAAGTCTTCTACTTTTTGTTAAATGTTTTACTTTTATTTTTCAATTGCAAAAGTAACTCACGCAGACATCTCCCGGCATTGAGACTACTTAGAGAAGAGTTCTATAGAAGTTTTCTCCTGGAAGACTACTAAAGAAGTCTTCCAAAAAAGTCAAATTTCTGACCAATTTTGGTCAAATTTAAAACTAACATGTTTATCCGAGAAAACTTCTAAGGAAGTCTTCTCGTACAAATTCGAATTCTTTTTTACAAAAAAGGAAAGTTAGAAGACTTCTAGGGAAGTCTTCTATTAAAAACACACAAACGTTCAATTACAAAACTAACCTATGCATTGACCAGAAGACGTTTAGAAGAATTTTAGAGAAGTCTTCTCGATGAAGAATTCGTCGAACAGATCTGAAATATATAATGTGGTTCGTGATTTCATATCTTCAACTCATGAAATGACTTTCGTGGAGTCTCCAATCATCCAGAACTTCACCACAACAGCTACCTACTCGTTAATCACCAAGAATCGCGAGCTTATTGACCTTACATAATTTGTAATCAAAATCTTCAGTTTTTTTGATGAATTTTGAGAGAAAGTGTAAGATATATGGTTTGTGTGAATAGGAAATGAGAAAGGATGAGAAAAAATCGAAACTTTAGGGCATTAACATTCTCAGTTTGGTAGTTCATGGTGGTTGAGGTATTGATGTCAATGGTAAAGTTGTAAATATTTGGTGAAGATGAGGATAGTAAAGTAAAAGCACCATTTTCTCAAAAAAAAAAATAATGGCATTTTCGTGAATAGCGAGAACTTCTAGGGTGAATAGGACAAAACAAAATTTCAAAAAAAAACATAGGTTACTTCTGTGTTTGACTTGAAATTTTGAGTTACTTTTGAAAGAACCCCTAATTAATAATTTTAATGGCATGTCATTGTAAATAAATGGAAAATAAAGACGTGTTTTATTTTTATACTTTTATTTAAATAATTAGATTTAATAATTACATATTCATTTTTCAACTCCATATTTTGTTGCGGAAAAATTTTCAAATCATCGTTTCCTTAACATCATTTAATTATTATTGTTTATGTCAATTCGATTTTTCAGTTTCCTACATCAAGAACGATAGAGAGCAACAGAGATTCACATCTACTCAAGAACTCCAATTGCTGGTAAGATTAAAGCTAAATCGTCGGATAAGTTGATCGAAAAACAAGATTGGAGTCACGAGATGCATCCTTCACTAAAAAGTTGAGGGAATCAAAAGCTCCATTCTCAGGCCTCAAGGACATTAGCTTGCCTATTCCAATTAGAAATTTAATTAAAAGAAGCGGAATTTCCTAAAATATATAACATTTTAATTTAGTTTAACATTTTCATTTAGTTTAATACTCTATCCTCTACAAGATAAAATAGTGTTTGTGGGTTTTGTACATAGATTAAGAAAATATATTTTATCTTGATTGCATAAACTTATGATTAAATAAAAATATTTCAAACCAATGAGAAAATTGAAGTATTTTGTAGTTAGTTACAAATTTCAAATGATACTAAATTTTATGTAGAATAGTGAAAGCGTCAATAATTTTTTTTATAACACTGACAGTTTAATAGTACAACTTGGAAGAAAACGGTACAGAAGAAAATAAAGGACAATGAGATGTCATTAGGCATCATTAAGAAAGGGTTGTAGCTCACCGAAACAAACCCCTTATTGGTGAGCCTCCAAAGCGAGAAGATGATGAAGCCAGACCGGAGCATATCTGGCAATGAAAGCGTCAATAATTTTGCAACAAAAAAAATTATTTAAGCACCAGTTAAATTGAAACGGAGGAAGTATTAACATTTTATCTTAACTAGGGATTGACCTTGACAATCTGCCTTATGATAATGGAGGGATTTTATTCTCTCAAACATGCTTGAGTTCGTCGGATCTTCAAGGTTTTAAAAGCCTAAGCTGGACGTCAAAGATCAATGTTCCCCCATAAAAGCGAATCTCCAGGGCTGATGCTTTTTTTTGTAAAGACAGTGATTGTGTGTTATATAAACCGAATGAAGGCAAGATCCAAAGGAACCTGGGGACTCTTTGGATAACGGTTTTGATGAATCCAAAAATTCACTTAGAACTAGGGTCTGTGACTATGAAAACTTGACTAATAAGTAAGCAATAAAAAGAAAGACTATGCTATGTTCATGGATTGATCTTTGTGGGCCTTGACATGAATTGATCTTGGGCCATATTTCCCTTGGCTTGAGATCTCGGAATAAGTCTAGAGCAGGGTGAAACCCGGCTCTAATAATAACTCCCGGAGTCCGATGCATCTCTGGCATTCATATAAGTTGGGTACTGAATCCGACTTATATGATGTGTTTGAGACCATTGGACTTTTGCGTACTGAGATTGGGTTTGAGATTCCGGTTCAGTACATTTATTATCGGATTTGATGGAAATATTTTGATTAAAAGAAATCAAGGGATTCGAATTTCTCTCCTTCGAAAATGAATCATCTGCGAAGACGCAATCATGTGGCTCTCAATTTTTGAAGTATAAATTGATTTTTCTTCTTTCTTCTTTCTTATTATCGCTCTTCAGAGAAAGTGAAAGGTCTAGCTTCTTCGCCTCTCTCTTTCATTGTCTATTTTTGAATGCCATCTTTGTTTTCCTTTAAACCCCATGGTTTGGGATCGTATCGCTTTGATTGTCAGTCCTCGCCGTGATTAGTCAGGGTCTTGTTTCTAGGAGATCGTTATGATTTGTTTTGCTGTCTTAACTTTGCAGTTTGAACTATTGATTCTTCTTTTCTGTGTACGTATATCTGGTGAGTTTATCTCCGATTTAGGTGCATGTTTCCTTCCGCTTGTATATTGTGTTTTGATTTTTGGTGTTTTATTTGTAGTTCCTACTAAAATTGGTGAAGCCAACCGTTATAATCCTCGACCTTGTTCAGAGAGCTTCTGAGTCTACTCGACAGAGAGAGGCAAGAGAAGTAAGGAAGAAGGCTGCTCAAGACGAAGCATCTCGGAAGGGAGCTTCTAAGGACCATCCCATGCCCTGCTGTTTCTCCCAGTTCTTCTACGGGAGTCACAGCGTTGGCTGCTACCTCGGTTGAGGTGGCCTTGGTGTCATATACCATTGGATGCGGTTCGTGTATCGATGCGTCATCTCTCGGGGGTGCTGGCGTTGGTGTCACTGGAGGCACAACCATATCAATTGGGTCCTCTGACCGTGATATCACTCAAATGTTTAACCCTAAGAAGTGAATTACTCTCTGAAATAAGAGGTTCAGTTGTAGTACTTAGGGATCGAATCCACAGGGAACTAAGGAATACAATAGATATAATCTAAATGATTATGCTAGGTTGAATAGGTTTAAAATATTAAAATTGCAGTTTTGTAAGCAATGGTAAGTTGCTTAAGAGAATGGGTTTGGGTTTGAAACAATAAAAGAAAGTAGTTAGATTCAAGGTTGCTATTCAGATAATCAGGATTATAATGCTATAGATGTTTTAATGAATTGCCTGCAAGATATATGAGAACTTTGGTTCTTAGATAGATCTAATAGCAGTCGCTAAATCAACACATCCATTGATCTTATTGCCAGCAATATCGACCGATGTTTTGACAGCGATACCGGACGATATGGGTTGTTGTCGATCGATGACTCTATAGGAAGGATACTCGATATAGCATAAGATCGAACCAAAACTGTGTTCACCAAGATCATAGACCGGCTCTCGCACAACCCTAGAGGATCTAAGCTCATGCCAAATAATTCCAGGACAATGATTAACAAGTTAAATCACATCCATGATCATACTCTAGGTAGCTACTCTAGAGTAAGCATTAGGGTTCATTTGGATAATGAATATCAACAATTCAACATTCCATAGTTGGGGCTTATCCCTCATAACTATTTGAACCCTAAATCTAACAAAGAAATCTACTCAGACATAGCTGAGAGATTCATAACAACTAGGTAATAATAGAAACTCATAGATAGAAGATTGAACTTTTGGGTCTTGGAACAACAAATCTCTTTGTGTGTTTCTTCTAAATCTAGAATTCTAAAACCTCTAAGAAATTAAGATGAAAAGAAATACTTTATAGAATAGAACAAAGTAACAAGAAAAGTATGCAAAGCTTTTCAAGTACAAAAGGTATCAAAAAGCATGAAAAACATAAAAAACATGTCTAGCCAAACACAATGGTAAAAACTATAAATAAGAGTTCTATTAGGTTAAAAACTCATCAGGGGAATTATTGTAATATTGGGAAGACTTGGGCTTCAAGTCGGCCAAGTTTAACTTGTTCTCCACGCATCATATCGATCGATGGTACATGGTGTACATCGATCGATGGAGTATCTCGACTTCATCTTCGATAGAAGCGTCATCGATCGATTACACAGAGTGTGTATCGATCGATATGTATCCTCATTTTCTGATCTTCATAGTCATCTCGGAAAAACTCTCCTTTAAACTTCAAAAGGGCACCTAAATCATCATTTTACTCCAAAGTGCTCCTGAACCTGAAAACATACCTAATAGACTCCAAAACATATATAAAACTCATAAAAACATATCAAAACCATGGCTAAAAGCGGGTCAAAATCATGGTATATCAACTCCCCCAGACTTAATCTTTTGCTTGTCTTCAAGCAAACCATTAGTCTCTTTTGGAAGAAGTTTTAAAAACAGTAGGGACTTAATGAAATCTTTAGCTTTAAAATCATTACTTCTACTTTGTTGGAAGCCACACCTCATATTACTAACTACAGAAGTACATTATACCATATCCTAGCTTAGCAACCAAATGCATCTAGCCAATCTACTTAAACAATCATGTCTGTCTATCCCCTCTACTGATTTCATTTATGCATAAAATAAAGGTGTAGGCTTTACCTTGGGAGTATCGATCAAAGAACACTTGGATTCAATTCATACAAGTTTCAGACATTCTCATCCTGGTTCCTTTTCTCTCTTTATCCCCCTTCTCTGAATCCCAAACTTTCTTTTCTTTTATTTCAATCCCAATGAACAACTAATGTTCATATTATTGATCTTTCAACTTTTGTAGTCTCTTTTTGACAAAGTGTAGGCGAATAATGGGGTCATAGGTAATGTACCTCTCCCTCGCTTCCACAATGTGTGATCATTCCTTTGATTTAGAATAGTGGGGTCATGGGTAATGTACCTCTCCCTCTGCCTCTCAGGAAATCATCTCAATCATTTATTTTCTCTTTATGGGATGCCAAAGGAAGGAGAGAAGGAAACAAAAAAATTTGAGACTTTTACCTTCCAGACTTGCATGAGGATTCCGATCCCTTGTATACCAAGCCCCAAGACAAGAAATAGATGTCAGGTTAGGTTGCAAATCAGCTTTGGTTCTTCCAAACAATCATTAAAAGTGTTGTCATAGGATGATCGGTGATCCACTTTAGCATCTATAGTACTTTCTGCAATCAACAATTCTAAGAATGGTGCTAAAGAGTAGTAAGATAAAAAGCAAAAAAAAAAAACTATTTGAAATATTTTTGTCCCTTTCTTAACTCAATAAAACCAATTTTTGAAAACTTTTTAAAGAGATCAAAAAGGTAAAGTAGCATCAGTAATTCACTCCCCCTAGACTTAAATCATATACTGTCCTCAGTGTATAACTAGTCGGAGTTAGAGCATAAGAAATAATAAATGTGTAACTGATACCAAAATTGTGAACGATATACCTGACCGATGTTCGTATTGATCGATGGTGAGTCACTTCCATCGATCGTCATGGATAAGGTTATGTCGGGAGTTGTAGACAGGGTCTCATCGGTCGATGGAGGTAGTGATCGTGTAGCTATGTTCCTAAAAACAAATAAAAACGAAAGTAATAAGTAGGAATAAAACAAAACTAAGTAAGAAAATACCTAACAATGGGTTGCCTCCCACTTAACGCTTATTTAAAGTCATTTAGCTTGACTATGGAGGTATGGTGGCTAGTGAGGTGGGTTGCATGTACTTGTTGGGAAACAAGTATCCTCCTTGTCTTGTGATTCATCAAACCAGAAAGTTAAAAGGTTCTTGTGGCTTTCTCTCTTCGGTTCATACTAGCTTTCAAACCATGCACTTCAGTTTGGATCTTTTCTAACCACTCTTCCAGGCTGGCAATGCTGTACTGATAATTCCCAAGCATGTTGTAGATGTGTTCTGCATTCAGCTGCGTGGTTTCGTGGTGTGGGGTCTCGTTGGTTGATTCTGGAGGTTTTATATCGGTCGATGTATGGTGGGTTTCATCGATCGATGGGGATGGGTCAGGTCGGCTAGCGAGCTGTCTCTGGATATCTTCTACCTCCTTCTTAATATCCTCCACTGTGCACTGTAATCCTTGAACGTCACTCTGTACTGGGAACCAATACTCGTCTAGTAATCTGTAATCTTCTTCTTCACAAAATTCAATAGATCTGTAGATATCTCTTGTGGCTTCTTCAAGTTCTTCTCTGGTACAGTAGTCTGGTGCACGTGTATCGATTGATGGTCTAGGTGGGTCATCGATCGATAGCTTCTGTAAGTGACTCTCGATAGGTGCGTCAAAGGTTGTGTCGATCGATGTTGATTGTTCTGCATCGGTCTATGGTCGTCTCTGAGATTCGAGTTGTGCACGCAATATGTTGACTTCCTCTTGTAGGGCTTCTCTTTATTTTCATGCTAAGTCATTGCTAGACGTAATGCATAGTAGTTTTCCTTGAAGTCTCGATATGACTTTCTCCTGTTCTAGGCCCAATCATGCTTTCTCCCAGTTGTGTTCACTGGTTCTCTCATTCAGCATGTTGGTGACCTCTGCTTCTGTGTAGAGCTTGCAATCTGGAATTCCTTTAACATATTGTTCAGCATGCTCCGGTAAACAGATACAAGAGCGCCCAAATAGTGAGGCTCTTTTCAGCAGCTTCTCAATGTCTTCTTTGTATACATGGATGATATCTCCGTTAACCTCTCTTGCATAACCAGCTTCATCTCTGTAGACACCAAATTTGTCTTTCTTTTCCCAGGAGAAATGACGAACGCCGTGTTTGAAAGCTCTCTTCCCAATCCTGCGTTGTATAGGTCGATGCTCGTCGCCATGCATCGGTCGATGATCGCTGAAATTGGTGCTGATCGTTAGGGTAGCGGGGTGGTTGGGTGTAGGGGTTGACTGGTCCATTGGCCATCTGAAGGATGTCTGCAACGTCTTCTTGGGATATCGGAATAATTCTTCCATCTAGTGCTCGTGCATGACCTTCTGGATCTCTGAAAATACCATATTCATCCGGAATTAGTGAAGTAAAATCAAAAGTATGTGTTTGTACCTCGGATGGTGTTGATGTGGTATCGATCGATGGTTGGGCTGTCGGTCGATCTGTTGAGGAACATGTCGGTCAATGGTTGGTGCTCCGTGTCGGTCGATACGGGTGCTTCAGGTCGGATCGCGGATGGGAGTGGTGCTGTATCTACTGCAAAACTTTCATGATAACTGCTCGCCCAGCTTCCAATCGAGTAATCTCCGTCTCGTGGTTCGTGTGGGACATAGATTTGTGCACAGTAGGGTTCATCGCTCGTTGATTCAAAACGTCATTTGAGCGATCTGGGTTGGGGTATATTGGTCGATGGGGTAAGGTTTCCATCGGTCGACAGTCGGAAAATGCAAGATAAGAAGTTGCATCTGGCCTCGGTTAGGCGAAAAGATCTAGACTCGGTGGCTCGTTCCTCTGCATAATCGGCATCGTACTCATCAGTGGTGCCAAAATCGCTGTCTGGAAACTCGTCCTCAATCTTGGGGAACAGTAGATCGATTATTGACACGGTGTATCCAACGGTCGATTCGGGTTGGCTGGTATCGGTCGATGCTAGAAGACTGTCATCGGTCGATACGTCTGGATCGGTTTCATACGCGACCATGGAATCATACTCGTGGGCACAGAAACATGTTGCTACGAGTGCTGGGTTCTTCATTCTTGGAAACTTGATGACTAGAACAGAATGTAGTGGATGGTAGGGTTGATGAGTGTTAGACAGTGCTTGTTGGTTTTGAGATCACAAACGGCTCCAACTGTGGCTAAGAAGGCTCTTCCAAGTAGTAGAGAAGTCTTGAAGTTGAACTTGTTGGCTAAAACATGGAAGTCCATAGGAATTAGGGTTTCTCCAATCTGTACCTCAAGGTTTCTAACTATTCCTCCAGAGCTCTGCTGAGAACAATCCACAAAGATGAAGGATTCTTCACTAGGCTCGATCTTCAGACCTAGCTGGTCTGCCATAAGCTTGGGTAGGATGCTGACTCCAGATCCTGTATCACAAAGGGCACGAGGGAACTCAACACCTCTGATAGAACATGGTATTGTGAAGTTCCCTTGATCGCTCTTCTTCTCCAGTGTGGTCTTCTTCTTAAGACTGTCTTTGACTTGATGAAACATCCTCCTTATGTCTTCTTCTGTCTCTCTTGTTTCTCTGAAAAACATCCACAATCTGTGTGAAAAGTAGGCTTCTTCAAAAGGTTTCTCTTTAGGTATTCTGAGAACTCTTTTTCTGAAGCTTGACAATTCTTTCTCATTAACTTCCCTTTTATAAGGCTTCGGTATCTTCTCTTTTCTTTTTCTGAGAACTCTTCCAGCAGTTTCCTTTTCTATCTCCATGGACTCAAAGATATCCGTGGGTCTCTCCAAGATGGCTTTCTGAGGGCTTCTAGTAGTGTAATATCGCTCCCGGAATGTGTCAATACGTGCACCATCTATCTTGGGGAGTTGCACTCGGCGGTGGGGTACCGTGTATTGGCCGACACTGACTGGAGTGCGTCGATCGATAGCATGGTCTTCCTGTCGATCGATAGGATGGTAATCATGTCGGTCGATGTCTTGCGGTTCGGTCTTAATAGGGACGGGCGGATGTGGGTGACGTTCTGCGAAGGCTTCGTGAGTCATAGTCTGGACGGTACTGCACTCGTACGGGTACTCGTCTAAGTCCATCGATCGACACTCATCAAAGTCTATCGATCAATGTACATGGGAACGTATTGGTCGATGATCACGGGGTGATATCGATCGATAGTACTCGCGAACGAAGTCTCTCTCATCATCAGATTGCTGAATCTCTTCTATTACCTCTTGCCAAAAATCATCATCCAGGATGGCATTGATGTTATTGTTGTTGGCAAGC
Source organism: Eruca vesicaria subsp. sativa (assembly GCA_932364175.1). Lineage (NCBI taxonomy): Eukaryota > Viridiplantae > Streptophyta > Magnoliopsida > Brassicales > Brassicaceae > Eruca > Eruca vesicaria. The sequence continues at coordinate 110,909 of CAKOAT010864043.1, forward strand.
TCCTGCTTCCTGTGGGCTTCTACTGTCTGAAACACCTGAGTCTCCAGCTTCTTCATATGGGTGTTTAAACCATTTAGCTCTTTTTGGAGGGTGTTGTAGACGGAGTCGATCTTCCCATTGAAGTCTGTCTGGAGTTCCTGCTGACTCTCAAGGACCTTGTCAAGCATCTCCTCCAGTTTAGTATGGTGGGTGTGGGTTGGAGTAGAATGAGTTTCCATAGCTCTTGTTGTTGTTGGGGTTGCTGCTGTTGAAGGTGTTGGGCTTTTGTGAATTCTGGTTGAAGTTGCTTCTCTAGCCTGTGTAGTTTCTGTATCCTCCTTGGTTACCAGACCTCTAAAAACTAGCTCCACTGACCCAGTTCACATCTTCTTCTATATAATCTTCACCTGCAGTTTCTGCATCCTCCACTGAACAGATCTGCTTGTTTATCAACTTCTGAATGGTATCCAGCTGTGCTTGTACTTCATTGATGTATTCCTTCCCAAGGAATGATGTGGATTTTGTCTTCATGAAGTTCTTCATGATGTTGCTGGAAGCTAAATTATCAATGAGCTTCATAGCCTCTTGTGGATTCCTGGTGTTGAAGGTTCCTTCACTAGCTGTATCAAGAGCTCTCTGATAATCCAGTGTGATGCCTCTGTAGAAAGTGCAAAGAAGTTGCACTTTGCTGAAACCGTGGTGTGGGCAATCTCTTTGGTAGGACTTGAATCTTTTCCATGCATCTTTGAATGACTCTTCAGGATTCTGAGTGAATGTAGCAATCTTTTTCCTCCATTCTTCAGCGCGTGACTAATCAAAGAAGTTACGCAGGAATGCGTTCTTAATGTCACTCCAGGTTGTGAGAGAACCTTGTGGTAGTTGTCTAAGCCACTGAAAAGCTTCTCCAGATAGAGAGTACTTGAAAAGCTTGCAGAGAAGATAGTCTTGAGGGACTCCATTGGCTTTAATGACGGTTATGAGATCATCGAACCTCTCCGGATGGTCCATAGGATGCTCATTGGACAACTCACAGAAGGGTATTTGTCCTATAAGGTTGTAGTACTGCGGCTTAAGCTCGAAATCTCCTCTCTGAATAGCAGAAGGGTGGATGGCTGATCGGTTGGAATAGAACTGATCTGGACTGTTGTAGTCAGCCAAAGATCTAGCTTGGTTAGCCTCTTGTACATGTTGAATGATGTCTGTAAATGCAGTCTCTTTCTCAGGTATGATCTCCTTCTGAGCGTTCAGCTTCTGACCTGCTGCATTACGCAGGTGACCGTCTCGATCACGTAGGTCTCCATTCTCATCGGTAGTGAGAATAATAGGCGCTACCGTGTCTCGCCGGTTAGTATCGATCGATGTAAGATGAGGTATATCAATCGATGTCAGATGACAGGTATCGGTCGACGAACGGTTGTTGATGTCGAGCGATGTGGCGGTGAGAGTATCGGTCGACGTTGAAGGTGTCTCGGTCGACTGAGGTAGACAAGTATCGGTCGACAGGGATGTGTTGATGTCGATCGATGAGGAGCGTAGGTCTTTGCAGATGCTACGTTCCAAACCGTGAGGATCTTCTGAGTACAAAAGGTGTTTGTTCTTGTTGCTTCTAGTACTGCTGGGCATGTACCTGAAAAAGACAAAAAAAAAATTTGGTATCAGAAGATAATTAAAAAATGAAAGAAAAATAACCTAGACTTAATCAGATTAAAGCTAATGTTATCAAAGTTCCCCGGCAACGGCGCCTAACTTGATATCACTCAAATGTTTAACTCTAAGAAGTGAATTACTCTCTCAAATAAGAGGTTTAGGATCGAATCCACAAGGAACTAAGGAATACAATAGATATAATCTAAATGATTATGTTAGGTTGAATAGGTCTAAAATATTAAAATTGTGGGTTTGGGTGAAACAATAAAAGAAAGTAGTTAGTTTCAAGGTTGTTATTCAGATAATCAGGATTATAATGCTATAGATGTTTTAATGAATTGCTTGCAAGATATATGAGAACTTTGGTTCTTAGATAGATCTAATAGCAGTCGCTAAATCGACACATCCATTGATCTTATTGCCAGCAATATCGACCGATGTTTTGACAGTGATATCGGACGATATGGGTTGATGTCGATCGATGACTCTATAAGAGTATCGATCAATATAGCATAAGATCGAACCAAAAATGTGTTCACCAAGATCATAGACCGGCTCTCGCACAACCCTAGAGGATCTAAGCTCATGCCAAATGATTTCAGGACAATGATTAACAAGTTAAATCACATCCATGATCATACTCTAGGTAGCTACTCTAGAATAAGCATTAGGGTTCATTTGGATAATGAAAATATCAACAATTCAACATTCCATAGTTGGGGGTAATCCCTCCTAACTATTTGAACCCTAAATCTAACAAAGAAATCTACTCAGACATAGCTGAGAGATTCATAACAACTAGGTAATAATAAAAACTCATAGATAGAAGATTGAACTTTTGGTTCTTGGAACAACAAATCTCTTTGTGTGTTTCTTCTAAATCTAGAATTCTAAAACCTTTAAGAAATTAAGATGAAAAAAAATACTTTATAGAATATAACAAAGTAACAAGAAAAGTATGCAAAGCTTTTCAAGTACAAAAGGTATCAAAAAGCATGAAAAACATAAAAAGCATGTCTAGCCAAACACAATGGCAAAAACTTTAAATAAGAGTTCCATTAGGCTAAAAAAACTCGCCAGGAGCATTATTGTAATATTGGGAAGACTTGGGCTTCAAGTCGGCCAAGTTGAACTTGTTCTCCACGCATCATATTGATCGATGGTACATGGTGTACATCGATCGATGGAGTATCTCACTTCATCTTCGATACAAGTGTCATCGATCGATTACACAGAGTGTGTATCGATCGATATGTATCCTCATTGTCTGATCTTCATAGTCATCTCGGAAAAACTCTCCTTTAAACTCCAAAAGGACACCTAAATCATCATTTTACTCCAAAGTGCTCCTGAACCTGAAAACATACCTAATAGACTCCAAAACATATATAAAACTCATAAAAACATATTAAAACCATGGCTAAAAGCGGGTCAAAATCATGGTATATCAGACCGGCTGAGGTTTCTTGTCTTGATGCTATGGTTGAGGCTCTAATAGCGCTTATGTCTTCCTCGGTGCTTCCCCCCACTACCTTCTATACAAGGTTCTCTCCCTAAGTCCCTTCCAAAGGAAGTTGCTCTGGAGGCTGCTCGATGCTCTTTTGATAGTTTAGATCGAAGGACTGACCATTTTTGTAGGTTGTCAAGGATTCGCCAAAGCCTTCGAGTGGCCCTTCATTTTCTGGCAAAGAGCAGCGGTGAGGTCTTGAAATTGATCTTAAGAAACCTTATGATGAGAGTAATGCAATTATATGTGAATCCTAATAAAGTTGTTGGAATTATCGGTTGTATAACCATCTTAATTTTTAATATTTTTCATAATTTGTAATAAAATGATTAACCAGAGTTAAAAATGATATATATAATACTTTAGAAAATAATACATATTGAAGCTTAATGTTTGTCAAATTTTATATTTCTAACTGTTTATGAAAAATACTCTGCAACTTATATATCAACAAATTACAATATCACGACTCTGTTATTCAAACAACGATCTCATCTAACCAAACGACTCGGCCAGATTTTCTCTGAGACTGATTCACAACAATATGGAGATGAGATCCTAATATCTCTGAAGTCTGACCTGTTCAACAAATGGAGGTATCGAGTTCTTTATCCTAATTTTATAACATATATATTTCCAATATATACTGATCATCTCTTTTCCGTATCTACCACTCTCAACAGATTCAGACGTCATGATATAAGTTACTATGAAATTTTGTCGCGAATGGTAATGAACCTTTTTTGGTTAATTTTTTTGTTCATTCTACGTCCTTAATTATTTTGTTCTGTCTGTTTGGTATTTATTTTTCCAGTAATAACATTCTGTATCCTAAGGAAGACAAGGAGCAGAAGATCCTCCGCTACGCTTGCCGTAATTGTGATTACCAGGTCATTCTTTTTGTGTGGCTTATCCACCAAGGTCTTTTAAGTAACAATACATTGATGGAAAGAGTGAGCTTCACGGATGTATTAACTTAGTAGTAGTTATTTGACATATTTTCAGCTGAATTTCACATTATTTGTTTTCCAAGACTAAAATATAGTTTTTTCACGTAAATGGGAGTTTTCTTACTTGTCTTACGTTTCAGAATTTTTTTTCTATAATTTTCTGGTTCTGCTTGCAGGAAATAGCTGATAACTACTGCGTCCACAGAAACGAAGTTCATCACTCTGTAAGTGAAAAAACTCAGATCCTAACGGACGTGGCTTCTGACCCGACTCTTCCCCGAACCAAAGCTGTTCGTTGCGCCAAGTGTCAGCATAGAGAGGCCGTCTTCTTCCAGGTAAAATCTAGCCTATCTCCTAAAACGTATGCTCAGTTTTTTGGAACCACAACTATCATTGCATTTATTTAGCAAAAAACAAATAAAAACTATCATTGATTTGCATGTGTAGGCTACGACTAGATCTGAAGATGGAATGGCACTGTTCTTTGTATGCTGCAACCGGAATTGCGGTCATCGCTGGAGAGATTAAGAGAGATTTTCGTTTCAATTGTTAATCATAAGCCTGTGTTTTTATGAAGAATGTGGGAGTCCCGAGTCTTCGGTTAATAATCAGTTTTTAGAAATTCAGATTTATACATCAACCTATGTTTTGATGAGTTCTTGAAGGGTTTGGGACATTCACGTCATGTAATTTGTACCCAGTAGGTGTTAGATGTGGAATAATGTTAACTACCAACTTTAGTTTAAACTATATAATCAAAAACAAAAAACATTTCATAGATTAAAATAAAATATATTTGTCAATTGATCCAAACTAAACTTGAGTAAATTAATTGATACCACTTTAATTTATTGATTACTAGGGTCGACCCGCCCTACGGGCGGGATATACTTTACTGATAAAGTACGTTAAGAATTTTGTAATATTTTGTGCTTTGTATTATATGTTTGCATTGGAAAGTTTTGTTATTATGTTTTTATTTTGTAATTCTAAAAATTTTGGAGAGGTGGGATTATCTCTTTATATCATAATTTATTTTGGTTTGGTTATGGATATATCGGATATATAAATTTTGTCTTTTTAACTTATCTGGTTATTAACACAATAGTGGTTGTCGATAGGTATTAGGTCTACGATTACAGTTTAGCACAGTACATCTGCGATATGATATTAATGAGTTATAGATGTTTATATATTTCAATATTGGTGTTGTTGGCAGTGAGTGTCATATCGAATATTTCTATGTCTGTATATTGGATCTTTATTCATCGTGTAACATGGCATGTGTAAATGAGTAAATCGTATATATTGTGAACGTTTATGTGTTTTCTTGCTGTGTGTATGCGTTCATTTTGGTATGATGGTCGTTTGTTGCTTCTGTATTGCTTAGATAAGTATCTTTTGCATGCCGAGATGTTTAACTAATTTTAGCTGAGCTTATATTTTTGGAGCTGGTTTGCGTTTGTTATGAATTTTGTTGAAGTATTTTTGTCTGGTGGTTTAGGAAGTTGTTTATTTCTAATTATTTAAATATTATTTTGGTAAAGTTAATTACGTTTAATTATATTTGGGTTTTTAACAGATGGTCCAATGACGTTATTAGTTTATCTTTATTCTGTTACTTTCATTTGGTCGTAGTGGTGTTAAAACACTCTTCTTTCCAAACTTTGTATTTGTCCATACCAAATCGTTTGTTGTATAATCGAACATCACTGGATGTTTTCTCCCCCCCCCCCCCTCTTTTGATTCTCCTCTATATGTATTTTAGGTGGACTTCATATTTTATGGCGCATCGTATTTGATTAATAAAATAGATTGGATTAACAAATATTAAACGGAGAAAATAAAACTTGCAGAGATATAATTGTGATGTAATATTTTCCGCTAATGATTTAGAGATAGTGATTCTTTGTTTGGTTTCTAAATTTTAAATTCTTGTTTTCTCTTTTTTTTTTGAATTTTAGATGTTAGATATTTGTTTTTGGTTTTGAATTTTTGATTATAGATATTGGTTTTTAGATAATCTGCATTACCGAAATGTAGACAATGAATAGTTAGATTTTTTAAAAATATGGTAAAATATCTAATTTGTTTTGTAATATTATCAAACAAAAATTGTACTACAATGTAGTAAATATATAATACACTGGAAATATTTGTTCTTGATAAAAATGCATTATTTAATTATGGAGATTAGTTATCTGATTATTCTATAAATATTTGGATTTTCTAAATTTGATTTGTTATTTATATAATTATTTTTAATATAATTATTATATGTAAAATAATTTTAATAAATGTGACTCACTAAATCGAGAAATAAAAATTTAAGTATATAGATTATCAATAAAACATGTCGATTGGTTTATTCTGAAATTATTAACAAATAACTGTTAATTTTATTCCTTAGTGTATGATTTTTTATAATATTTTATAATTTTTTAGATGTAAATTTATTTGTTAACAATTGCAGCTGCCACACGAAAAGGATGACGCATTCCGGCAGAGCTTCTTGGTGCATCTTGAGCAGGATACATAGCACCATCCTTTGTCCATCTTGATCCCAGTAACCTTACTGGTACACACGAACTCAATGTCGTAGAATGCACCCATGTTAGATTTACATCCTACTACATAGTCGGGAAAATAATACATTTTAGAATTGTGTGATAAAACCTTACTATATAGTGGGGAAAATACTACATTATAGAACTGTGTGATACAACCTGAGGTTTGGCGGTTATGATAAACTCATTCAGCTCCGAGATGCTCAAAGGCTAAATCTTCCCATATCCTCTGAGCAATGTAGGAACTGGAGTGCTTCCAGTGTCTCTGGACACCAGTCTACAGAATTGTGAGTTACACGTCAGACAATGTCATGGATTACGATTATGTGAAAATATAGTGAGACATATAACGCTGGAACCACTAAAAACTTACTCGTAGAACATAATTCCCTCTGCAGAAGTCTCTTTATCGAAAAATATGAATTGCTGACGTTGCGTTCAAAAACAAACGTCCTACAAACACAGATTTAATATCGATTCAGAAATATGTTTGGTGTTTTCAAGTGCAAATAGTTTTTAAAGTAGAATCATAACCTCTAAATTACATGACTCAGTACTTTATTTAGAAGAAGAATTGTACCTCCAACAACTTTAGGATTGATGTTTGTTGCCACCACCTCTAGGATCACCTCCAAAGCCTTCCAGTTTCTTGTGGAAAGAGACGGCTTGTGAATCAAACAGGCTCACTGTCACAGTAATATCACTGCCAAGGGATAAACAGTTAAATTAAATGATCAACCCATATTTCTACAATAGACTTCATATAGAGTAAATGGCGTTATTTAGTAAGACACCTACTTATTAATTTCGCAGTTGCCATAACACGTTCATTGCTCTGAGGACCGTCACCTACTGTACTCTCACAGCGGTGAGCTCCCCTATAATATCTGAAAGTCACTGAAAAGGATTATTATCTTATCTGACAATTACAATTATTAGGCTGGAAGGAAACTTTAAAAATATTTCGTACCTGGGAGTTGTGTATTGGTATTAGCCAGGACGTACAGGGAATCGTGATCACGGAATCTAAACCGCTCCTCAGGTGTCGGAGCCACCGGTTCGGTTAATTCCACAAATGCAAATGCAGTCGAATCACTAAACCGGATCATTAGAGCCGAGTCGGTTAACCTAAAATTCTGGTTGCACCTTGCCACATCATACCGGCTCAATGAGAAAAGAGATCCAGCCTTCAGACGTGGTCGGAACGTGTCAAGACGGTTGACATTCACAGTTGCCGGCATGAGAGTTACTGCAAAATTAAATGGCAAAAAAAAAAGTGTGATTAAAGTTTCATCACTGAAAGGTTTTTCATTAGGATCTGAGAACAGAGCTTCAAATTCATATTGTTCAAGAAAATTGAGAAAATTATATGAAAAAAAAAAAAAACATGACTAAACATTAATCATTCAAAGGTAATTCATTTAGATCGTAGAATTTTTAAGCGTATCTGGAAAATTATATGAAGACAAACAAAAAAAACATTATTTAAGATTCATCATTCCAAGGTGTTTCAAATAGATCGTATAATAGAGTTCCAAATATAACTGTTTTTAATAGCTCTGGATAATTATATGAGGAACAAACCAAAAACATGATTACAGATTCGTGTTTCATTTAGAACTGAGAATGGTTTTTCAAATTTTCATGTGTTTAATCAAGAAAATCTGTGATATAAATAAGGTTGAGTTAATTGATGAACGGAATACCTGAGAGTAGATGAAGATCATATCAACGCCCATTAGTTCTCCACCGCAACGTACTTTTTTGCTTCCCAGAAACGGAGCCGGACTTCAACCCTCGACAAAGAACGACCTGCCACCCAAATCCCGGAGAAACCACAACAACCTAAACATAATAATCTCGAAGAAAGACCTGCCACTATAATAATTACTTTCAGTTTCAGTGAGAAACCAAAACAACCTAAACATTAAAATCTTAGTAAAATCAAAGAATAGACACTCAGAAAGAGGATAACTGTACAAAAAGAGATATGAAGAGAATATGATTTCAGGCAGAGGATTACTGACCTATTTATACTCGCAAATTACACCGACTTCGCGATGTAATCCACGCATTGAAGACTTCATTGTGGTTGATTGAAGGATTAATCACGAAGAAGTCACCGTTTCAGCGATAGGGATGAAAATCAGAAGTCACAATAGGAAAAAGGAGAGAGACAACCGTGAATTACTTTGCGTCAATACAATTAGGGAACACTAAATGGGCTATTGGGCTGTATTTTGTTTTTTGAAACAAAGAAGAGAGACAAACCGTAGCCCAATAACACGTAGAATTGTATTGTGTAATGAAATAAACCCAACTCAACAGGGTACATGTCTTAATGAAACGGTGCGTATTGCGGCAAGGGACACATGGCAGAACGGGAGACTTCGATTTGATGAGCTGGCAATAGCAGGAGGGAGTAAACTCTTCTTTATATATATAGATTCATATTTCCAAAACATTATATAACAAAGTATACAGTATACTTACAATCTAAGAAAGCAAATTTAACTAAAATCATTTAACAAAATTAATCTGATTTTACCTATTTAGAACTAGGTTTGGGCAAAAAAATCGGAATCGAACCGAAATATCTGATACCGGATCCGAACCCGAACCCGAACCCTCAAATATCCGAACGGTTCTTATAAGAGAAATTGCCAGAAATAACACTTTCAAAATACCACTTTTCAACTTTACACTAATCAACTTTACCATTAAAATTTTAATTCGCAAAATACTATTATACCCTTGACTAATTAAACTTAACAATTTTAATAAGATTTTGATGGATTAGGATTTAGGGTTAAGAATTTAGGGTTTAGAGTTTAGGGTATAGAATTTAAGGTTTAGGGTTTATAATTTAGGGTTTAGGATTTCAAATTTAGGGTTTAGCGTTTAGAATTTAGGGTTTATAATTTTAGGGTTAGGGGTTAAAATTTAGAGTTTAAGGTTTAGAATTTAGGGTATGGAACTTAGGGTTTAGTATATAAAATTAAGGTTTAGGGTTTACTTTTTAGGGTTTAGGGTTTAGAATTGATATTTTAGGGTTTAGGGTTGATTTTTAGGGTTTAGGGTTTAGGGTTTAGAGTTTAGAGTTTAGGGTTTAGTGTTTAGGGTTTAAGGTTTGAATTTCGAAATAGTATAATTCGAAAAAAATAAAAGAAATATTTATTGTTTTTTGTATTTTTTATTTATTTTAATATTTAGTTTATATATATATATATATATATATATATATAAAAGAATAAGGGTATAAGAGTCGTTTAATTTGTGAAGAATACCACTTTCCTTATACACATTTTTAAAAATATCTTAATAATATTTACCATTAAAATTTTAGTAACTAAAATACTATTGTACCCCTCAGTTTAGTAGCTTAACCTAAATCTATTTCTCTTGACGAGCTAGGATAACATCTCCGGCGAACTCCGGCCATCTTGGCGAACTCTCGACCATCTCGTGAACTCTGGGGAACTCAGCCATTGCGGCGAACTCTGGCTACAAGTTGATTCATAAGCAACAATTGAGCAAAACGTGAAACTTCCAAAACCAATGGCACACTCGAAATAGGAGGCGGAGGCGATCCCAATTGGATCTGTTGATGTTTAATAAAACCCTAGAATCTTTGTTTTCTTAAGGTTCTGAAATCTCAGCAACCTGCGAAAATGGAAGAGCTTACAACGGAGAAGAAGAAGAAGATGCTCATAGACTGTTCCGGTTATGTACGAACCCTTTTACCCTCTGTTTGAATCAATCCTAAAAAATTCTGTCTCATAATGGAATGTGAAGGTGGAAGAAGAGCAGAGGAAGGAGAAGAAGAGAAGCACAAGAATACCAAAGGTGAAGATGATGTTGTTGAAGAGAAAGTGAATGAAGATAGAAAGGAGAAGAAGAGGAAGAGTGATGGAGAGATTGGAAGAGAAGAAGAGCAAGAAGAAGAGGAAATCAAAGGAGATTGATGCTTGAAAGTTGCTTACTTTTTTGGTAATCTTGGAGACCAATTTTGTAGTGATTTTTTTCAAAAAGTTTCGGGTAAGTTGTAGGCTAATGATGTCCCTCTAATGACAATTAAGATTGAAAAAGATATGATTTTTCTGGAACTCTCTGTTTTGGTAGTGTGATATTGCATTCTGTACTGTTACTATATCTGGAAGATTCTTGATTGCAAAGTTGCAAGTGTTTTTTTTTTAAATTTGGATCTTGAACTCGCAAGCTTTTATGTTAGAACTCAGTTCTGTTTAGGCACTTGAAAGTCTTATGCTTGAACGCATAGAACTCCATAATTGCTATGCAGTGAAAGTTCTTTGTATCAACTAGTCTTAGTCTTATTCAATTCAACTAAACTTACTTGCTTTTTTTTTTGTTATTACAATAGTTCTTTTTGGTTCTGTTTCATGAGCTAGCAGAACATTTGATTTCATATACATTTCTCCAATGTGAAGTTCCTAAAATGCCAAAGTAATAGAAAAAAAATATTGATCAGGACTTACATCAGGATTATCAACATTTTGAATACAGAATATTGGTGGATGATGAAGATTCTTTTCAGTCTTGTGTGTGCATGATTCGGTAGTTTCTGATGGTTCAGCTACTCGACCAGGCGTGTGCATGATTCAGTAGTTTCTGATGGTTCAGCTTCATACTTACTGATAAGAAGGCTACTTTTGAGTTCACCATACTTTTGAGCTTATTTAGAGTCATGTTATCCCTGAGGAAGGCTAAGGAGCGCACCGCAAGGAGAAACTCAAACGCTGTGGACACAGTTGGTCTCATGAACTTTTGAGATAGTAACGTAGTTAGATGATGTACAACCAGCTCTCTGCAGGTTTTTTTACTGAGATAGTTTTGCCTGAGTCTGTTTGATAGATAGAAGATCAATCTTGTTTGTTCATTTATGTCTCTGTCTACTGTTTCCTAACTCCTAGAATTGTAAATATCTTTCAGCCAGACTGGACTCAGCTCCCTGAAGAGCTCCTTCACATCATCACAGAGAAACTAGAGAGCTGTTTCAATATCATTTCATGCTCGCTCTGGTGTCACCTTTTTAGTATCTTCTTCTCTAGACTTCTCTAACGCACAAGCAAAAGATACTTGGGGGCTTTCAACGCATCAGTAACTCACGCTATTGCTGTTGAGCTTGACACTATATGGAACCCTGAGTTCAATGATATCAAAGGCGGTAACGGTCACATGGGTATTGATGTGACCAATCCTATATCCATCGCAGAAGCTCAGCCATCTTACTATTCCAAAGGGAGAAACATAAGCTTAAACCTCTTGTCAAGAAACCCTATACAGGCCTGGGTGGATTATGATGGCTCTATGCTTGTAGGAGATGGGTTATACCCCTCCACAAGGCCCATCAAATGAAGAAACTTAGCCTAACATGACAATATTCTCGGCCCACCGGGTAACACCAAGACGACTCGGCATGAGACGCGTTTAGTAGCACGACTAAACGTATTCTAGAAGAGTCGGCGGAAGTACGATTTACCCGGACTACTAAACGGGCCTAGCAATAATAAGGCCCAACAAGGCTCGGGTAAACTAGGGCGAACACGAAGATTGGATCTATAAAAGGAGAGAGGCAGCAAAGGGAAAAGGGGATCCGGAATTGGACATACTCACTTGGCGGCTAGATCTAGGGTTTCTTAGCGACTAGGTGGTTAGATCTAGGGTTTACTCACCCTCCTGTTTAGTCACCTACTCGTTTACTCACCTTCCTGTTTAGTCACCTTCCCGTTTACTCACCATCTTGTACTTCCGGCTAGTCCGCCTCTTTACTCTTCTCTTTGTAACTCCTTGTTCAGATCTAATAAAAACGTCTTTGTTCGCCCTCATCTCTCTCTTTATATTGTTTCAAACCATTTTCACCTCAAACAATTTGGCGTCCACCGTGGGGCTCTGAACAAAGCAACGTTATCAGATCTAGACATGCTTGACGACGGAACCGTCTCTGGAACCGCCGACGAGGAGCCGACTCAGACTCCCGCACCCGAAACACCCCTTCCGCCCGACTTCATGAGCTCAGTCATGGCGCGTTTCGCCAGACAAGACGAAATACAAAAGGAGACTCAAGCTCAACTCGCCGCACTCGTAGCAGCGTTAACAGCAGCTCCAGCCGGGCAGACGAGTAACTCTCAACCGTTCCGACGTCATCTCTTCAACACTAACCCGACGGCGCCGGTAGCCGACCATACCTCCGAAGAGTCGGAACCCACCGAGCCGCACACTGCAGAAGCAGCTCAAGTCGGCCCAGATCTCACAACTGTTCGTGAAATCGCCGAGCTCAAACTGAACCTCCAACAGATGAGCTCCACGATTCACAAGGTTACTAGTGCCGCTCCACAGATCGAGAGTGTTCTCGCTTCAACCGAGCGTACTCCATTCACCAGTACGTTGACTAGCGTAAACTTCCGCAAGATTGAGAAGCTGCGCGTCCCGCAGTACAAACCCGGCGGTGACCTTGTGGAGCATATGACTGCTTTCAACATCGCGATGGCCCGAGCGCGGCTACCCGACGACGAAAGAGACGCCGCATACTGTCAGCTGTTCGTGGAAACACTCCACGACCAAGCCTTGACCTGGTTCTCAGGTCTCAAAGAGAACTCCATCAGCAGCTTCAGAGAGCTTTCGTCGGCTTTCCTCAAAACCTACATCATGTTCACTAAGCGCAAAGCGACAGCCTCCAGCTTGTGGAACCTGAAGCAGACTAAAGACCAAAGTCTTCGAGACTTCATGGAGCGCTTCAAGTCGATCATCTCAAAGATCGACATCCCTGACCATATAGCCGTCGACGCTCTCATGAACACCCTCCATCTCGATTCCAAGTTCCGAGAGGACCTATACCGAAGCACCTCCACGACGCTCCAGGATGCCATAGCTCGCTCACACAACTTCATCCGAATGGAGGAGGACACGAAAGCAATCATAGGCAAACATAGCGCAGCAAAGCCGACAACGCCCAAGACCTCTGACGCAAAGCCGGAGCCGCAACAACACGCTTCCGGCGACAAGAAACAACAAAAGAGCGGGCTTCTATTTGTCGTCGATGAGAATAACACACCAGTCACAAGCTTCTCAGTACGCGGCGAGCCATGGAACGTATACAACCGGGAGACGGCGGCTCTGAAAGGTTTAGCTAGTCCTGCCGGACCGGCTCAGCCTGCTTCGCCGGCTACCTCAGGAGCGGGATCTTCTAAAGGAGTCGATCTCACCAAACACTGTAAGTACCATGACGTCAAAGGACACGACACAACCGAATGTAGAACGATGTACGCTGAATTCCTCTCATCGGTTGAAAAAGGCGACTTCAAGATTCAGCCTCCAAAGCAGAAACCTAAATCCGGCAAGAGTTGGTCTAAGAACAAAGATAAACGCGCGCAACGAAAGTCCGGTGGAAAGAGCGGAGAGCAACGCCGTCCAGACGACAAACCTTCGGACGCCGCCGACAACGAAGTCTCTTCGGGAGACGAGGGGCAACCAGCAAGCCGTCAACGTATTGAGGTTATACGATCTCAGCAACCTTTGTCATCAGATGATGAGGACGATAACTCGCCAGTATCAAGCAACCTTCGGAGCTTTCTCAAGCGGAAGGTCACTACATGCGATGACGTCAACAGCAAAGACCTCCGCCTCATGCTCCAAGCCAACAAGTCGCGACGCCTGGAAACCAAGGAGCCTCCCTTGTCGGTCGACAAGCCTGTCACCGATCTACGCGACAAACTCAACGCTAACCTGCCCGATCTACGCGCGCGACTGAACCGTTCCAAATCAATAAATCAACGGCTAGAGCAACCAACTTCGTCCCATACCCTGGACTCGTCAGAACCGAGCGACGAGAACGTCCCCACGGATCTTCGTACATTCCTAGATACCAAACGAGTCACCGTGAAACCCCGGCTGAACGTCATCATGGGTGGATCACCTCCTTGTGGTGACTCTGTCCACTCCGTCAAAGACTATCGGCGCCAAGCCGCGTCTTCGAAACGCTGGCCTACGAAGCCACCGAGCCACACGCCAATCAGCTTTTCCCCGGAAGATTTGAACGGAGTCCACTTGCCCCACAACGATCCTCTGCTAGTCGTCCTTGAGATCGGTAAGTACGATGTAACCAAAGTACTAGTCGACACAGGAAGCTCGGTTGACCTCATATTTCGTGATACACTCGAAAAGATGGGGGTAGATTTCGATGATGTCAAGTCATCCTCGCGGACCTTGACCGGCTTCAACGGCTCATCGGAAACCATCCTGGGGACAATCCGTCTCCCAGTCCGCGCATGCGGAGTTACTCGAACGGTTAAATTCGCCGTGGTAAACACTAAAGCCCCTTATCATGTCATTCTCGGAACCCCGTGGATACATTCGATGCAGGCAGTTCCGTCAACCTACCACCAATGCATCAAGTTCCCTGGAGTAGACGGAACAATCAAGACCGTCACGGAGATCAGCAAGCCGCGCGAGACCTGCTAATCGCCACAGTCAAGCTGCAACGTTCATCGTCCCTAGTCAACTCTGTCTCTCATCCGATCGCTCGAACCTTCCCTCAGAAAGACGAGGTTCTGGAGATGCTTATAGACGATTCCGATCCAAGTAAGACAGTGCGCGTTGGTGCACATCTAGCCGACGATATGCAGCGAGCATTGTTCACGTTCCTGAAGGAAAATGTGTTCACCTTTGCCTGGTCGATGACGGACATGAAAGGAATTGATCCAGCCATAACTAACCACGAGCTCAACGTCGATCCCACTTTCAAACCTATCCGCCAGAAAAGAGGCAAGCTGGGACCGGAAAGAGCGAAAGCAGTGAATGAGGAAGTCGAACGACTACTCGGAGCTGGCTCAATCACAGAAGTCCGATACCCGGAATGGCTAGCGAATCCTGTTGTAGTCAAGAAAAAGAACGGGAAATGGCGCGTCTGCGTCGACTTCACCGATCTTAACAAAGCTTGCCCAAAAGATAGTTACCCGCTACCCAGTATCGACCGTCTAGTAGAATCAACCGCAGGAAACGAGATGCTCACCTTCATGGATGCGTTCTCAGGCTACAATCAGATTATGATGCACCCCGATGACCGCGAGAAGACAGCGTTCATCACAGACCGAGGAACGTACTGTTATAAAGTCATGCCATTCGGGTTGAAGAATGCTGGAGCTACCTACCAGCGACTCGTCAACCGCATGTTCGCCGACAAACTCGGTAGCACCATGGAAGTCTATATCGATGATATGCTCGTCAAGTCACTTCATGCCAAAGATCATCTTAACCATCTACGAGACTGCTTCGGAACGCTAAACAAGTACGGGATGAAGCTGAACCCTGCGAAGTGTACGTTTGGGGTCTCCTCCGGCGAGTTTCTAGGCTACATCGTTACCCAACGAGGGATTGAAGCCAACCCGAGGCAAATATCAGCTGTGCTCGATTTCCCGAGTCCTAAGAACAGCCGCGAAGTCCAGCGGCTAACTGGTCGCATCGCCGCTTTTAACCGTTTCATCTCTAGATCAACCGATAAATGTCTCCCTTTCTATGACCTTCTCCGTGGAAACAAGAAATTCGTTTGGGATGATAAGTGCAAGGAAGCTTTCTCTCAGCTCAAGAAGTATCTCACCACCCCTCCAGTCCTCGCAAAGCCAGACGAAGGGGACGTCCTCTCACTGTACATTGCCGTCTCTAGTGCAGCAGTTAGTAGCGTCCTCATCAAGGAGGACAGAGGCGAACAGAAGCCAATCTTCTACACAAGCAGGCGCATGACCGGTCCGGAAACTCGGTACCCAACTCTCGAGAAGATGGCTCTCGCCGTAATAGAAGCAGCCAGAAAGCTTCGCCCCTACTTTCAATCACACTCGGTTGAGGTGCTGACTGATCAGCCCCTCCGAACTGTCCTGCAGAATACGAATCGCGCCGGACGACTAACCAAGTGGGCCGTCGAACTCGGGGAGCTCGACATAACGTATAAAAACCGAACAGCCCTCAAAGCTCAGGTCTTGGCTGACTTCATTGTCGAGTTAGCACCCGAACTAGAACAGGACATCCAGCTCCCAAGTCAGAATTGGATACTACATGTGGACGGCTCCTCGACGAACAAAGGTTCAGGCGCGGGTGTCCAACTCCAATCCCCAACTGGCGAATTGATACGACAATCGTTTAGCTTTGATTTCCCAGCGTCAAACAACGAAGCTGAGTACGAGTCATTGATAGCCGGCCTACGTCTAGCCAAGGCAGTCAAAGCGAAGCGGGTAAGTGCGTATTGTGACTCTCAGCTCGTCGCCGGTCAATACAACAGAGATTATGACACCCGCAACGATCGAATGGATGCATACCTCCGTATCGTTCAAGAGTTAGCAAAGGAGTTCGAATTTTTCGAGCTCACCAAGGTACCCCGCGGTGAAAACGCTTGTGCAGATGCACTCGCTGCCCTCGGAAGCAAATTACGCGACCAAATGGAGCGAACTATTCCGATACATCGCATCGTCGAACCGAGCATCAACGTTTCCGATGAGACGGCTACCCTCGTTGCCCCCATCAACGACACAGCGATGACTGAGACCGATCAGCAGGCCGTCGACTGGCGTTTGGAGTTTATCAACTACCTCTCGCACGGCACACTGCCAACCGAGAAATGGGAGGCTAGACGACTAAAACGACGCAGCGCACATTATGCCGTCATGAATGACAAACTTTTCAGATACAACGCATGCGGGGTCCTCCTCAAATGCATTCACGGCGATGAGATTCGACGTGCAATGGCCGAAACCCATGACGGTGCTGGAGGAAACCATTCCGGCGGACGGGCCCTAGCCTTAAAGATCAGAAACGCAGGACTCTTCTGGCCGACTATGAACTCGGATTGTGAATCCTATTCTCGTCAATGCGACAAATGCCAGAGACATGCCCCTGTTATACATTGCCCAACGGAAGTGTTACAAACTTCTACCCCTCCTTATCCATTCATGCGCTGGGCTATGGATATCATTGGCCCCATGGTTTCTTCCCGTCAGCGCCGCTTTGTCTTAGTCCTTACAGACTATTTCACTAAGTGGATCGAGGCTGAAGCTTTCCCTCAGGTGACTGACAAGGAAGTACGCGGTTTCGTCTGGAAGAACATCATCTGTCGTTACGGTCTCCCGTATGAAATTGTAACCGACAACGGTTCACAGTTCATGTCTGGGAATTTCAAGGACTTTTGTGGCAAATGGAATATTCGCCTGAGCCCCTCCACACCAAGATACCCGCAAGGGAACGGTCAAGCCGAGTCCTCTAACAAGCTCATCGTAGACGGCATCAAGAAGCGTCTGGACCTCAAGAAAGGACACTGGGCTGAGAACTGGACGGTGTCCTATGGAGCCATCGCACGACACCAAGGGGAGCGACTAAATCAACCCCCTTTTCTCTTGCATACGGTGTCGAAGCCATGGCTCCAGCTGAAGTGAACGTTTCTAGCCTCCGGCGTTCTCAAATGCCGCAACACGTCGAACTCAATGAGGACATGCTCCTCAACGCGCTTGACGAACTGGAGGAACGTCGCGATCAAGCTTTGCTCCGAATCCAGAACTACCAACACCAGAAAGAGATGCTGCTGCAACAACCCAAGCATCAATCAAAACTTACCCGTCTGTGTTGAAGAGCGGCTTCCGCGTATTCATCTTTAAAAAAGAGATCTCCAACAGAAGGCAGATCAGCCGGCCCACCTCGGATTTGACGAGTAAGCTCTGCGCATGGACCCGGGTTATGAATCAAAGGAGTCCTCTCGTCATATGAGAAGCTCACGCGATCCGCAAACTCGACCCAGGGTCTCTTGCCAAGCGAACCTTCTGATAGGCTCCTCCGAGAGGGAGACTTCCTCTTCAGAGGGACATCGGTTGGGAGAGGTTCAATCGACTGGTTGCGCGCTTCAGTCCCGTCACCACCGGCGCTCATCGTCCCCGTAGTATCTGCTGAAAGAGGTTTGGGACTTAGAGATTTCGGTGCCTCCTTAGCAACCTTCCTCCTCTTTTTCTTCGGACTTCCCTCCGAACCTTTCTCTTTAGGATCGCCATCGGCAGAACCGTCACGCGATCCTTTTTCCCTCTCCCTTGTTTCCAGACTATCCGAGCGCCCTTCGGAAGGATTAACCTCAGCCGACGACCCTACTTCCTTCGTCACGGGGCTCTTCTGCTTCTTCTTCTTCTTCTTCTTCTCTTCAGGAGCCGGAGGATCAACTTCAGACTGAACGATTTGACTTGGATCGGGTTGCTGAGCAACTTCAGCGTCGTCATCACCAGCCGGAACGACCCTAGAAGTCGTCTTCTTCAGCAACTGGAGTTTCCCCTTAAGCAGAGCACTCAAATCTGGTCTTCACGACATCTCCCTCGCTTGCTTGAGTAGTTTCTGTTGTTTCCTGGTAAACAAAGACAATCGAGACTTGCGTGCCGAGATTATCAACGGCTGTCTTGATTCCCAATCGACTGCGAAAGCAGAAAGAGAAAGATAACCGTTAGTCTGTTAGCCGGAACCTAAAGTTGGATATATAAAAAAGAAACCTTTACCTCTCTCTATGCGAGCCTGTTGTCGACGAATCCACTCACGACTCAGATCCGGCCAATTCAGATGGCTTTGGGTTGCAATGGCTTGTGCGATCTCGAAGAAATTTTCCGGGTACGCGATCGTATTCGGATGACGACCTGCAAAAGTAAAAGGCAAGGTCAGAAAACCGACAAACGTAGCAAACAACACGGTGCGCGTTTTCTACCAATTTCTTTGTTCCATAACACCGGGAAGTCGTCTTCAATGGCTTCCGCAAACGCATACTTATCGGCTTTGACGTAGAAGTACGAACGCTGCCAGTTCGGTGTCTTGCGGGGCTGACCGGTCAATACGTTATAACTTGGGCGCATCTTAACGGAGAACAAACCTCCCCTCTCTGCCTTCGTAGAAGTCAACTCTTCGAACACTCTCACGCTCATGGGAACATCTATCTCCGCAGCCATCACCATCAACATAACAGCGTTCCGAATCGAGCCTATCTTCAGCTGGCTGATTGCTACTCCCCGCCTCCTCGCATACGCCGAGATCAAACGCGGGATTGGAAACCAGAGCTTCGAGTCATCCTCGAAGTACGACTCATAGAGACATTGGAAGCCGACTGGAGGCGACCAAGGCCTCTGCTCCTGGGTAGGAATCGCGTAAGTCACGCCGGCTCCTCTGCAAGACTGCAGAATACTTCTTACGGTTGAGTGATTAGATCGAGTTCCGAAGACGTTCTCCCAACGTTGGCCTTCTGCCCAAGGATCCCGCGCCGACTCCGGAGGAAGAGCATTTAGCTCCTCGAAGGTGCCATCGAGATGAAGAATGGTCGGCTTGCATTCGATCAAATCGAATCTAACGATTCGATGCCTTAACCATAGAGTTCGAGGGCTCTGATCCGGCGACGCCGTGTCCTCACCACCCTCATCGGAGCTCGAACTTTCGGCATCCTCCTGATCGGACTCGTTACCCGAGCGACTAGAATCTCCCTCTTCACTCTCTTTTTCGCCGGCTAAATCGCCCTCCTCTCGCTCAGACCCGCTAGCCGCGCGACTAGAATCCCCCTCTTCTTCGGCGGCTAAGTCATCCTCCTCACTTGCTAAATCTGCGGCCGAGTCTTTGTGCGGCTCGAGCCTCTCCCTACGCAAAGCGTCGCGATGAATTAAACTGAAGTCTTCTATTGGACTTCCATTCGCTGTAACATCATCGGCTTGACCGGTGGCGCAGGCAATCCCTTTGCCTTTTTCCTCACGAGATAATCGCCCCGACGAAGCCATAACCCGAAGCAGAATACTTAGAGAGAGAAAGCTAAAAGTAGAGAGAAGGGAGAGAAGAAAGTACCTGAGCTTGCAGAGAAGAATAATGAAAGAGGGAGAGAATCTACCTATTTATAGCAAAGTCCTGAGGCACGATTCTCTAAGTGCAATTAATGCATTTAAACGGGCCTAAATAAGCCCATTAACTGCAGAAACCCAGAAGATTATCCAAGATCTATTAACCCTTAGCCTAATTCAGTTTGGTTAAGCCCTTAAAACCGGTTTACTCCAACCGAGATTAAACCAGAGCTAAACCGAGCAGCGACTGAGATTGAACCAGAAGGCGGTTAGAAGCTGAACGTGCACCTCAACTCGGATGATCTACTCAAACTAAGTGTTACTCCACGAGTAATGACTTAGTTAATTTGCTAGACGAATTAAGATGTGATGCCTTTATGAGACAATAGAAGACACACTAGTCGCGAGACTAGATGCGCTTAAGGTGTCGCCTAAACACACTCTCACAGGCATCAACACAGTCATGTTACTAAATAAGCTCAAGATGACGCCTTTATGCGACAACAGAAGACATCCTAGTCGCGAGACTAGACACGCCCGAGGTGTCGCCTAGATGCGTTCCTGGCCAACGCTCTAGTCGCGAGACTAGACACGCCCGAGGTGTCGCCTAGATGCGTTCCTGGCCAACGCTCTAGTCGCGAGACTAGACACGCCCGAGGTGTCGCCTAGATGCGTTCCTGACCAACGTTCTAGTCGCGAGACTAGACACGTCCGAGGTGCCGCCTAAACCCGCCCTCACAGGCATCAATTCAGTCGTGCAACCAGACGGGCCCAAACTGGTGCATTTACGCGACAATGGAGGACATCCTAGTCGCGAGACTAGACATGCTCGAAGTGTTGCCTAAACATGCTCATGATCGACGTTCTAGTCGCGAGACTAGACATGCTCGAAGTGTCGCCTAAACGTGCTCATGATCGACGTTCTAGTCGCGAGACTAGACGTGCTCGAGGTGCCGCCTAAACGCGCTTGTGATCGACGGTCTAGCCGCGAGACTAGACACGTCAGAGGTGTCGCCTAAACGTACATTCTTGCAAGTTTCCCCATTTGATCAAACCTGACCCACAAATTCACTTAGAGTCCTACGGACTCATAAGTGAACTGGGGGGACTTATTGTAGGAGATGGGTTATACCCCTCCACAAGGCCCATCAAATGAAGAAACTTAGCCCAACATGACAATATTCTCGGCCCACCGGGTAACACCAAGACGACTCGGCATGAGACGCGTTTAGTAGCGCGACTAAACGTATTCTAGAAGAGTCGGCGGAAGTACGATTTACCCGGACTACTAAACGGGCCTAGCAATAATAAGGCCCAACAAGGCTCGGGTAAACTAGGGCGAACACGAAGATTGGATCTATAAAAGGAGAGAGGCAGCAAAGGGAAAAGGGGATCCGGAATTGGACATACTCACTTGGCGGCTAGATCTAGGGTTTCTTAGCGACTAGGTGGTTAGATCTAGGGTTTACTCACCCTCCTGTTTAGTCACCTACTCGTTTACTCACCTTCCTGTTTAGTCACCTTCCCGTTTACTCACCATCTTGTACTTCCGGCTAGTCCGCCTCTTTACTCTTCTCTTTGTAACTCCTTGTTCAGATCTAATAAAAACGTCTTTGTTCGCCCTCATCTCTCTTTATATTGTTTCAAACCATTTTCACCTCAAACAATGCTCAATGTCTCGTTGGCACCTGTTGAAGTCAAGAAGCCAAGTCTACCTCTTTTGTCACAACCAATCAACCTTTCAGATATTTTTCCGAATAGATCAAAACTATTTGTTGGATTCTCTGCTGCAACAGGGAACGCTGTGAGTGATCACTATATTCTTTGGTGGAGTTTCAGAACAAGGAAAGGAGAATCATCACTGAAGCGACTTGAAATCTCAAAACTTCCTCAAGTTCCTTGTCCTAAACCTCTTCCTACAGTTCATCCTAAAGCTCGGCATAAGATGCTACCTACATGGATTTATTGCTCTGGTTGTTTGTGTGGTGATTATGGTGTTGGCTGTTCTTGCAGGAGTTTATTTCCACAGGAGGAAGAAGTTTTCAGAAGTTTCTGAAACATGGGAAAAGGAGTTTGATGCACATCGGTTCTCTTACAAGTCTTTATACAAAGCAACAAAAGGGTTTAGTAAAGATGAGTTTCTAGGAAAAGGAGGTTTTGGTGAAGTCTATAAAGGAAACCTTCCTCAAGGGAGAAAGATAGCAGTGAAGAGAGTTTCCCACAATGCTGATGAAGGTATGAAGCAGTTTGTGGCTGAGGTCGTGTCCATGAGATGTCTGAAACACAGGAATCTTGTTCCGCTTTTCGGTTACTGCAGGAGAAAGCGTGAGCTTCTTTTGGTCTCAGAGTACATGCCAAACGGTAGTCTCTGTTAGTTTTCTTTATAGAAGCATTAACTTGTATTACCACTCTCAGTGAACAAGCAAGTCAAAAGTTTAATTTTATTGGATGAAATTAGCAAATCTTAAAATCAAGGTACGAGGATGACTCTATTCCATCAGTTTTAAAGAGAATATACATAGTAATTTCAAGCAGAAGCAACCAAGAGTCCGTTGTGTCGGAGAAGAGACTCTGGGGAAGGTTCTCGTCATCTGAACTCCACAAACACCTGCTCAGTATAACAACGGCACCACAACATTTGAGTAACCGGCTTGTATATATATACACAAGTACAATGAAGAAGTTTTACTTGAAGAAGAACCTCCACCAATATTTGGATTATTGTTTACAGTGTTTCTTTGTTTCAGTTTATAAAACTAACAAGAGTTCTACAAGTCTAAACTCTGTTGGAGCAAGATTCAAATGATTTATAAAGCTTTATAAATTAGTTTATGAATATCAATAATTAACTTATAGAATCCAGTAGATATTTTATAAAGTGTTATAAATCAATTTATAAACCTTTATGAATTAATTTATACACTCTTGTAAATTAAAATAAAATCTCCTATATTAGTTTATAAGATTACATAAATCAGTAAATGAACCCTTATAAACCTCTATAAATAATATATAAGCTTTTATATATACTATATTAACTCTTATAAATGTAGATACCTTATAAATGTTTTATAAACCCTTATAAGTTATATATAAACACTTATAAATGACTTTTAAACCTTATGAATAATTTATAAATCCTTATAAAATGATTTTATATGTACTCTTATTTTAAATCTATTTCATAAAGTTTGTCAACAACATATAAAATTTTATAAGATTTCTGGATTTTATAAGGTTTTAGTTGCTTATCGACAGAAGCTTCACTTTTTAATTCACTCTTGCTCAATGCAGACATGGAGCCACTGAGAACTTATTACATGCAATCTGAAGAGCATGAATCCAACAACCAGCCTGTTGTGTATATTGGGGTTGATAATACACTTGCTGCAGTTATCCGCTTTGAAGATAAAATCAGGGAAGATGCTGCACAAGTCATTGAGAATTTGACTCGGCAGGGAATTGATGTGTACATGTTGTCTGGTGACAAGAAGAGTGCTGCGAACTATGTAGCCTCTGTTGTTGGTATTCCTCAAGAAAGGGTATGTTCTTCTCTTCCTGCTATCCCCTTAACTCCGTAAAAGTTGCATAGGAACTGATGATAATGAACTGCGGATGCACTGATCTCAGATAAGGATTTATAAAACTATTTATAAGGGTTTATAAAACCATGTACAAGAGAAACTCTTATAAGAGAATATATAAAGTCATTTTATAAGGATTTATAAATTGTTCATAAGGTTTAAAAGTCATTTATAAGTGTTTATAAATAAATTATAAGGGTTTATAAAACATTTAATAAAATCTTATAAATGTGCAAAATTTTGATATTTCCTTAGTAAGAATTCAAAAGTTTTTATATTATTTATCAACTCTTCATTTTAGAGTAGTGGAGCTTCCAGCAAGAAAGCTCACTATACTACCATAGCCCGAGAAACTTTCAAATGACATTAAAGCAGTTCTCCAAGAAGACAATGATGAAGTGTCTGAGTTCTTAAAGTTAGGCACTATGTTACTGAACCTTTCTCCTTTCATGGAATCTGGGTGGCCAATGGTCTCTAGTTCAGACATCTTCAGGAGTGAGTTTCACAGACAAAACTCCAATGTTCTCATTTGAGATTTTTGATCTTAGTAGTTCTTGGGATCGGGCAAATAAATTCTTGCAAATCAAACTATAAACCTTTATAAATCATTTTATAACACAGAAAAAAATCAGTTTACTCTATTTCAGTTTATAAACATTTATAAATTAGTTTATAGACACTTGTAAATCCATTTATAAACCATTATAAATTCATTTATAAATCCTTATAAATCAATTTATAAATTCTAATAAATAAATTTATAAACCCTTATAAATCAATTAATAAAATTCTATAAATGTGCAAAAACTTGGTATTTCATTTTTAAGAATTTAAAAGGGTTTGTATCATTTATAAACCCTTTTAAATCTGTTTTATAAACAGTTTATAAATATATATAATCTGTTTTAAAGTCTTTGTAAGTGTAATTTAAGATTCATAAAGGTTCTATAACGGTTTGTTAAATTTCTTATAAGGTTTATGAAGCCATTTCTAAGAGTTAATCTTATGATAGTTTATAAATCATATAATAAGATTAATGAATTTATAAAGATTTATAAAGCCAGTGTGTTGCTAATGGAGACGGTCTCAAGCACGATGATTCCACCCTAGTTACATAACAAGTTATGTAATGACATTATGATTTAATGAAAAGTAGATACATGGGATTTTGAATTTTTTTTCTGATGAGTTCCCACTAATGTCAAATGAAAGTTTACAATAAGCGAAACATCATACAGTTTCTATTACTAAACAGCTCAAAACAACATAAGGTTTGTTTGAGTCTTATTTATTTATGGGATGTGGTAAAGTAAGTGTTGAGGACTACTACATTTGGGAATAAGCAGGGCCTCCACCACCTTCAGGCACTGTCCACTCTATGTTTTGCTTTGGATCTTTAATATCACATGCCTGTTAGATAGAAAACACCAAACAACCATTTTATATAGTCAAATGTATAAACATACTTAAACACAAAGAAGATAAAAGTGTGATGCATATACCCTTATGCTTGAGATAAAAACCAGTAAGAAAATGAATTTATAAAGATTTAGAAATCAACTTCTAAACCCTTAATTTAGTTTATAAGCCTTTATTAATGGCTCTCACATGGAAAAATATACATAAAAAAATTGGGGATGAGACCTGGGACTCTCTCTCAAAGTTAAAAGACAATGTATACTTCTTCTGAGAACAGTGGTCACTTTCTTGGTACATTGCTCTACTGAAATGGCACGTTCCTAGTCGTGTTTCAGAGGGAACACACAACTTTCTTCTAGTAATAATTGCTTTGATAATCACACCTATTTATCAGATTAAGATAATGACAGAAATCCAAGTCCGGAATCCCCTCATTTGAAGTGTATGTTTTTTCTTTAATATTCCATAGCTTTGAACATGCATATAGTTTTAGAAAACAATCTTTAAAAATGTATATTTACCAAAAAAAAGCACAAGTTTAAGGAGGATTCTAAGCTTTACCAAAGGAGGCAACTTAATAAATTCATCAGACAGATAAATATATCAAAAAGTAGAGATGTTAAGATACAGAGGCAACTGCAACTTGAGTACTTTCTTTATCCTTTGCCTCCTTAAGTTGCTTCCACTTCTCAACGGTGTCGATAAGCTCCCCGGTTTTGATAAGATATCGCACCTTCTGTTCATCTTCAAGGACCTTGTGACCCACCCTACTTACCACCTCCTTTTCTTTTGAATACAGCATCACATATGAGTTCACCTGAGCAGGCAAAGACATGAGCTGAGGCGAATCAAAGATGTCAAGATACGGCGGCTTATCAGCGTGTTATCATGATGCTATAACCAATGTGTCCCAAAATTTGTGCAAATGTATAAAACAACTCATATGGTCACCTGGGACTCAATCATATCTTCTGAATAATAACCATTGAAGTATTCATCAATTATTCCTATCAATGCCCTACAAATCACAAGCATTTAGTTATAAGGGAAATCTGTTTAGAAAAAAAGGATATAACAACGCCTAACCACAATTAATACAAGCAGAATAAAATGAAAGTGATAGATATAAAAACTAAGCACAAAGCCGAGGAGTACTTTTATTCACAAAAACAAGACTACGAATGAAATTGGAAATTGATTAAAAACCATTGACTTAGGGGGAAAATAATCTAATGAATGGCCTAAGAAAATTTAATGTTCAACCGAAAGAAGTGAAAGTGATAGATACACAACCTATACACAGAGCCAAGAAGTTCAATATTCACAGAAAACAATATTGGGAGTTAAAGATGAAAGAATAATCAACTTTGTGAACATACCAAAAGGCATTCTCTTCGAGCAGCATCAAACTGCAATACAAGCGCAGCAAAGAAATTCATAGCCTGCAGGATATGAACTAGATATTAATCTTAATTTACCATTTCCGGTACTAAAGTAAAGAATCATGATATTGGTTAAGAACCAATACCTGGCAGTATCCAACAAAAGGATTATGCCTAGCATAAGCAGTAAGCAAACGCCGCAGAGCATTTCTACCATCATCATCTAGTGCGGGATGGCCTGGAAACATCCGAGGCAAGTCTTGTAGTTGATATAAGCAACGGCATAAGAAATATAATCAACTTCAAAGCTAAGACTGCACAAGTAGGTAGAGGGAGTCAACTCTCGGCAAATTATACGGTACTACCTTTTCTTTCTGTCCTTTCCATTTTTCCACAACAGCAAGGGACTCTGTATTTGAACCTTTCTCATCAACATGCTGCGTATCCTCCTCAGCTATGTTGTTCCCAGAACTATCTTCAGCAAGAAGGTTTTGGTAATAATCTTTTCTACGTCGTTTCTTCACACCCACAAATGCTTGCCACAGCTGAAAATATGTAAAGTTCACGATTGAACAAGAGCTTAGGCCAACGAACTACAGATGGAGCCAGAGCATGACAAAAAATAGAATTAGAAGGCAGCCATGTAGATATGACACGATTTATTACCTCCCCCCTCAGAGCCATGGGTACACCACCTCGGATAAGCATTTCAAGTTCTTCCTTCCATGGACAAGTAGACACTGAGAAAGAAGTTACATCACCAGTAACAAGTATGCCAGAGACAGTAGTACCATCGGAAGACAAACTATCCTGAGAATCCGACCTCTCAACATCATAGAACTCATCTTCAGAATCATTCTCAGAAGCTCCCTTGGAAGATATCCTCAGAATGATGAACACCAACTTTATCATTCACCACCATGAAAAAACCTCTCCCCACTAGGATCAAACCTCACAAGACTCGCCTTGTGTCCCAAACTACAACAAAAACTCCTCTTTCCTTTCACAAGATTCAACATCGCAAAGCACTCGTCACACGACACAGCCGAAGCAAGCTTCCCAGAAGGATGAATCGCGAGATCATTACAACCTTCTTATGAGGACGAAAGGACTTGAGGAGAACAAAAGGTTCAGTGTCGAAGATCGCGACGGGGCCATCGGCGGCGGCGGAGATGAGATTGCGAGGGAAGGAGAGGGAAGAGGGAGTGTAGAAGGAGAGGGCGGTGAGTGAAGCTGTGTGGTTATGGCCGAGGAGGGAGTCGAGGGAGGATGTGGAAGGGAGGTCGTAGAGGTTAATTGTGTCATCGGAACCGCCGGAAGCAGCGGCGTGGCCGGATCAGGTGACGGTGGTGATGGAGGAGATGTGGGAAAGGTAGGAGCAAGATGAAGATTTGATTTGGTAGCGAGACGATAGATCTGCGATAGATCTGGTCTTCGTATCCTATGGGTAGTTATGTCATTTATTTATGAGTGTTCTAGGTATTAATGAAAATGTCCTTCAAGAGAAGGTAAATATGAATAAGGGTACTTGATAATGTGTAAAATTGCAATTCTCCCCTAGTATCTATTTTATTAAAAGAGAAGTCATGACTCACTTCATGTGTGATATTTTAGTTTGAATCATCTTTAGAGTTTTATGAAATTTTACATAACATTATAATATCTTTTCATATCTTTAATTTTTGTTTAAAATACAAATAAAAAGTTATAAAAAAATTATAACAAAATCTTTTTAAAATCTTTTAAAAATCTTTTAGAATCTTTTCAAGATATAGTTTCAATGAGTATTTGATTAAAATTTTAACTATCATAAAATATAATTAAAATTTTAATTTATTTTTTATTTATAAAAAGTTAAAATTATGTAAAATACTTTTAACAATATCCCAAAATTTTGTTTATGTATTATATAGTTCCAATTTAATTTATATTTTACATATATGTCAAATTTATAAATAAAAATATATAAATTAGTAATGTTACATAATAATGTTTTTAAAAATTGTTACAAAAATACAAATTTATAAATTTTATTTTAATAATATTATAAGTCACATAAAATTATTATAAAATTGGATAGCGTACAAAATCAAATTATACTTATTTATTGATAAATTTTATTATATAATTTCAAATATTTTCGTATTAAAATACCCGCACGGTTGTGCGGGTCGAAATCTAGTTTTATCTATTAAAATTTTAATGGTAAAATTGGTTAGTATAAAGTTAAAAAGTGGTATGTTAAAAGTGTTACTTCAAGCAATATCTCAAAAATATTTTGCAAGATTCTTTTTTTTTTTTTGAAAAAGGTTTAATATAACAAGATTCGTGTAATATAATCCAGTGAAATGAAGCTAGAAAATAACAAACAAACGAATACGAACATAAAAGTAAATTAAATTGCAACACATGGAAAGTGCAGACTATGTTAAGCTATTTGGCATTAGATTAAACCGTTTTAATTGAAGGGTTCACGTGTCGCATCATAACGCAGCATGGCAAACTCTACATATCACAATGTGAAATAAAGAGCAAACTAGATATTTATCGAAGTCGTACCTGTTGAGAGGGGAACCCACGAACAGAAAGGGTGTGGCACGTGTCATATTCTCTGTAATATAATTTAACTGTGTAAGCGTAGACACATTGAACGCCTTGGCTATTTGGGCTAATTCATATTTATTGTGCCCCACCCCCTCAAGTTCGATACGCCACTTCTGTGTTTCTACTCTTCAGTTTTTTAATAACTCTCACAAATATTTTTCCTTTTGCCTAAATTACTCCTTTTTAGAATTGTTTTTCCTTTCTCTTATTTGATATTAATTTCTTCAGAAAAAATCATTTATTTAACATTTACTCAAACAATTATTTTTATTAAGTTTGTTTTTAATTTAACAATTAAACTAAAAACAGTTTTAATCACCTTGTCACAAAATATTCTTTACTTTGTTTTATGTTACCTAAACTATTTTTCCTTTTTACCTTTGTATTTACTCTTTCAAAAAAGTTAAAACATTTTTAATCACTTTGTCACAATTTTTACTTTTACCTTTGCTTTTGTGTTAACTAAACTATTCTTTCTTTCTATAATTTTTTTTAGTATTTATTTCTTCAAAATACAATTTTTTAAAAGTTATTCAAACATTTTTTTTATTATTTTTTTAGCAATTAAACTCTAATAAAAATAAATGGTTTACACTCAAATATTATGTTCACTATACTGTTTATTAATACTAGGTATGAACCATTGTTTTGCACGGGTTTTGACTGATGCTTTAATATCTTGAAAAATATAAAAATGTGAACTTTTTTCTTAATTATAGTATTTTTGCATATAATGTGTGAAACTTATTTTGAGAAATAAAATGTAATTTTCACGTAAGTTTCGTTTGGTATTGATGTTCAAATAATCATAGTGCATAAGTAGTTATTAGCAACCTTCTACTTAGTATGGAAAAAAAAATCAGACTTTAAATTTTAAAATCGAATCCAACTCTGCAGAAATATGAATCATAGTGAAATACAATAAATTAGAAAATTGAATCAAGACAATTGAATCGATGACAATGTTATACCATCTTAATTTAATATTTATATTAAATTTGTATGTTATTCTTGTTCTTCAGACATATTCTAATGTTTCCATTAGGGGTGGGCACTTTATCTGATACCCGAACTCGTACCCGAACCCGACCCGAAATATCCGAACCGAAATCCGAATCGAAGTAGCAAAATACCCGAACGGGTATTACCCGAACCCGAACGGGTATCCGAAGATAACCGAACATATGTATATATACCTATTTATTCCTAGTTTATTTGTCTCATTTTATTAAAAATATTTATATTAATGTTATATATAATTTAAGATCAGATAATATACATATAATTGTAAAAAAAAAATTTTTTACTCATTTAAAATGCATATTAAGCTTCTTATTTCCTATTTTAAACCAAATTTGCATCCAAAATTCAAAAATAACAACCAAAATAATGAATTTTATTTTCAATAATTTATTTTCAAAATTATTAATCGTGTAACTTATTAAACATTTTAAAAACAATTAAGTTAATAGTTAAATTTTAAATACATGAAACTTACGTAATAAAGAATTTGAAATTTTCTTTCAAAATCTAAATATCTGAACCCGACCAGCAATAACCGAACCCGAACTAAAAATATCCGAACCCGACCCGATATGTAAAAATACCCAAACGGGTTCTATACCCCAGTACCGAAATACCCGAAAACCCGAAATACCCGATCCGAACCCGAACGGGTACTCGAACGCCCACCCCTAGTTTCCATGATCATCACCTTAGAATTTTTGTGCATTTATTGTTATTTATATATACATTTGGTTGATTGACCTATTCATTTTTGAAGTATCTCTAATCCCGCTTTATATATATTTTCCTATAGTTTTTTTTTAAATACATACTTTATTATTAAGACGAACATTTCCATTGTATGAATCTATTATATAGTTTTTCTACTTTTAGGGAAAATATATTTTAATGATATTTCAACCTATATATTTAGAGACCAAAGTAGCATATCTCTATATTTTATTTTAAAAGTAGAGATACTCTATTACAAAATCATATTGGACAAATTCTACCTCTATAATATAATTTGTCTATTTTAAGTGAAAACATATAGATGAATATAAAAGGAGAATTAGAAATGATCTTAGTTGTTTAGTAAATGGAAAACATTGGATCACCAATTTTTATCTTGTAATTTTAGAGGTAATGAAACTATTAACACCTGCATTTTGATACTTCTTTGATTCTTTTAGTCACAAACAGATATGTGCAAAATGAAAATTATGTTTCTAAATCATGATTATGTGAATAGTAGTTTATGAATAGTATTGTAAAATCTATATGAAAATAATTTTCTTTTTTAATAAATTATGTCATAATATTAAAAAATTTATTACCATGTGTCATGATCAAATTAATTAGAAACTTTAAAATCTAAGTTTTATATAGTAGAAAATATATAAAGATTAACTTTATGATCTTGTAAAAACAAAAATAACTATCTAACAATTGTATATTTATAAGGACAATCACAATTAAATATTATAAAAAATCTAATATTGCAATTAATTTTGTTCATAAGGAAATTGTTTATCTTAAATCAATTTCTAGTGATTTTGTAATTATTTTAAACTCATACTAGATATTGACCCGCGCAACCGCACGGGTGTTTGTTTTCGTTTATAGTTAGTTATATAAACATTTCGTTTTCACTTGTAAATTGGTATACATTATAGTAATCACATATTTACGATATGTATAGTAAATGTTTTTCAAACATAATAATATTATATAATACGTGTTTTAATCAAATAGATTGTTTCCAATTTTCTATATTATACATGTTTTTCAAACATGTGTTTGTTTTTTCTTCTATATTTTATTGTTTGTTAGATTAGTATTTCATTTTTAGATAAAGTAATATAAATAAAACTTGATTAAATATTAGTATACTTTAATTTGCAAAGATATTATAAACTTCGAAGAAATTTTTGCTAAAAACTAAACTTATAACTTCATAAGTTAATATTATAAAGAATTTTATTTAAAAAATAATATTTTAAACAATTTATTATTTTTTAAATATAATTTTAAAAATTTACATTGAAATAATTTTTTTCTAGTATATATAGAGTATATAATTATTCCATATTACGAATCTGTGATTTTTGTTAATATATTGTGGATGCATTTATTTATTATTGACATATTTCTTTATAAATAATAGAAGATTCCTAAACTTATATCTATTGACATATTTTGCGTGATTAAGTTGGAAGGTGTGGGGTAATTTACCAAAACCAAATTGTCAAACGTATTTTTGTTATTATAGATATGATTTTTCATAAGATATAATAATGATAAGATTATTAGAGAGTTAATGTAACATGACTTTCTAATAATAGTCCATTTAAAAAAAAAAATCATACATGAAATCAAGTCATGACTTCTGTTTTAATATATAAGATATTTTACTTGACTTTAAAGTTAAGGTTCTTTAAGAAAAGGGATACTACAACTAAAATACAATTACGATTTTCTAATTATTTTAAACCAATATTTTTTATTTAACATTGCAAATAAGATACTATAAAAAGAAATAAGTTTTTTTAACATTCTCTCTTGTTTAATAATTTTAACAAAAAAATACTATTAAATATTTATAATAAAATAGTTTTGTAATTTTTTTTTAATTTGTAAGGAAAGTTATCTAAAATAATTTTTTGTGTTTTGTAATTACCTCAAACCCACAATTTTGAAAAGAAATACTATTATTAAAATTATTTATACGGGAATATTTTTTATTTTACAGTTTTCCGTTTAAGACTTAAAAAGAAAAGTAAACTAACTTTTTAAATTCTTTTGGTTTAAGTTTATTTTTAAAAGAAAATTTATCATCTTATACATGTTATAATCTTAAATATATAATTGACATGTGTCACAATCATGTTAATTATCAACTTTGAAAAAATAACTCTGAATTTTTTTTTTTTTTTACTAACTTATCTTAGTTTCTAATAATTTA
The DNA here is from genome assembly GCA_932364175.1 of Eruca vesicaria subsp. sativa. Lineage (NCBI taxonomy): Eukaryota > Viridiplantae > Streptophyta > Magnoliopsida > Brassicales > Brassicaceae > Eruca > Eruca vesicaria. Next base: position 144,359 of record CAKOAT010864043.1, read on the forward strand.
TCTTTTTTTATATTAATCATGAAATATATTTTAAAACAATTCACAGTTTCAAAAGGAAACTTACACAATTTTAAAAGGAAAACTACTATCAAAATATTTTTCACAATTACATTTTTTGTTATAATCTTGAAAAATATATTAACACATGTCAAATCTTAAAATATAATTGACATGTGTCGCAATCGTGTTAATTAGTAACTTTGAAGAACAAAACTTTATATAATAAATTTGCTTAGACTAAATATTACCTTGTAAAACTTGCTTATTATTCTTCTAAAAGTAAGATATAAATTTTTAAGAGTTAGTGTTAATTTTCTCATTTTAATGTAATTTTTTAAAAATATATCATTTAATTTATTCAAATATATTTAATATTTATATATTGTCCCATTTTCTAGATCCACCCCTGAGAGAAGCTACAATGTTAGAAGTCGGATTCCTAGAGCACGAGTTAAAAGTTGTTGAGAACAAAGACTACATTACGTTAGTTGTCCGAAGACAAGATGGGTTTGCTAGAGAGGTGGAATAGATTTGTTATATTTCTACTTGCGAAATCATAGTTGTGAACTAATGCTATAAAAAGGGATTGAAATTTAAACATACTGTAGTCCATTATTTTTTCAAGGAATCGAACTGATGATCGTCCCAAGCCTTACCTCTCTCTGCTTTAGTCTTCTTCTTCTTCTTCTTCATCATTTGGCTCGCTCTCAGAATCCTCATCCTCCGACTCAGACTCAGACTCTGCTTCTGGTGGCTCATATGCTTGGTCTGACTCCTCAGATTCTGAATCCTTTCCGTCCAAGTTCAAAATCTCCCATCCTCCATCGTCTATAAATCCATGAGGATCATCCGTTATTTTCTTGAGAATCGGTCTCCAGTTGAGATTCACTTTGCTCTCGTAGTACTTTAAATCGACAGCGTCAAGCCACTTCTTTATCCCTTCCAGAGAAGTTGTGTCGATTAAGTTAATCTTGAGCACAGCTTTCTTGAAGTCCTTGAAGACTATGGCCATGTCAAAGTACTTATGCCCAAACACAACTCTCTCGAGATTTACAATCTCAATCTCACTCAAACTAACCACCAAAAACGGGGTTTCAGTGAGCATAACCAAACAGCTTGACGCCGGGATGATGAAAACATGTGCCTTGTCCGTGACACCAGAGAAACCAAGCTCTCTCAACGGTTGATCAAACTCAAGTCCCCGCCACGTGGCACTGACCCAGGTTGCGAAATGATTGAAATCCATGTTGATCTTGTTTTTCCTATCCCGCTCCCTCTGCTCTTCCTCAATCTCGTCTGAGTCATAGACTGATGAACTCCTTCCACCGCCTAGAGACTGCACAACATCCATCACCTCCACGTAAAACTGGACGTCCTTTGTCTTCTTGTTTGCTACCATGATGTGGTTGTGCAAGTGGAAATGCAAGATGCTGAGCATCTCCTTCTCAGCCGGCTGGAAGAAGGCATGCTTTATGTTTGCAAACAGTTCATCTACCCGCTCATTAGCTCTAGCTGTTGAGTATCTGAAACCATTGGTATGAGCTTCAAGTGTCCCAGGAATCCGCTTGCGACCACTAAACTGCGGGCGGATCCACAGACCAGACAACCTGAGGGGTTTGAACTTGTTTCCTGCAAGCTGAAGCTTCTCCTGGTTCACCAGTGTCGCCCTTTCAATTCTTCCAGACTCACGAGCATTGACTTGCCGTCTCAGGGTCTTTATGGTCTGAACCACTTCACTGATATGCTTTGAATCCTTGGACCGGAATGAAACCTTTTTGAGGTATATAGCACCTTGGTTTTTCAAAGTTATTACGGGTGCACCCGGGACACTGAAAATGACACGGATGTAGTTGTTCCGGTTGCTATCCTGCTGGTTCGACACATTTCTTATCGCTGACACATGAAATGGAACCATGCTACCATAGATGGGTAACAATACAGCCTCGTTCTTCTGATCAACCTGGATCATCAAATCTCGAGGTTGAGGCACATCGTTAACGTTCTTGTAGGCAACCGAATCAGTTGAAATCTTTGCACTAGAACCGAAGCTGTCACCAGCAAGCCTTCTGACAGTTTCTTCAGTCTTCTGGCGTGCAAGCTCTGCCTGGTGCTGCTTCCGCATCTGCAGCTCACCTTTCGTGACCACATGATTATATGATCTAAGAGATGTCTTGTTGATGAAGTTCTCAGGACCGCTGGTCCTCCTTGCCTTCTTCCTAGGCTTCTCTTCTTTGTCGTAACTCACATCTGTCACTAGCTTGGAACACTTGGCCGTCAAAATCTCAGGATCCTCATCTTTAACAATAACCGTATCAGCCAGAAAAAGTGAGAATTTCTTCTTCTTGCTGCGGCTCTCCGTCTCACATTCCAAGTTCTGGAAACCAAGTGAGACATTAAACACCATCTGTGGTCTCAACACTTTATCATTCTTTGCATTGATGTTTAATCCAGACTCTCGGAACTCAAGACCAATACCAGTCCCAGCAGATTTAGTTAGCGTTTCAACCAACTCCGGAGCTCCCTTTTCAACCACTGAAAGTGCAGCATGATAGACAGTGCTTAACTTTCTTCCTGGCCTCAAAGCATTAATAGCAGCCTCATGTGCTTTGAGAAGAACCTCATAAGCCTTGCTCTGGAGATTAGTTGCATCTATTAGGTAGGTCCTGGCGACGTTAGAGCAATAACTATTGTACCGAGCACCAACAGCACATATAATAATGCTCCCTGGATCGTAAGTGAGCAGATCATCATTGCTTACAGCGCTAGGCTTGAGATCATACTGGCCTCCACTTTGAAATATAGGAGGGTAGCATATGTCAACACACTTTGGATTCAGCTTAAAATCGGCTTTCGTTGGATCAATTATAGCTTTCTCGGTGAGACTCATCAACTGAGAGTGGGTGACATCTTTCTCCTCATCAATGATCTTCTCAAGTCTTGGAACAACAACATTTTTCATCACGCTGTAGGCTAGATACGCTGCTTTCTTCACATTAATGATCTCAGTTTCTTCTTTAACAGCAAATATATCAGACAACCCCGCAGTGATGTCAACAAACTGGAACTTTGCATTTTTTAACCTCTCGGTCCATGTCTCCAGAAGCTTACCTTCAGGAGCTTCCCGAGCAATGTGTCCCACAACTTGGGACTCATTTCCATCACGGATGGCACGGAACACGGCATCCATTTGCCCAGTTCCATCATCACCTTTAGCCTTTACATGCATGACAACATCAATCCCTAACTCATCATGTGCAGGTCGTTTCACAACTTCAAGTAGAGCTGCTCTTTTCTTGCTACACAAGAAATAGATGTGCTTTGAGGTGAAGACCATTATAGTGTCGGGAAACTCATACCCAAGAAGCCAAATATGTAAAGCAGAGGATTTAAGGTAGCGAAGATCATTGGAAGCAGGATGGGTAGCTACAGCAAGAGCGTCCGCAGATCCCCATAGGTCTTCAGTGTGCTCATTCCAGTGCGCATACAAAGCTCTCGTACGTGAGATGAACTTCATGACATCAATGACGTATGTATGCCTAGGTCCAGAAGGAGTCGCTCGAGCATTACTGTTTCTTGAGTCTGCCATCTTTGAGAGTTCAAAAGAAACTTATCTGAGAAAAGAAGTGCAATGTATACTCAGAAACATGAAAGCTTACATAAACTATAGAGATATGCACAAGCCTAAAGATTTCAATATTTCATTAGTCCGAAAGAAAACAAACTGAACAGAGACAATGAATCAAGAAAAATACAACAGTCTCCAAAAAAGTAAACTTTAGACGATTTTTTGGGAAGGCTAAGGTACCAGATTATAGGTTTTCATAGATTGAAACTAGGTTTAAGATTAAACTTGGTGAATGCCACTAATTTAACTAACCCAAAAAATTAAGTTAGGGTATAAAATAAACGCACCTCGAATACGAATCAACTAAGATCCGAAATCAAAGTCAGAGACGCGAATAGATTGAAGAACACAACTAGAACAGAAAAAATAAAACTATTAATTACTGCTAAACAATAACGGAGAGTGAAAAATATCACAGCTTGAAAAGAGACAGTGAATCGACGAAACACAATCTCACGAAATATATATAAAAGAAAAACAATTATCCAGAAAAAAAGAGAGTAAACTTAGAATTTTTTTTTTTTTGGGAAGGCTACTCATCAGATTTTTAGGAAAACCATATGTTTGAGTTTAATTTTGAACTTAGTAAAAGCAACCAATATTACAAAACCACAAAACTTAATTAAGGCAGTAGATAAACGTAAAGGAAATCTCAAATCAAAGTTAGAGTAAGAACAGACAAACTGAAGAACAGAGAAAAAACAAAACGATTAATTACTAAAAATGCTCTAAAATTAGAACGGATTAAGTGAATAACATGATCTTAGATAGAGTTTTGCATCAAATAACAAAAAAAAACGAAATTAAAACAAGTTGAATCCGAGATTAAGTATAAAAAAGGAACGGAAAATCAAGCGACATAAGTTTTATTTATAATGGTGATGAACGGAAAAATCAAAGAAGACACTTACTTGACGACTGAGGACTAAGAACGTAGTAACCACACGACGGCGTTTAAGCTGAAAAAAAAGATCCGGCGATGATCTCGTGAGAGCTATTTGGAGAGGCAATTCGGAAGACAGGGTACTTATTATATGGAAATTATGTGGGCCCCGCTTGGTTTTCTTTCTGAGTAAACGCCGACTTTAACCAACGGCCTTAACTTTATTGGGCCTAAACAATAACTAATAAAGCCCATTAATACCCACTTGTGCTACGCGTAGATACGACCGTCTTAACAGTTAAAAATATCTTTATTGAACCGAGTTCGGTCTTATATCAGTAAGATAGTGACTGTACTCGTCTGTGGATTATTTCAAAGGCGTTTTACTATTTATGAGTGGAAGAGTAAGTTTATTGATGAGAGTGTTGATATACAAATAAGGAAACAGATGAGACGCGACAGAGTTGCTCGGAGAGTTCAGCCGTCAAAGTACAAGTCGGAAAGATACAACGAGGTGAAAACCCTAGTTCTAGCAGCCTTGCAAGTAAGTACTCGATTTTGGATCCCCCTTCTCGTTGCCTTCTCCTCTCCCTTTATAGTGTACTCTCCACTCCTCAATAACCTAGGTTGACAAACCTTAAGGGGCCCCTCGTCAATGGGCCTCCTGCTCGACCCTTTAAGATGCTCGTTATTCGGCCGTCTTTGTCGTCTAGTCGCAGGGACGGTTGGACTTGGGCCGAGCGTAGGAAGAATCGATTGTTGGGCCGAGCTGGGTCATTCCTAAGTGGGGTGTCTCTGTTATTCGATGGACCCTGAAGGATGGGGCGCAAGCCACCTCTTACAGTAAGTCCCCCAAGTCCATTATCAAGTTGCTCGACAAATCGGGGATAGATTGTAGTAACTTGGGTCTATCGAGTGACAAGGTTGGAGTAACGGAGACTGCTTTAGGCGTGGTCGCTGAGATGCGCGTTTAATGAGTCGACAATGTCATTTTCTCGTAAGCTCGTCTTAGATTTATAGCCAAGCGACCTGTCTTGACTCGGTAACTGGGTGATTTGTTCATCGATCTCTCTGCCGAGACGAGCGCTCGACGGGATCATTCATTCTTCAGCTTACCTTGACTCGGTAACCGAGTGATTCGCTCGTCGATCATGTTGCCGAGACGAGCGCTCGACAAGTCGTCAGGATCATTCACTCTTTGGCTCGTCGAGCTGTCTTGCTTCGATAGTTGAGTCGTGTACTCGTCATTTCGGTGGATCGAACTGATGCAATAGGATATGAACAGCCGCATATAAATGGGCATTATGATAGATTTCGGCCCAATTGAAGCCCAACTAGGTTTTAATAGACCTAATGATGACTCTGGGAATTGCACCTCTCCTCCTCTATATATACTCTTCCACATTTTTTCGTCTTCATTTTCTTTGCCGCTACAGGTATTCTCTGCTCTCCCTTCTCTCTACTTTCTCTCTCTAAGTTGTTGTACAATATATACATATACTTATCGGTAAGATGTGCCCGCGAAAGAGATTGACGCGAGATGAGAAAGGAAATGATGTCGGGACTTCGTCGAGCCCAGCTAGGGACGTGACAACCAACGAACCTTTAGAGGATTTTGATTTAGTGCGTTGGGATGCGCTAATGGATGTGGAAGGTCTTAGCTTCTCTCAACGACTCCTGGTTGTAGATACCTAGAGAGAGCTCAGAGGCGACGGTGCGGGGAATGTTGCTGCAGAGATGTTGAATGACCCTCGGATCAGGCGGCCTCAACCATCGCGATCTAGGCTGTTGCGAGCAAACTCCAACCGATCTAGATGAGCAAACTCCAATCGATCGGGGTCTATTCAGTTTGTATCGGATAACGCGAGACGAGTAAGGGAGGAAAAACTTCCTCCTGCACCAACTCGTTACCTGGAACGCGGGGTTTTCGAGAGAGGGTCTGAGGTTCATCAGGAGTTATTGCGTCCTGCTAAAGTAAAGGGTCAATCGTGGACAAACACGTTTGAGGTGGAGGCGATGGTTGAGATAGTGGAAAATCTTCGGATAGCTTGTGATGCAGTCGGCGTGACTTATCTGATCCCGACTATCGAGCAGCGTCCCTTGTCACCTCCGGTAGGGTATCAGTGCGTGTACGATTCATACTTTTGGAGCCACACTAGCCTTTGTTTTCTGATCCCTCGTTTGATAACCTCCTATGTTTCGCGTCCCGATGTGGCCATCACTCAGATGGTGAACGGGTCATTTCGTATGGTGGTTGCGTTGATGGTGATGGCCGCTGAAATTTGCATCTCTCTGTGTGTTCGAGGAGTTAACATCCATAACTCCTTTGGATCATGGCCCTACTCGGTGAAGATGAGGGCGAACTACAATATTATCACCGGTCATCCAATCAAAACTCCGAACTGGCAACACCGATATTTCTTCATCAAGTCTGATGAACATGCCTTCGTTGAACCCCCCGGGGATGAGTTTTGAGTCTATTGGAACGGGCAAACTGGTAGATAGCTCGTCTCGGTTTTTAAACGTTTTGTGTAGTCTAACGTTTCTTCTCTTTCTGTCCAGTCGATCATCCGTTCTTTTCGTCAGACATCCCGGAGCAGCTCTACTCCAACGCTCGAGCCTTGGTTGAGCACGGCCAACAACAGTGGCCTGAGATAAGCGAGGAAAGGATACGTCGAGCCTTACACCGTATCGATCGAGGTAGGCAGATTCCTGCCTCGTCTCGTTTGTTACTTTTGATGGATTTATTACTTTTGAGACTTATGCAGGTGATTGGGATTCCAAGCTTCCGTGTGAAGGTCGAACGGGCAAGAAGAGGTCAAGCCTTTTCTCAAGAGAAGAACAATGAATGATTAACGAGGCATTCACGATGAAAGAACCCCCTGATCTTTCCAAGGCTATCAAGGAGAAGCGAGGAGAGTCTTCTCAAGGTGCCGCATTGATGAACATAATCGACGGTTTCGACCTCGGAGGGGGAGAGCCGTCTGGTCGAATTATCCCTTCTCCTACTCGGGATGCTGGTGCAGAGGCATCTGATCCGGCGGGTGGAGGTTGGAAAAGGCCGCGGGCTGATGAGTCTGAGAACCAGGCCGGCGATCTTAAAGCGATTTGAGCGCTGTTCGGTTTTGAAAGACGATGTCATGCTAACTGAGTTCAATTTCCCAGTTGGACAAACGTCCTGATTGGTTGGTATTCTGCATGACGGTACGAAGGGGCTGATCGGTCAGTACTTCGATTGTATGCGAGTGGAAGTAGGGTCACATTTTTCTTGCCGCGGTGATGATTGCTAGGGCCATCTTTTCAAGCGTTGGGTAGCGTGTCTCGGGGTCCGTCATGCGTTTGCTGGTATAGAATATTGGTTTTTGCTCGCCTCGGTCATCTTTAATGAGTACACTGCTGACTGCGATCGGCGAGACGAATGTAGAGGTAGAGCGCGTCCCCGGGTTCGGGTTTGGCCAGAACCGGCAGAGTGGTAAGGTAGGCTTTTAATTGACTGAAGGCTTCTTCGCACTTCTCGTCCCAAGTGAATCGCATATTTCCGCACAACAGTTCGTAAACCGGGAGGCACTTGTCGGTGGATCGTGAGATAAAGCGGTTGAGAGCGGCGATTCGACCCATCAACCACTGGACTTCCCGACTGTTCTTTGGGCTAGGAAGATCGAGGATCGCAGAAATCTGTTTAGGGTTTGCCTTGATTCCTCGCTGCGTTATGATGTAAGCGAGGAACTCCCCCAAAGTGACACCGAAGGTGCACTTCGCGGGGTTTAAATCATTCCATATTCGTTCAAGGTCTTGAAACATTCGTGCAGGTGGGCTGGATGGTCGCATGCATGTAGCGATTTGACCAGAATGTCATCGATGTACACTTCCATCGTCTTGCCAAGTCTGTCGGCGAACATCTTATTGACTAGACATCGCGCCGGAATTTTTCAGCCCGATGACCTTATAGGAGTACGTTCCTCTAACGGTAATGAAAGCGGTCTTCTCTCGGTCATAGGGGTGCATCGTGATCTGATTATACCCAGAGAATGTGTCCTTAAATGTGAGGAGTTCGTTGCCGGCTGTTGATTCGACCAACCGATCGATGTGCGGGAGAGGAAAGCTATTCTTGGGGCACGCCTTTTTCAGATCTGTGAAATTGATGCAAAAACGCCACTTTCCATTCTTTTTCTTCATGACAACCGGGTTTGCTAACCACTTCGGGTATCGTACCTCGGTGATCGATCCGGCTGCAAGCAGTCGCTCGACTTCTTCATTGTCGGCCTTTGATCGTTTTGGACCGAGCTTTCGACGTTTCTGTCAGATGGGTTTGAAGGTGGGATTGATGTTGAGCTCGTGTGAGGTGATTTTTTGGTCGATTCCTTTCATGTCCGAGGTGGTCCACGCAAAGGTCGATGCGTTTTCCTTGAGAAAGGCAATGATTGTTTCCTGCATTTCGTCGGAGATGAAGGCTCTTACCCGTACGATCTTGCTGGGGTCATTATCGTCTATCTGCACTTCGAGGATCTCGTCCTTCTGGGGGTATATCTTTTGAATGGGCTTGGCGACTGCATTGACCAAAGGGATTAGTTGCTGGAATTTGACGTTGGCGACTAAGAGATCGCGCGCGGCCTGTTAGTCGCCTCGTAACGTCTTGATCCGACCATCGTTTCCGAGAAACTTGACACGTTGATGGTTAGTGGAGGAGATTGCTTTCATCGAGTGGAGCCACGGAACGCCGAGTTTAACGTGGTAGGGTGCTTTAGTCGCGGTAATGGAGAACTTGACCATGTGAGTAACTCCACCAGCGTAGACTGGGAGTCTGATAGTGCCGATAATTTCTTCTGATACTCCGTTGAATCCGGTTAAGGAGTGGTTGGATGGTTTCATGAGGCGTAAGTCGGCTCCCATCTTTTCTAGGGTTTTTTGGAAGATAAGATCGACTGAGCTGCCGGTATCGATCAGTACTTTGGTTACTTCTCAATCTCCGATGCCTAGCTCGACAAGGAGAGGGTCATTGTGAGGCATGTGGACTCCGAGGGCATCGTCTGCTGAGAATGTGATCAGAGGATTGTTTGGGTACGGATGGCAAATTCTGCGAGGTTTTCGCTTGGCGCTGATGAGCTTTGACAGAACAAACCGATTTACCACACGGGGGCGAACCTCCCATGAAAACGTTTGCTCGCTTTCCCTGGATATGTGAGTGCATGTCGTAGGGTGAACACTCGACTATTGGCTGTTTTGCTCGATTATCTTTTGTCGCGTCGAGCTGTTGTCACAGATCCTGGATTTTCGGCTTGCCGAGCTTGAGGCGGAGGTCGGCGATCTTAGAGTTCAGATGACTCCTCAAATCGGTACCGTCTGGGGGGGGGGAGAGCTGCTTGCGTCTGGATCATCTGCGATTCCAGCTTGCTTGAGTGTCGGGATGGCGACCTCGTCTCCTGCCTTGGTGGAATCTGACGGTGCTGCCTCGGTTTTAATGTTTCTTCATTTCAATCTGCATAATAGGTCTACAGGACTCAGACTGCCCCTCTCGGTAAGTCGCTTGTTGATATGCACGCGTAGATCCTCTCGGGAGAGTTCTGTTTCTTCACTTGCTGGTGACTTCGGGCGCGCGAGGATGACCTCGACTCTTCGTCGGTTCCTCGGCTTCTCTTCTTCGGCGGACGAGTCTCCTTTCTCTTGTGCTTTGGGAGCGGTTTCCTCGGTATTCGTCTTTTGCTCGGCTCGCGGATTTTTGCCTTGGGACTTTTGAAATTTCTTGTCCTTATTCCTGCTCAGTTGTTGTTCTTCGGCTTTGCTTTGGGAGGCTCGATCTCCAATTTCCCGCTGGCGATTAACGAGAGGAAATGCTCGTATAAGATTTTACACTCTTTCGTGTCGTGCTTCTTGCTCTTGTGGTATGAGCTGTATTTCTCTGGTTCCGCGGGATTCGACCCTGACGTTTCAGGTGTAACTGGGGTCTTTTGCTCGTTGTCAGTCATGTTGTAATTGTTCTATCCCTTTCCTCAGACTACAACTGTGGAACCCGGAAGGTCGTCCTTATCAACCATGCAAACGGAAATTTTCTTTGGATTTGCTTTGTCACTGGGGGTGTGTTGTCGTGGTTCCAAATGGGTGTCGCTACTCTTGGTCGGCGCTTGCTTTCATCGCGTTTTACTTGCTGATGATTGCTTTAGTACCCTCTTCCATGCGGATAAAGTTGTTGGACCGAGCAATGGCGTCAGAGAGGGACTTAGTCGGATGATGGTACACATCGTCTCGGAACTTTGAGTGGATGTACAAGGTGTTCATGAGGGCGTTCACGGCAATGCTGTCGGGGACCTTGACTTTGGACACGATGGATTTAAACTTCTCCATAAAACTGCGAAGACTCTGCCCCTGTGACTGGGAGAGGTTCCAGAGATTTGAAGCAGTGGCTTCCTCGCGCGTGAACATTATGTAGTTCTTGAGAAACACCAACGACAAGTCGTGGAAGCTATCGACAGAGTTTTCCGGCAAGCCGGTTGATCGACCATGGATTTTACCCATTTTTAGCCATGGTCTATAGGTGTTTTCATATATAATTACTACACTATAGAGTCTATTTAGAGTATTTACAGGTTCAGGTACGTCTTGGAGAAATATGGTGATTTTGGTGTCTTTTGGAGCCTTTAAGTGCATAATTGCGCACACGCGTCAGATGTTTAGATTTGGATGGAGACCTTCCCAATGTGCGATTTATTTGATCATTGGACAAAATATAGAGCTTTGGGTTAGCTTTCCAATGCCACCGGTTTGGGGTCAATCCAACGGTTAGATCGGAAGTTACGCCCGTTTTACTGAAGAGTGGTCAGTCTGCCTCGCGAGAGAAGGCTGTCGAGAAGAGGAATGTATATCGATCGATGGGAAAGCCTTCATATCGATCGACATGAATGCCAGAACGTGGGCTGACTATATTTCATGACCGACTGAAGCTCAGAAGATACAACAAAGTTACCAAAATACCTTTGATGACTTGAAACCCTATTTATGTTTTTTCAAAGCCATTGTTGACGGCCACACGCTATCTAACCTTTCTTTGATTCATTGTTTCTCTTAGTTAGGAGAGAAGGGAGGAACTCCTATCAGAGTCCTCCTGGAACTCCATTGGTTTTGGTTTTATATCTATTACAATTTCTTATCTATTCATCTATGATTTCTGTGACAATCTTCATGTCTGAATAGATCCACCTGTTGGATTTAGGGTTCACATAGGTTGTGGGATTAGCCCCAACTATAGATTGCTAAGTTGTGATATTCATTATCATGATGAACCCTAATGCTTGATTCTAGAGTCATGAACTAGAACCATGAACATGATGGCATTAATTCATTAATCATCATTCTGATATCATCCTGTATAAGCTAAGACACTCTGGGGATACGCGGGAGCCGGTCTATGATCTTGGTGGGTACTATTTCAACTCGATTTGAAGCTATATTGATCGATACTCCTATAGAGTAATCGATCGACGATAAGTATATATCGATCGATGTTGTGACAGCAATATCGATCGATATTGTCGGCATCAGATTCATGGACGAGTCTAGATAGCGACAGCTAATAGACTTATCTAAGAGTTGAAGATCTTTAATATCATGCATGCAACTTGTTAGGCATCTATAGCATTATAATCCTGATTACTTGAATAGAAACCCTAGATCTAGCAACCATCCTTCCATCAAACAAATCCTTGCCAAGCTGAACAATTACCTTGTTCATCTTGTTTACTGCTTTCTAGTTTACTAATTTATATACTGCATTATTACCTATTAGCCTAGCTTAATCACATAACTATTAGATCTATTAGGTTCCCTAGCTCCATGTGGATTCGATCTCTAAGTACTACAATTGAAACTCTTATTTGAGAGAGTAATACATTCCTAAGGGTAATTTGAGTGATATAAAATTTGGCGCCGTTGCCGGGGAGCTTTGATTGCCATTAGATCTTGTTTAGTTAGATTTAGTCTAGGTTTTGTTACTGTTTTAAAATACTGATAACTTTTTTCTTCTTTTTCAGGTACATACATCTCAGTACCAGGAACAATGAAGAGAGGATTTCTAGTTCCTTCAAGGAAGGAGCCTGCTGGTTCACGCAAGATCCGTAAGTCTACGAGGGATGTATCGATCGACACCCTCCAAGCAAAATCGATCGACAGTGTACACAAGACATCGATCGATAAGGCACACCATCAATCGATCGATAAGCTACAAGCAGCAGTGATCGATAGAGCCAACCAACCAACCAACAAGCAACACTGTTCACCCGAACATTGTTCATCCGGCTACTGTTCATTGCGCTACCATTCATCCGATATCGATCGACAGCACTCATCCGATGTCGATCGACACTGTTCTCCACAAGTCGATCGACACGCATAGTCGAAAATTGATCAACAAAGCCTCGCTGGGAGCAGGTAAGTTTTCTGTAAACACATATGTTAATCAGGAAGTAGTCCAAATTGAACCAATAGGTAAAATAAGCAATGCAATTAGCAAAAAGAAAAATAAACATGGGACCAAAATCGCTGTCACAATCCATTCCACCTTGAATAAAGGTGAAGAAATAAAATTGTCTTTGTAAAGCTACAAAACCCATGTTCCCCTACAATCGATCGACATGGCTCACACCTTGTCGACCGATACTGCCCACCCGAAATCGATCAACACGGTACATTCCATGTTGACTGATACTGTTATCCTGAAATCGATCGACACAGCTAATCGCGCGTCGGCCGATACTGTTCTTCCAAGATCGACTGACACTGTTTGCGGAAAGGAAGAAAATTTTGACTCCAAGCTGAAACTTAAGTACATCAAGTACATCCCTATTATAAGTCAGCGTCTCTTTCATGGTTATCATGACGAGCGACCATTGGTTCATATTAATATGTTTGAGGAACTAATCTGGTCTATCTTTAATGACTTCCTTAAAGAATACCACTTATGAAAACTCTTTCCATACACTCTTGCTGGAGAAGCAAGACGTTGGTTCAAAGAGTTGCTACCAGAGTCCCTTAAAACATGGATTGATATCATGAAAGCCTTTTTCAACATATTTCTCTATGACACTCCAAAAAATCTAAAGATGGAGTCAACGACGAGAGATGTGGTGGAGGATGATGAACAAGAAAACAATATTGGTTATATGACGTCTACATCGGTTGACAACATAACTTCTACATCGACCGATGCCATGATCTTTCTATCGAACGATATCGTTCACCCGCCATCGATCGATACCATGATTTCATCATCGCTCGACACTGTTCACCGAGACACTGTTCATCATGGTAATGTTCTTCCGACGACCGACACCACTTGTGTGGAGGCAGAAAAGGATGACGAGCTTGTACTTAAGATCGATAAGAAGGGTATCTGGCGAGACAAAGGAGGTCGTCCTTGCAACATTGAAGGAAAATTGATTAATGGAGAAGAAGTAATAATTCCTGATGTGATTTCTTTTCCAGAAATGAATACCTTTGATCTAAGTAGCCAGTGGTATGATTGGGTAAGCGAGGACCCTTTCCAAGGTCTTCCTTATGAGGACCCCAGAGATCATATCAAGATACTTGAGGAGGTAGTCTCAGCAACCAAACATAAATCAATACCTGCAGACCGCGTTCTTTGCAAGATCTTCCCCTATTCACTATCTGGAGATGCGTTTAGCTGGTTCAGTAAGCTGCAGCCAAAATCTCTAACCTGCTGGGAGGACATCAAAGGCACCTTCCTAGGTAAAATTTTCAGCCCTTTTGCAGCAAATCTGGAGATTGAGATGAGATCTATGCTGGAATATATGGTGGAGGATGATGAACAAGATGAGTCTGGAGAACTGAGCAGAGTAGAAGAAGCTGATATTAACGATCCGTCCTCCACATCGATTGACACTAGTACCTTAGGATCGATTGACAGTACGATTGCAGCATCGATCATCAACACCTCAGAATTGATCGATAAAGACTTTTGTCACCGATCGATACCACTTGAAATCCCTGAAAGTTTGAGTTGTCCTCAGGACGTTGCAGACTCGACAAAGCAGAGCACTGATGTATCACGTTGTTCTCCTTCCCCAGGTGTAGAAAAAGCAATCAGCATGAAGAAATTCTTGGAGCTAGAAGAATTATTGGAACTAGAGGCAGAAGAAAAGCTTGAAGAAGGGAATGCTAAGAGGAAAGATCTAGAGACTTTGTCAAAGGCTAGCATCGATCGACACCCACCCTTCAACATCGATCACCATCCACAAGATAGCATCGATCGACACCCACCTGATTGTATCGATCGACAACCATGGTCGGATGAACTGCCAGGATACATAGTCAAACTGGAACCAGTTGAGGAGATAGTGCATAATTCTGAAGCCTCACACATTACTGTCCCTAAACATCAGAGACCACCTATTTGGACAGAAGAAGCTGATGGGTTTCACAAAAGAGTGAAAAGGATACATGATCCTGTTAAGATTATGGTTCCAAATGAAGTGTTTGAAGCTGAATCTCCCATTCCACCAGATAAAGGTCCACAACTGAGTTCTTACATAGAGGTATTGGATGATCATCAGCACGTAGAAGCTTCACACTGAGCGTTGATATTTCGAGATGAAGTCGATAAAACCCCAGCAGACGAAACATTGATCGACATGGTCAATCCACAATCGATCGACACTACCATTTGTACATTCATCGATACCAGACGGGAATCAAAACAGAATGAGTATGAAGTGTGTGGAAATATTTTTGATGGAGATACCACCACGCATTCAGACAAGTCTGGGGGAAAGAAGAGGATGAATTGGAAGAAGAGAAAAAGAATCAATGGAGGTTCTCAGTTATCATTGATTTTTCACTTCTCAGATGCTGACAGGAAATCCAAAGTGAGATTACACAAGTCTGTGGGAAAGAAGGGGAGAAATTGAAAGAAGCGGAAACGGACCAAAGGAGGTTCTCAGTTACCATTGACTCCTTACTTTTCAGATAGTATCAGAAAATCAAGAGTGCGCAGCAGATGCTTCTCACATCCATATGCAAAGCTTAAAGCACTCCTTATTGCTGAGATGATAGACAAAGGATAAAAGTTCATGGAGGAGGCTTTCACACAAGAATGATAAAGCTTCAAATAGTAGATATTGAGACTTGAATTGGAGCAAGTTCTCATTCTCATCCGAACTGAATCAGATCTCCAGAAGTCAAGCTAATGACTAAAAATAAGCGCTGAGTGGGAGGCAACCCACTGTTAGGTAATTTTAAATATGGTTTTATTTTCATTTATTACTGATATTTTGTTTTCTAAGGATTTCAGGTAAAAAAAAAAATTGATGAACAGTAACGACGGTACTGTAGCACTGCACTGTAGCACGAAAATCGAGCGACACTGTAGCAAGTACATCGATCGACACTATAGCAACACAATCGATCGACATTGTACCGGAAAATTTGGAAATACTGTAGTAGGATTACTGTAGCAGTACTGTAGCAGATCACTATTCATCGGAACAAAATTTTTTTTTGGTTTTATTAGTTATCTATTACTAAATTTTAGATTATTAGTGTTTTATTTATATCAAGTAAAAGGAAAAAAAATAAAGAGGAGGATGAGTTCTGCGCCAGCTATCGAAAGACAACCGGCCGGTGTCACTCGACAGATAATCACAAGTATGGATTGCCACTTAACTGTGTTGATCGATACTCACATCAAAGCAGTTATACAGTCTTTCTTTGTTAAATATTTTCCTTATGGTTTATTGTCGCACCAATCTTAGGCTGTATAACATTGGTCACAGTGTAATTTAAGTCTGGGGGAGGTTATACTAATATTGTGTGTTTAGTTAGATATTTAGAAAAGCAGACCTGAGTAGATGATTACCATGATAATCGACCGACGAGAAACAGTCGATATCGATCGACAGTACAACACTTGCAGCGACCGATGGTATTTCTTTTTCATCGATCGATACTTAATCCGGTCAGGTATATCGTTCTTGGTAAATTTTGTACTTCTGCTTTATGATTTTCACCTTACCACCGACTATGTTACACTGGGGACAGTGTAATTTAAGTCTGGGGGGATTACTAACGTTTATCTACTTTATGAGTCTTATTTAAAATGTTTTCAAAAAGTTTTTATTGAGTCAAGAAGAGGATGATGATCTATTTCGATTTATTACTTGTAATCTAACCACTCTTTAGACCAGTCTTAGATTTACTGATTGCAAAAGTACTAGAGATACTAAAGTGGATCAACCTGCCAACTATGTTTGCACTTGCTGAGAATGTTTGAAGGAACCAATGCTGACCTTCTACCTAATATTGACTTAATTTGCTTGTCTTGGGGCTTGGTATATGTGAGGGGTAAAACTCACTTCCTAGTTTAGGTTAGGTATAGATTGGAGACAAGGTAAGCGTGGGCTGAATCCTGTAAGAACTTGAAGAAAGAATGCGATTGTATTGATGTTTTTGGTAAAGAGATGATTACAGATGATTAATAAGATGATTCTGATGATTACAAAGAATTATGAGAACGTTTTGTGAACTAAACATG
>CAKOAT010865154.1:9931-62790 GCA_932364175.1 Eruca vesicaria subsp. sativa
TCAGTCACTATCCTCCCTTGTGTTTATCCATATGTTGTAGTTATCCTAATCATTATAGGATTAGGATAATCATCCCCTTTATTGTTGTAATCCTTATCTCCTAAGGAATATGCTTATTCTCTTGTATGTATATATATGTATGTGCACGTGATGAATAAGATATACAGAGTTACAACCTTCTTCTTTATTTCACAACATATAGTATATTTTTAGTGTGTTTTCTTACAAAGTGAAAGAAACAACAAAAGTGTCATACGTAAGACTGAAGGTCCAAGATTGGTTGAGAAAGTATGGTAATGTAAATAAAATGGTTACACGCAATTGTGAATATACAGAAGCTGCATGAAAATTGTTTTCACCACCCGTTCTTGACTTCTTTTGTATCCCTTTTATCCCTAAAACGAGAAAAGTTTGTGTAGTTTTAAATATTAGTCACCTGCTTTAACATCTAACCACATGATTTACGCACATCAGCTCTCATGATCAACATTCCTCTTTTACTTTATTAACTAACTTTTCCTATACGTATATAACGGTAGCAATCCTCTATGTTCAGATTTATCAAATTAATCATTTTATTGTGTTTATTACTCTCTCAATGGCATTTGAGAACCACAACAATACCAAACTGAGTCATATCTCTCAGAACTTATCATTATCTACCTTATGGAAGTCCATAGCCATTTCCGGTGTTCTACTTTTCTTGCTACACACGTTTGCATTTAACCATCCACATAAAATGATAACCCATAAACTCTTTGCACCTCTTGAATTCACTTTCTCCTCCTCAGAAATATCCACACCTTCATCCTCACAAACATCAAGAGAGTCTCCAACAAATATCAGCCATCTACTCTTTGTCATCGTTGGTAGTACAAAGACTTGGAGGCATAGAAGAGGCTACATAGAGCCATGGTGGAGACCAAACATCACAAGAGGACATGTCTTTCTAGAAAAACCACCTGGTCGTGACCTCTTGCCTTGGCCTCAACAATCTCCTCCTTTCATTGTTAACAAAGACTCATCCATCACAAACGCAAAGTTCAAGACTCAGATCCGCCTTTTTCAATCACTCCATGAGTCGTTTAACAAGGCCAACAAAGACACAATTAGATGGTTTGTGATAGCTGATGATGATACTCTCTTCTTCTTGGACAACTTAGTCAAAGCTTTGGAGCTGTATGACCACAAGAAACACTATTACATAGGGATGAACTCAGAAAACGTCTGGTCTAACTCGATTTTCTCGTTTGACATGGGATATGGAGGTGGAGGATATGCATTGAGCTATCCAACGGTGGAGACACTTCTCAACAAAATGGAAGATTGTATTGCAAGGTACCTTGGAGTTTATAGCGATCTTCTCTCATTTCGTTGCTTGGCTGACTTGGGAATTGATCTTACTATGAACAAAGGCATCCACCAGGTAGGAACTAACTGAACACTCTTGTTTCTTGTAACACAAGAAAATGATTCTTCTGCTTTATTAACATACACTCACTCACTCCATCTTTGCTTGTCATGTAATGAATAGATTGATCTGCACGGTGACATATCAGGTCTCTTATCAGCTCATCCTCAGTCACCACTTATCAGTCTCCACCATTTCGATGTCATAAACCCTATATTCCCTGCCATGAACCGGCAGGAATCAGTAAACCACCTCATGAAAACCGCGAAAACCGACCAGACCCGTATCCTCCAACAGACAATATGTTACCAAAGAGGAAACAACTGGTCAGTATCTGTATCTTGGGGCTACTCAGTCCATGTTTACCAATCTATATTACCAAGAAACTACCTGAAACGCCCTCTTGAAACGTTCCGGCCGTGGAAGAATGTTAGAATACCTTTGTATACATTTAACACGAGACGGGTGACGAATGATCCGTGTGAGATGCCTCGTCAGTTTTTCTTTGACTCTGTTGTAGAGGACAAGAACCAAAGCTTGGTGACTACTATGTATAAGGTGAAAACGCTAGGTAGTTTACCTCCTTGCTTGCCAAATGTCAATCAATCTGCTGGTAACAATTCACAAGTTCGGGTCATTGCTACTACTATGCATAAGATGGTAACCAATATATGAATCTTTTTAGCAAATCATAATCTTTTTTATATATGTGATCTAAAGCTTGAAAGCATAACCTACTTTGAAATAATTAACAGAGTGAAGGAATCGAGTGCTGTGATGTGGACAAGGTTAGCAGTTCAGACACTTTGGAAGTGAAGATAAGAGCTTGTCACAAAGATGAAGTTCTTGCTTAGGTCATATATGTCTAATAATCTGTTATTTTATTGATATGATGTATTATTTCTAGTTGCAGTGAAATAGATGACAGTGAGAGTGTTTCAAAACTCAAATGCATAAAGTCTTTTATGTGCTTTGTGAAAAAAAAGCCTTGGTTTGCATGGAAACATCGACTAGTTTTGTAGAAAATAGGACAAAATAACTCAAAAATCAGCAACAAATCGTGAATGAAGAACGTAGTTTCGTATACGTAAGATGAAGCAGATCATGTCTGAATCGAGCTCATCATGTTCTTCTGATTTATCAATGAGATTTCTGGATACCTATGAGGCGTGCATAATCCACCCATCTGAGACAAAAAAAAAAAACAAAGAACATGTAAATAAAAGATTGCTGAGGACAGAAAGTTAAGAACCAGGTTTGTCTGTTTACAAGAAGACTTACAATAAGGAACCCAAGAAGGTGTTGCCAGTTCTAACAGCGAAACACATGGCACTGAGTGCAAGTTTGTGTTGGTGTAGCATTGGCTCAAGGAGACGTTGTTCTATCACACCAGCCAATACTTGGTACCTGTTTATTTCAAAACCATACCTCATTACTTTCTCTAATCTATATGCCAAAAATGTAGAATATCTACTACGCCTTTGTTTGTTAAAGACTTCTTGTGTAGTTTGTTTAGACTTAGAAAGAAACTGAGTACCTTAGGTTGCTGGAAACTGCCATATAGACACCATAAGCAACACTTGTGGAGAGAATTGGAACAGTCTCGACTTCACCTTCAGAAGTCTTGTCCACAGCTCCTTTTGCTTTTATAAATGCATTTGTAACAGCAGTACCAACCTATTTAAAACAAACATATTCGTCAAGTCAGAACAAGTCTAGAAACATCAGTTTTTGTGATGTGCAACACAGAGTCTAGTAATATTGTTTATGGAAAATTATCCATCTTCTGACTTGACTCACCAGTGATGATGTGGTGCCAACGGCAAATAGCTTAGCCCCATTACGCTGCATAACATATACAAACGATAATATATTATATCCAGAAACGATCAGCCCTTATTAAGGAAGAAAATGACAAAAAAAAAAAAAAGAGCACCACATACAGCTATAGCGCCAAGCCTTTGCAAGAGAGAATATGAGGTCCCAGAAATAGCAATCTGCAGCAAACACATTGGATAATTATAAGAGAAGGAGATGTTCAAAACTTAAGTCACATGTGCCAAAAAATCCTTAAACAAAAAAAGAAGAATGATACCTGGAAGGCATTGTCTGGGCAGTTGTGGAAAAACTTGGAAATACCACCAGCAGAAAGAGCAAGAGGTGGTCTAAGAGACACAGTAGGCGCAGGAAGATAAACTAACATGAAGTCAGCAATGATAGCCATCACCTAATCAAGAAAAAAAAAGAAGCAAATATGACAGTGACACTTTGTTTTACAAAGTGACATAGCAGAAAAGGGTGAACCTTCGATTCTTTTTTTTTTTGTCAATGTGAACCTTCTGTTCATGATATAATAAGTTGAAAACAAATGAGACTATGGGGTGGGTATACTACTGTTCAAAAATTTGGTTCTTACCAGAGACAAAGCAAATCTCAACTACTTGGTCATAAACTAGTCATGCAAAAAAAAAACTAAAGGTGAGAAAATGGAAGACCCCATCACACACAAGTCACAACCACAAACTACCCAACCTTTCATCTATCTGAATAGGTCATCTAAAAATATTATTTTTCTCATCCTTCCCTACCCTCTAACAATTTCACAATTCCTAATAGTATGTTTTAGATACACATGGGCCTGCAGAAGCAACACCAGAGAAAACAAAAAAAAAGGCAGAGAAAAGAATTAATGATTACCACATCGGCAAAGACAACTTCAAGTTCATTGAAGAAGTTTTCTCTCCGCCGTTCATACTCAGCAGCAGTCTGTAACCAAAACATATTAGATAACATAACACAACAATTCTAATTAATTACATTGGCCTGAACCTTTCTCCAGAAACACTAACAAATAGCCAAAAAGATCCAAACTTTATAATGAAAGTGAATAAGAAAGAAAAGCACACAAACCTTAGTGAAGACACCAACACCACATTCCATGGCGAGTTTAGCCAAGAAGAGATCATCAGCCAACAGCCTTTCTCTAAACCCAGCAAACTGCATCAGCCACCTCATCACAGCCGATCTCTGCAGCTCAAGGAACCGGGTGATAACCGATCCAGGGATCCGACCCGACTCAATAGCAGCTGCTAGATCCTTTGGAAGACTCTCCAACTCTGTCCCTGACTCAGCCAATAGCATCATCGCCTCGCTCCTGTTCCTGTCCCTGTCCTCACCACCGTCTCCATCACCGTTATTCTTCCCTCCGTCACCACCACCACCGCCGCCGCCGCTTCCTCCGTTGTTGTTGTCGGAGCCGCCGCTGTTGTCGATTGAGGCGGAGAAAACAGGGGAAATAGTGACGCGGCGATTGAAAGAGATGGACTTTACGGTAAAGGAGGATGAGGAAGAGAGTCTAGGAGAGAAGGAGAGGTGAGGCCATGTCAGATTTGATTCAGTGATGGATGATGTGTTTGGGGTTGGAACAGAGAAGAAGCACGACGTGATTGCCATTGATGCGACAGAGAGAGAGAGAGATGTGTGTGAAAGTCGTCTCTTTTGGCTCTTCAGACTCTGTTGAGAGCAGTGGAGAGGAGAGGAGAGAATCAGAGTGCGTAAAGGAAGATTCTTTCTTTACTTATTCTATTTTTATTATGATGCTCTGTTTTTTTTTTAATCAAATTATATGCTCTGTTTTTTCTTAAAAGGTTTCGCTTCTTTAAGTTTTTGTGTTTGGTCTGCATCACAACGAATTGATTCCAACTCGCGCGTGCTTCTCACGCTGTCTCTTACACTAACTGAAGCATATTCTCATCGTATATTGAGTTGAAAACAAAATCTCATCTTGGAAACTCAGAAACTTGTCGACATCATCAAATCACATGGCCTATCATCCAATGGAACAACTTCAAACATTTGAAACTCTAAATCTAATACACGTGAGCAAGGAAACAAAAAAAAAAGAAAAAGAGAAACCAAATACCAATCTTCTAATTCTTCTCTATCATTACCGTGTTAAAACGCTTTTAAAAACATAACCATGTCTCTTTGACAGTTTGTCATCAACACAGATGCTTGTGGGACATTCAGAAAAGATCCAAACTTTTCATTACTTGCTAGGTCTCGCCTGCTAACTGCAATGAACCATCTCTCATTAACTTGAGGCTCAAACTGTTGAATCTTTCTCTTGAATACTGCCTTGACGCTTTTCTCCAATCTGTTCCAGCTTTCATCATCGCTGCAAACTCTTCATAGCTTATACGCCCGTCCTGATCATAGCCAGGAAACACAAAAGATACATATGTCTTCTTAATCATCTTAAATTCATAAGAATTTTATACCAAAATATATAATGTTACCTTGTCAGTATCAACATCTTGCATGATGGCAGCGATGACTTCCTCACTGCTGTTATCATCCAATTCATCATTCAAAGCCTCACGAAGTTCTTCAGTCTCTATGTAACCACTCTGGTTCTTATCAAAGAAGTTGAAAGCCTTATGCAAGTGTTCATCGTTTGCCATCTTCTTCAGGTGTACAGAAACCGCCACAAACTCACCATAGTTCAGTGTCCCATCCCCATCTACATCAGTCTGTTGAGAAAACAAAGAAAGATAAGGAGTTTCAGTTTCTCAGACGTGACATAGCACTTGAGAGAAGTAAAAAGATTCATACAGCTTCCATAAGAATCTGAAGATCTGCATCAGCAATCTGTTGTCCAGCTTTTTGAAGTCCATATTTAAGCTCCTCGAGGTTTATCTTGCCTCTCTTGTTAACGTCCATCATTTCAAATGCTTCCTTTATCCCAGCTGCTTCCTCCACTGACAAGTGTTCAGCTATCACCTACAAGAAGAAAATGTTATTATTATCTTTTCCTTCTGAATCAGATCGAGAATCAATCGCATGGTTTTAAACAGAATCAATACTCGTAGAGCTCGTTTCTTGAGCTTGTTCATAACAGAAAACTGCTTCAGCCTTGCTTTCACAGTCTCTCCAAGAGAGACATTTGGAGCCTTCTTTGCATTCAGTATCCAAGAATGTTCTGCAAATAGAATCTCTCCTTATGAGTATACAATTTCAAAACATCCATCAGAAACTAAAAAAAAACAGAAGCTTACCGAGGACTTCTGCAGCAGAAAGACGTTTTTTGGGATCAGGTTCAAGCATTTTTCTCACAAGGTCTTTGGCGCTTTCGGAAACTCTTGGCCATGGATCTCTCTTGAAGTCAATTACTGACCTAATGATCGCTTGAGCCACCCCTTGTTCAGTCTCTGTACCAAGGATAAATCTAAGTGAGGTCCTGTCTGAATAATTCTAGCGACTTTGCAGTAAGAAAAGGCACACCAACAAATCAAAGAGCATAGACAAACCTGCCCAAAATGGAGGGACGCCACAAAGAAGGATATAGAGGATGACACCTGCGCTCCAGACATCGATCTCAGGTCCATAGTTTCGTCGCAGAACCTCTGGTGCCATGTAATAAGGACTTCCAACAATCTCATTAAACTGTTCACCTGTTACATTATATCAAAGTTAAACTAAAGATACACAAAATCTCCCCACTGATACTCATCCAATACCTGGTTTAAAGAAGACAGATAATCCAAAATCAATAGCCTTAAGAGCTGATGTCTCTTTCTTATTTGCAAAAAGAAAGTTCTCTGGTTTAAGATCCCTATGCATCACTCCCTGCTTATGGCATACCTGCAAAAGACACACAAAGGGTGTGAGTTGTGAGCAGAACACACAGACAATGTAAAAGAAGTTGTAAGCAACCTGAACAACTTCAACAATAGTCTTCAAAACCGCAGCAGCAGCCCTCTCAGTGTAATGACCTCTCGCAACAATCCGATCAAAGAGCTCCCCTCCTTCACACAACTCCATAACTATATGCACCGCATCATCATCCTCAAAGGAATCTTTCAAAGAGACAATGTTTGGGTGTTTAGGCATATGTTTCATTATCTCAACCTCCCTCCTCACATCCCCTATATCAACCGCTGTTCTCAGCTTCTTCTTCGAAATGGACTTGCAAGCATACTTGTCACCTGTTTGGATATCAGTACACAAGTAAGTCACACCAAACTCCCCACGACCAACCTCTCGTCCCAGATCATACTGCAAAGATATATCATGCCCTGTTGGATCTTTCAACACAGAGAGCTTAAAGCCAGCTCCAGATCCATTCTCGTTGCTGTGAAAAGCATTGTCTTTGTTCTTGGGTTTCCCTTGTCCATTCTCGATGGTAGCTGAACTCGGACTGCCACAACAGTTCCCCATCTAATCAAATCTCAGAACTTCCTGAAAATTTCATCAAAACAGTTTCATTACTCGAAACCCAGAAATAAAGTTCAAAACTTTGAGCTATTCTCTCCAAGCTACCATTAGTTTCTTAAAGCCTTACAACTAGTACCAATCAACAAAGCAGTAAATTAGGTTTAAATTGGATAAGTAAACCCTAGCTAAGAGTACCAAAAGAAAGATTCTAAAAAAGGAAACACACAGACCTCAAGAGGAACACTTAATGTCTAGAATCAGTTGAAGCCAAAAGAGATATGTATTAACAATGATAATAAATCAAAAGGGAAAAAGTCATATCATACGGTGTGAAAAAACAAGATGCAAGTGATAGAGAGAGGGGGAAGGAAGAAGACGAGTCAAAGTCTTCCTCTTTCTCTCTCTTCTCCTAACGAGAGAAACACACAAATTGACTCTCTTCTTTTGCTTCTCTATTACAGATTCAAAGAATGACAACGCCTAACTTTAGTTTTTGTGTGTTTTCTGATCCTTTCATGTGGTATTCGTGTTATATATTTATATGATAATAATCAATCTTCCCGTTGTAGATAATAGTTTTTGCTTTTATTGTACTTTTTAAATATGCATTTATGCATACCCGTGATCAGTTACATGTATAGATTCACATCTTGATCAAAGCAAAAAACGAACAACAATGTCGGCTCTGTTACATTTTCAGATCAGAAAAGCAAACGATTAAACAAACGTATGTATATTCCAAATTTTCCAAAGAAAAGTGAATAAAAAACAAGACCTACTGACTATTCCCCAATCTTTTGTCTCAAATCTATAACACCTAAACATAACTCGGTTTCTCTTTGTACATTGTAACTCCACACACAACATGAGACACTGACAAGGACAAGTAAGTAAGCAAACACAAAACCCAAAAGCCAAGAATGATTTGCCGGTTTGAGGCAATGATGTAGTAAGCCAAAGCGTGTCTCTTTTTTTTTCTTAGAGGTTTGGCAGATTATGGTGCACCTGAAGAGTTCAGGGTTTCATTAGAGTCTGTCTCAACTGGTTCGGAGCCTGATGAGTTGGTTGCTGAAACCCTTTCTCTTTCTCTCCCAGCTGCTGCTTCCTCTGCTGCCTCTGCCTCAGTCTTCTTGGCAAACCGGCCTCCACTAGCCCTTGCCCTTCTCATTGCGTGTTTGTGTCTTGACTCGTGAAGATATGGCTGTAACAGAAGATGCCACAAGTTAACCGAGTTACACCGGAATCTTATAAGTTCTACATACAGTGGGCTTCACTTTAAAATGGCTATACAGTATACACCACGCTTAGAATCCCAACTTGTGCTGCCACGTTTGCAATTTTGATGTAATGAAAAAAAATACCTTTCTGTTGATTACTTTCCTTTCTAGCTCGGCCTTGGCACGTGCTTTTCTACGCCTTAGAATTCCCTCGTACTGTTTCGCATTGACATAAACAGGTTCTTGTGTTATGTCAAGTGGCAGTGCCGTTCTTTCACGAGGCATTCCAAGATATGGACGAAAACCCTGATTAAATCATACAACAAAAAAACGCAACAAACAGACTTAGATGATCGAAATCATTAAACTCATAAGACCCTGAGAATCTTCGAGATTTGTTTGAGGATCATTAAGGTAATGAAGTATGAACTTCAACAACATATCACTACTTCGAACAAACAGAACTAGTGAAGCCAAAATCATTGCACACAGTAAATAAAATCACCACAAAGGGTTAGCGGCAAAAGCACACATACACCATACATCAAGCAAACACTACACCATATGAAACTATTGTAGAGACTAAGAGAGGTCGACAAGATACCAATGGCTGATGTCCATAAGCTCCCATCATTCCCGCATAATATGGATCCTGGTATGGATTAGGGACACAAGCCTGTAAACGTAGATTACGTTAAACATACACATTAACAGAGCAATACAAGATGAACCAGATTTAGTTTAACGGCTCAAGAACTGAAACATCATATATAATCAAAGACCGAGAGGAAACCACATACCATGTAGTGTCCAACAAGCTCTGGTGGTTGTACAGGTTGCTGACCATGCATAGAAGCCGCCACACGTGTCGGATCACTTCCTTCCATTCCATGATGGTCAACTGAAAATGATTAGAGATCCATTATAGATAGATACAGGGGAAGAAAAAAATGTGACGCTTCAACAACTGAAATGTAAAGTCCAACAGTTAAAAAGCAACAAACACATCTCAAGGACTTTGTCATGTCCTATAATCATTTTGCGATTTAAGTCGCTTAGTAACCACTGAACAAGTTATTGCAATAATGATAAAAGACAAAACCTGAAGGGGAGGAAGTAACAGCAGCTTGTGAATCCTTCCAAGCGCCATCGTTTTCACCATTACCCGCACCATCTTCAGAAGCTGAATGAACATCGTTCGATTCAGAACCATTAGGACAATCCAAAGACGACGAATTCGAAGGAATCACAGAAGGTCTCTCTGGATGAACGACACCAAAAGTATTATTCTTCCACCAGGGCTCTGGATACATCATAGGCTGCTGATCAGCATGGTTATGATTATTGACTTCCTCTTCGTTTCCTCTTCCCGATTTCGATTGCATCTCTTCACAAAAATCAGGTCAAACAACACTTGTTAGTTGTTAATAACCCAATTCAATACCGAATCAAAACAAGAAAATTAATTAAAAGGAGTAACCTTTGGAGGTTATAAAGCAATGCAGAGACATGCAAAATAAAAAAGGTGAAAACTTGCAAAATTTTCCTCAAGTTTTGATTTTTACAATTCAAAACTAAGAAAAGCAATACCTATTCACAGTAAAGTTTTTGATGATAACTTAGAAGAATCGTGAAGCTATGTAATCGATCAGGACTTGGGAGAGGAGAGAGTGATAATTTTAAGAAAAGGAGAGGAGAAAGTTAGGTGAAGAGAGAAGTGATGCGGAACACCCGACAGCCGGCAAGTGATGTGAATCCGAGGAAGAAGAAGAAGAAGAATAGGATTGGGCAGAAGCTAACCCTAGTTTTGTTTTTTGGGGAATTTTTCTTTCCTTCTTTTTCTTTTTCTTTCCAGAATTGTAATTTTCTTTTTATATTTTTTTAATTGATTTTTAATCGCAAGAGAACGAAAGTTTGATAAGATCATCCATGAAAGTAAAATTGTTTTTGACACGTGTTGAGATCTGAAAGATGCCAGCGCGTGCAGATCTGGGTTCTTCTCTAGGTGATGTTATCATGGTTTCGATTTTCTTTTTATTTGTTCTCGGCGATAAATTAATTTTATTAAAAGACTTTTGGATCCAAGTGACACGCAAGTGATCGGTTGTGCCGAGTGACACGTGGACTGATGTGGGGACTACGTGACACGCAAGTGATCGGCTTATTACATTGTTTACCAGGTTCTGCTGCACTTATCAACTTGCTGTCTCATCTTTTCTAACACCTTCTCACAAATCAGCTTTTTTAACCAGCTGCAGTAATAAGGAAGCAAAGCATGCTTTCGCCTATTAATGTCCTTCTCCAAAGAGTGTGGAGCAACATTCTCTGCTGCAACAAGCCTATTAAGAAAATCTCATTCCTTGGCTAATAAAGTAAAGGTGGTGTGGTCTCACTCAAAAACAAGAAGTTAAGAGACAAACAAAATTGATGCAAGTTAAGATCTGCTTACACCTCAAAATGTGATGCGATAGTATAACGAGCTTACACTCTTAAAAATCCTGATTATCAATCCTTAATCCTTAGCCACTCTAAGAGATTAATATATAAGTAAGGGGAAAGAATGAGAATGCTAGTGTGTGGAGGTTGGTCATCACCACAAGCCAATGAACTTCCACCAGGCTCCACCTACACCAAGCCAGATAAGAATGTTGACTATTGAGATCAAGAATCCATAGCCCCACCATTTGGCAAGCGGCACGTAGTTAGCCCCGTAGAAAATAGGCGCAGACCCGATACCGTAATGGGTCAGTCCTCCCATCAGGTTCGAGAGGAATGCAAGAACCAAGGCTGCAAAGTAAGGTGGTGTGCCTAGAGCTGTTGAGACAGACAAAAATGCAGTGAACATAGCTCCGATGTGAGCAGCTCCACTCGCAAAGAAGTAATGAGTGTAGAAGTACAAGAGGACGAGGATTCCAAATGATAGTTGCCATGACAAACCCAATCCTCCCACAAACTGCAATCAACCAAAACAAAAATGTCAAATCATCAGCAATGACCAATTCATCAGGCTCTTTAAGCATTCATTAACAAACCTTGACTACGGTCTGGCTGAACCACTCGATGAGACCGTATTTGTTAAGATAACCAGCCATTGCAATGAGAGCAGCGAACCAAGTGAGAGTGTCCCACGCAACCGACTCAGCTAAGCACTCTTTCCATGTGACAACACCTGTCACAAGAAGCACTGATAATCCAAGAATGGCTGCAGTCACAGCGTCTACACTCAGCTTAGCTCCAAAAATCCAGAGACCAACCTGCATCAAGGAAACAACTTTTTTTAGAAAAAAAAGAAGACCTTGCCTCTAATAAAACACCAAAACCACAACTTTTCAACTCCAAAGCAACAAATCAACTTTAAACAGAAACAGAGCACTTGCTTCATCAAAATTAAGATGAAATATCTACAATCTATCGAGCCACAACAGCTAACAATCTATCTATCCTCAAATAGCTACAATCTATTGAACCAAAGACAACTTTTGCTAAAAAAAAGGAAGAGTTTGCGTCTAATAAAACACCTGCATCAAGGAAACAACTTGTTAAAATAAAAGAAAGATCTTGCGTCCAATAAACACACAAAAAAAAAAGAATTTTTTTCACTCAAAGCAACTTTAACACAGAAGCAGAGCCTTTGCTACAATCTAATGAAACACAAAAAGCTAAAAACCTCACCTTTTTTTTATTTCAAAAGTGATACCAAGAAGACTTTGACATAGGTTATGAAGCAAAAGAGCACACTTTCAGTGAGTTACAAAGTGGCAGCCATAACAATCTAATGAAAAACAAACAGCTAAAAAATCTCACCTTTTTATTTTACTTCAAACTCTCCCTAAAAGTGTTACCAAGAAGACTTTCCATCTAAAGAGAGCTCATGAAGCAGAAACAAATGGCTACAATCTATTCAACCAAAAATAACTTGTTTAAAAAAAAAAGAAAGATCTTCCGTCTAATAATACCCAAACCAAAACTTTTTCACTCAAACCAACTTTAAAATTTAAACAGAAGCAGATCCCTTGCTTCATCTAATTTAAGATGAAATGGCTACCATCTAATGAATCACAAACATGATAGCACATAGTGTCATGTGCTTAAACAGGCAAGTACATAAACAGAGCTCATGAACACACTTACAGTGAGAAACAAAGTGGCAGCCATAATCAACTCATTCTTAGACATAGGCCCCATCTTATCCAACTTCTCCTGAGCCAGCTTGGGAGCATCCGGACTACTCTTAACCGTCGGCGGATAAACAAGATACAACAGAAACGGAACAACAATCAACGACACAATCCCAGGCACAATCGCCGCTTTCGCCCAATCAGTCCACCCAATCGTCTGCTTAATCGTATTAAACGCCAAGTTCGCACTCAACGGATTCGCCGCCATCGCCGTCAAAAACATAGACGACGAGATCACCGACGTCTGGAAACACGTCAGCATCAGCCACGACCCGAGCCTATGCTCCGTCCCATCCCCAACGTTACTCCCACACGCCACACATAAAGACTTCACCAGAGGGAGGAAAATCCCACCGGCACGCGCGGACACCGACGGGATCGCCGGAGCTAAAAGGGCTTCGCTGAAGACGAGGCTGTAACCTAGCCCTAGAGACGAGCTTCCGAAGAGTTTGACGAACTGGTAGGCGACGCGGTTGCCTAGGCCCGTTTTGATGAATCCGCGCGCGAAGAAGAAGGCGAGCGCGATTAGCCAGGGGATGGGGTCTCCGAAGGCGGAGAAGGCCGCGGCGAAGGTTAGGGTTTTGGTGAGGACTGATGCGCCGAGTCCGAGTAGCGCCACGGCGCCGAGCGGGAGGGGCTGTGTGATGATTCCGACGATCGTGGCGAGGAAGATCGCGAGGAGCTGCCACGCGTTTCGTGTGACTCCTTCGGGCACGGGGAGGAACCAGATGATCACTCCCGTGGCGATCGATGCGAGGAGAGGCTTGATCGCTGCTCCTTGCCATGGCGCCGGAGCGGGGACAACAGGCGCCGGAGAGGAGGAAGCTGCAGCCTTAACGAGTGTTGATCTCTTCGTGAGAGAGATTGTGAGTGGAGATTTCACGAGGGAGATGCGAGATCGGAGAGGTTTTTTGAGGGGATTGAGGGAGGAGGGGGGACGGGGGAGGAGGAGGGAGCGGGATTTGAGGGGGAAGGCGAGGGAGCAGGAGCCGGAGAGGGCGAGAGACGCCATTGTTTGTTAGCGTCGGCGGCGAGAGAGGGAGTGAGGGAGGGACGTTGGAGAAAGGAAGTGAAGAGAATAAGTAAGAAGGGAGATGAATGGTGACCGTTGGATGGAGAGATCGGACGGTTAGTGAGGAGAAAGGAATCTACGGACAGAGATGAGTGATCTGATGATGAGAGTATAGTCGTGAGGTGGGAAATAGAGATCTCCGTCTTTTGTGGGTCATCTTGTTATCTATTGGCTAAATTTACAAACGAGAAGCCATTTGGTCTTTTTCTCTGATTTTAACTTATTTTGTTTTTTTTTAACTTAATAATAAAAGGTAAAAAAAGTCTTTGATGTTAACCAAACGACGGTAAATATATTTTATAATTTTCTGTCTCTTTTGTTTATTGGCTTTGGACCATCTGTTGTTGTTTAAATGAACTCTATTGTTGATACAAAATTACAAATGTTAGTTTATGAAACTTTATAACTGGTCCTTTGAGATATATTCATATACTGGATACACCTGCAGCCAGTTTTGGGATTTTGAGTATCTATGGCGAATTCTAAGTAAAATAAATTTTAAGGGGCTTAAAAAAAATTTTGGAAATTTATATTCATATAGTTTTCTTCAAAAATTTTGGAAGTTTAAGGCGAATATTTTACTTAGTCCTACGTCCGGTTTTGACTGACTGGGTGAGAATAAGAGATCCATTCAAAACAAACATTGTCTTTGTTAATATAATTTCCTTTATTTGATTAGCTAAGAGATATGTTTAAATAACTTTAACTAGTAAATTATTTTCATTAAAACCAATATAATAACCAATCTTTCAATGCGTGGTAACAAATAAGTTTAAAATATCAATATTCACAATGTGCAATATGCATATGTTTAGCTTTCCTTATTGGGTTGACAAACAAAAAAGGCTTTTCTATAACTGGTTTGAAAGAATTTCTTGCAAACTTTTATTTTTGCACCAAGAGATAAAGACTTTGACGGTTATACAGACTTGATTTACAATGCGATTCACTTGGTGGTTAATGTAACCGAAATAGACTACACTTGTAGTATTTTGTGCAAGATTTGAGAATCGACTATACACTTTAGTACTTAATCTTGTATATGCTTATTTCTAATTTTTATTAAGATATATATCATATATGTATTACATATAGATCTAATCATTAGACATGGCACTTCAAGCCCTAGCACGGAAATATTATTCAAAATACAAAAGACTCTCTAAGTTTTCATCTATCTACAAGACTACAACAACATGTGTATATATATTTGCATTTATGTGTGACTATGTATCTTGAGTATAATTTCGCTCAGAAAAAGAATAAGATAACGTAAATTTTTATATGTTCTGGTTGAAGTTGAAGTAAACCGAAGGAACCTCAGTGTTCATCAACTGGTCAAGGTCCCAATATTCTTCCATTCTCATACTCTCAGGCACGTTTGATCCAGCTCCATTAGTGTTTACGTCTTCTAAGTGGTTGTTAATATCTGCCTTGTACAAGTCACCTTCTTCACATTCCAAAGGTGGAAAGTATAGTTCCCCATGCAGCCCTATATTTACTCCATATAAACCATCTGCATAAGGGGCGGAGTCTTCATTAAACGAGTGGCTGAACATGTGTGGCGTTGTGAATGGATTGTTGTTGGTTGGTATGTTGGTAAAATTAGAGGGGTTGATGAATCCCTGTTCTTGCAAGGACATGAAGCTTCCTATAATGTCTTTAAACTCCAAAGAAGAGGACGAAATTGAAGATGAGTCACTTGCGTTGGGTGATGAGGAGGAGTTGTTGACGAGGTTGGAGGTATCAGACATCTTCTTTAGCCTTTTCTTTACCGTTGAGTTCCAAAAGTTCTTGATCTCATTGTCGGTCCGACCAGGCAATCTTGCTGCGATCTGAGACCACCTAGGAAATCGAATTATAAGAAAGAGAGAAGAGTAAATTAATGAGTCGATCATGTTATATAATTTGTACAGTTGCATGGTTTGCATGTGAATTAGATCGACCTGATTATTAAATGAAAACAAAGCACTACAACTGCTAACGCAATAACTACAGTTTTTGACTTTTTGTTCAAACAAATAAATGTACGTTATATGATTTCACATAGTTTTGACAAGAAAGTATGTACTTTTATCTCTATGTAAAACTAACTACTAATAAATATAAAATATAACATTGTGAGTCCAAGAGTCAATTAGTTTATTTAGGCATAATAAAGACTTGTTTTTAGTTCGCATAAAATGTTTAGAAACACCATTAATTAATACGAGAGAAATTATAAAATAGTAAATATATTAGTTTTATTTTAGGAAGTCATGTCCAACGTAAAGTATAAACTAAAAAATCTATGTCTCTTGAGAAAGTGACAGGAAAGAACCTTTAAAATGTATAATTAGAAAATGAAAGTTGAAGTAAAACCCTAGAGAAGAGAAAAGAAGAGAAGGTGCCAAAGAGACACAAGTCGATTTCAATAAAACAAGTGTTCTTTATAAGACGCACCCTTAAGTCTTAACACCCACGATTAACGAACTTTGACCACTCACATAATGACATAATTACATGTGAATGTCAATGTACTCATTCCTAGTTTGGTTTTCTGCTTATATTACTATTATTTATATTTTTCAATTGGTCAATTTTTCTTCACAAACAATCATCATCCCTCTGAATTTAAACAGTTATCTTGACAGTGAATATTCGAACCAAACTCTATCCTTCAACGTGAACTTCGATTATACATTTTACGATGTATATCATGTATATTACATAGTCGTATTCACAACTGAACACTACACTCAGATCCTTTATGTAACTTTGTTCTATTGATAATTAATTAAGATAGGTCTAGGTCTTAATTAACTTCTTATATATATATATTTACGGTAGAAAAAAAACAATTAAACATAAGTTAAGATCTAGTTTAACAGTTTTGTGACTTTTGTCGTTTTAAGGTGGGCTTTTGGGATCAGTTGGCTTGGCTTTCTATGCGAATTTACATCCCCATTATTCAAAAAAAGCTAGACAAAACTTGATTCACCTGAAAATGCTGTTTTTTTCTAAAAGAAAGTCTATGCAGTATAGTTAGTTAAAAAAAAACATGTAAAATAAGCAAAATGAAGGCAAAATATAAACCTGTTGCCGAGAATGGAATGGAAACGAATGATGAGATCCTCTTCTTGAGGAGAGAAAGCGCCACGCTTGAGGTCAGGACGAAGATAGTTAATCCAACGAAGACGGCAGCTTTTACCACAACGCTGAAGACCTGCGTTTTTAGCAACATCACTCCAACATCCTTGCCCATTGCTTAGCATATACTGCATCAGCTTTGAGTCTTCCTCTGGAGACCAAAGTCCCTTCTTCATCTTCTTTACTTGATGAGTGGCCACGATTGCTGCTACCTCTGGTTTCCTCATTTTTTTTTCTTAATTTTTCTCGAGGCTTGATTTATTGATGTAAACTAGTGAAGTTTGTTTTTATAATAGAGTAAGAAAAGAGAGAAGACTTGATGGAGGGATAATGATGATGGTGATGAAAGGGAAGGTTGTATAGTTTGCTTACAATTCTGGTAAGAAAACCCTTCCTCCTTTTTAATCTCTATGATATTATAATATATGGTGTGTTGCTTTGTTTTAAAACATACAAAAAACACCCGGTCCAAGGTCTTTAATTATATTTTTGTGGTAAATAAAATACACCAACAACAAATGTATCTTTGTAAATAACTAACTTAACCAAGTGAAGAAACGTTAGTTGAACGGTCATGACTAAAACGGTTCTGAGAGAGACCCAAAATGCAAACACCAAGATAAAGGAGAAGTGATCTTCACTTGTTCTTTTTGTTTCCTTATCTTTTTCTTTTTGAATATATAAACCGATTCTATTAGTTTCTTCATTCACAAGGTACATATTACAGACATGTCTAATTCGTTAACCTTACGTATATGTAGTATATGACATTAATATATATTCATGAGCATGTCAATTTTCTATCCATCGATGTCTTCATTTTCAAGGTAAGCAAAATGTTGTATTATTTCATCCATTTACGTATATAAGCTTCGATTGTATTGTATACTTATAATAAATGGACGAATGTCATAACCCTTTTTGTTTGTTTTATATTAGGCTTAGCCGATCGAGCAAGAAGTTTTGCTTCGGCTTCACACAACCACCTCTCGCGCACCAACACGTATACTTGAAGAAATCAAATTATTGTTATGGAGAATATATATACTCCTTTTTATCCATATATTTTAGTATATTTTTATTGATAGAAACGTGGGTCATGATTTTAAACTTCTCGATTTTACACTCATGATTTATAGTAATAATATCTTTTGTCAACCGTCCAGAAATAAGCATAACTTTTTATTCAATCACAAATAAAACATCCCCATATAAAGTACAAAAGAAGTTTGGATTTTGAATCTTGTAAATGATTTCTAATGGTGAAGGCCAAAGGTCTTAGGTTTTAGGGGGTATATCCGTTTTGTTGAAATCTTTCTGAACTCTAAAGATCTTTTATATATAGATAGATGTAAACAAGATAGCTTGAAATGTGTGTTATGTTTCTTTAGACATCTTCAACCTCACTTTATTTTTCCTTATAAAATAGAGTCTATAGTAAAAATGTTTTCAAATGTATTCTATTTTTCACTTTATATTAGAATAAGTTTTTTTTTTTGGGTTTTCACTCTATTTTCATTTTAAAATAGAGTATTTTTGGGGTTATAAAATTAATCTATTTTAAAAGAAAAAATAAAGTGAATTTTTGGAGATAGTCTAATAACGAGAGGAATGGGAGGAATGGTTTGGTAATACAAACTTAAACAACCATTGGTTTGTGGAAAAACTGTGAAATGCCCTATTTTCTTTTCATTTTTGGCTTCTGAGATAAAGTTGCTACATTTGTGATGGAGTCTCTCAATTGACATTGAATCACAATCGTACAACACGAATTTTAGAATAGCAATTTGCGAAGGGAAGGAGATTAACTCTTAAAACTATGAATTTAACTCTTGTTTTTTGGTTCAAAACTATGAATTTAACTCTATTCAGACGTCTTCTAATACGACTAAACACTTAACAGAAGCGATGGTGAAACTTTCAACACACATAAAAAAAAAAAAACAATTACAAACGTAATCACTTTTGAAATAACAATATACAGTAGGGTAAGGTTAATTACTGTGTACAAGTGTAGGGTAATGTACATTAAACTCTTTTGATACTTTAACGGAAACCTCAAGTTTGTTTATATGAAACATTAATCATGCATAGACAATATACATTATTTTTCTTAAATGAAGACAAAAGTGGTTACTAACTAGGAAAGCAATAATCACCCATGAGAACAAGAGTCCCAAATAAAGCAAATTAACAAACCACCATTGAATCAAAGCATTAGCTTAAACTTGAATCTTACTTTACAGGGTGATGTAGCTTAACCTATAATTTTATATTTGTATTATATATCTGTTTTCCTTTTATAATAACAAAAGACTACTATAAAGTATTACTCACTTCATTCATGGACTATCTTTTTGGTGACAAAATCTAATTGGTTAATCATTATGCATTTACATAAAAATTGTGGTGGAGAACTTTGTGTTACACTTCTTCGTGATTAGATTGTCTTTGAAGAAACACAGGATAAGGACTTCATGCTTGATCAATTATTTCACATCGGACAGTTCCACTACGTAATCACCAATTGTAATCTTTAACCTAACCATCCCGTTGTTGGATCGTTATTAACTGTAACGATACTTCTTAACCTAACATACGCTGTCCATCGTTGTTGATTTGACTCACACGAACAAATAAAAGAGTCAGTACAAATAAAAGACTCACATAGATAAATAAACGTTTGCTACTTTAATAATTTCAGACATTATTAGCTGTTAACAGCTAATAACTTACAATTATAAGCTGTTAAATTGGTTTTTATTGGACCTTTTTATCGTATTTGCTTTGACTTGACGCGGTGTGTTTATTCTTTTTTGTACCTTCTAAAATAATTAAAATTCATGCCGCCGATTTCTACATTGCCCACACAGACTACAGCTAAACCGCGTCGGCCACGACGGATTCATATCAATACAACCAGCCAACACAAAAGAAAAAGTCATTGGGTAGTAATAAAACCTCAATTTTATTCTGTCAACAAAAAGTACTAAAGCTAATTGTATAGTAGGACACCACTAATTTTTTTTTCTGTTAATGGGGCACCACTAAGTTCTTTGTTAATGAGGCGGTACTGAGTCTAAGACAATTTGATTATTTCAATAATTTTTAAAAATTGTCACATTGGTCAACAATAACTTAAAACAAGAAAGATTGAACTCACGCTTCTCAACATATGTTATTATGTATTTATGAGATTATTTACAAAGCCATTTTGTGGTCAGTATTAGCTGATCTTGCCAAAGTAAACAAAATTAAGTTGGAATCATGATATGATGTTTTCAGTGTTTCTTAATTAAGTGTGTTATTTTTATTTGCATTTGGACTGAAATAAAAAGAGCACAAACCATATACACTTTCTATAAAGTCAATGACCTCTAAATCACTTTTTGGTATGCTATTCAACATTTTCAAGAATCTAACTTAGCTCCTAAACATGCATTAAGAAAGTTATAATCAAATAATTACTTCATTAACTTCAAATCTACCTAGACTAGCTTCTAGACACTATTGCAATAATACTGATAATTAATCATCACACACAAAGTAAACGATAGGTTTCGTACATACCTTTTCGCACGTTACTTTAGAAAACTGACAATTAATTAGTTTTGTCACACATCAAAATCAAAAAGGAAAAAAATAAAATAGAATGGTGAACATATGAAGAAAAAACCCCAAGAATCGACGTATCACGCTGAGTTTATCGAGCATAAGCGGCAGAATCTGAATCAGTAACCGGAGGAGGTGGAGGCGGTGAGAAGTAACGGTAAGGAGAATAAGTCGTTGGAGGAAGTGGAGCTTTGTACTTGTAATGAGGAAACCTATGGTTTGATGATGAAACAGATGAATATCCATAAGCTACGGCAAGCATGGCGATGACGACCGTGAGGACCATCGAGAAGGTGAAGCGTGTCGGCCATGAACATCTCATCTTCGAGTCACAAAAGGAGAATTAAAACTCTTTTTTTGGTTGGAGAAGGTTTTGGTCTCGTGGGCTGATGCCTTATAATTATATAGTGGGAGGAATAATTGTTTTAAACAAAGTCAAATGTTTTGGTTTTATCATATTTTAATAGCACCGGCAACATCTCTTATTTATTTAATTTTAATTCTAGTCCTATTTGCTATGGGAGAGAGAGATATGTAAACGTGAAATTCTGATGAAATGGGCACGGTAAAGGGACCAACCTAATTCTGAGAAATAAAATTTACAGATTTAGTTACGAAATAATGAATACAAAGATAAAGGAAAATCTAAGTTGTGATTTAGTTAGTTGTTAGATTAAATCTTATCGGAATTATTCTGCGGAATATACTATTTTGGATGATTTAAATTTTGCAATAATTTTCAAGGTGATTTAATTTTTAATGTTGTTTAGATAGACTACTACTATAATCGTGCAACTATTTTCAGTTTTTTTCTTTTCTTGACAACAACTATTTTCTAGTATCAGTTAAGCAAACTATTTAGAATTTTATAAGTCCCTTATATATTAAAAATGAAACATTTTAATAAATACGTTTACACCATAATTAACATGTGTGTTCTCATAATCATTTAGTAATTAATGTGTTTATACACTAATTTTTTAATTTATTATTTAATTTATTTATATATTATTTTTAGTTAATTCATTTTTCTTACACTTTTAACTTTTGTATTAATAAATTAAAATTTTCTATGTGAAACTAATGAATAATATTTTATTGTAAAAAAATACAAAATCATTACGTATCAACTACAGTGTTGTGATGAAATGTTTGTAGAAATTGAAAGTTTCGTACTTTGCTACTTTGCCGAAGTTGGTCATGGTTGAGGTTTCAGTACACAATAACAACAAATACGGTGATTGATTATGAATTAAAGAAACTAAGGTGAAAAACACCACACGTAAAATCAGATCTTTAGTTTAGTCAAATATTAAAGTTTTCATATCAAACCAAAAATTAGAAACAAATTCAAATTGATAGAAAAAAATCAGAAATCAAGAAAGCTTTAAAAAGAAATAAAAATCACAAAATCGATTAAAACAT
Organism: Eruca vesicaria subsp. sativa; assembly: GCA_932364175.1. NCBI lineage: Eukaryota > Viridiplantae > Streptophyta > Magnoliopsida > Brassicales > Brassicaceae > Eruca > Eruca vesicaria. The sequence continues at coordinate 32,192 of CAKOAT010865154.1, forward strand.
AATTCAGGTACCAAGTAAAGATGTCACTTTGTAATATATATTATTTTTATTTTTTTACGGGTACAATTTGATTTTCTGCATATGAAAAAATGTTATTAATTTTTAGGTTTATTTATTTTTACTTAATTTTATTTAAGAATTTACTATCATGTGTTATTTTGAACAAAAATATTTCAAATCTTAATTAATGGTATATTCGTATATTTATCACCATTTTTTATATTTTTACATATACATACATGCACACATTGACATGAGCGACCATATAACTAAATATTCACCACAAAAATAACAAAAGATAATAATCTCATTTCGTTTCGTGCAAGGCTCAGATTATTATCTAGTGTTTATTTAATCAGCAAACATTTTTTTCTCGTATTGTCAATTGAGGATAGGAAGAGGAAGACATTAAAGCCATTCTTTGCCTTATTGGAAAAAGTATAGGACAAAAGTGGAGGATACTATAATTGTGACACTGAATCTTTGCAACACATAGCAAACTTTCGCAACCGGCTCTTACCTTTTTTTATCCTCCTACTCCTATCTGCTTCATAACAGCACACAACTAACTTCTTTAGACAATTTTTTCAGTGTGAAAGATATATAAACTCAAAGCGTCTCTATATGATTTTTGTAAAAGTCAACTTGAATTTAGAAGGAAAAAAACACTTAATAAAAAGATTAGTCCATCTACCACAACACTTGTGTGGTATAACCACCGGTCATAGTTATTAACTTTTCTAATATGTGATTCCCAATTAGATCCTTACACAAACCCATTCATGCACCTAGTGACTACTGACTAGTGTCTTAACTATTCTTGTTCTGGACCGTTGCATGACTAATAAACTCTTCCAAACCAATGACAGAAGAGCCATTAACTCCATCATCCATCGCTCTCCTCACTAGTTCCTTCACCTCTCTAGCCTTCTTCCTAACTTCACTCTCCTCCTCCATCACCAACCTGATCTTAGCAACAATCTCATCACATTTGATATCACATCTCTTCCCACGCGCCACCTCAACCGATACACCAACATGTTTCTCCATCAATATAGAATTAAAGAACTGCTCGCCAGCCATAGGCCATCCTAGCAATGGCACACCATAGCTAAGCGATTCGAGTATAGAGTTCCAACCACAATGACTCAAAAACACACATGATGCCTTGTGTGACAATATATCAACCTGTGGTGCCCATTTCTTCACAATCACTCCTCTTCTTGATTTCTTGATTCTTTCTTCAAATCCTTTCGGTAAATAATCTTTCACATCAAAGTCTTTATTAGCCTCCACGCCCATTGGTGGCCGCACGACCCATATGAAGTTCTTCTCGCTACTCTCTAACGCCTTAGCCAACTCCAACATGTGAGTTTGAGAAATAGAGTTCATCGAACCAAAACACACGTAGACCACCGAATGGTCCGGTTTTGAGTCAAGCCATGCCTTCACACTTTCCTCTGTCGACCTCGAGCCAGCTTCAGGTAAAACCGGTCCGACCGTCCAAACCGGTTTACCACCGGTTATTTTACGAAAGTAAGACAAACCAATATGATCGATTTCCTCAACCGTATTGAACAAGAATCCGTCGAAATCAGACCATCCCGGCAGATTTTTCTTCATGAAAACCGACCAGTCATCTGTTCCATCAGCTTCTAACATGAAGTAGTTCAACTGAGTTCTCTCTATCTCCCCTGCTTCTTGAAAATCATGTAATAGAAACTTACCTTGTTCGGTTTCTTTATGTGGTAAGTGAAGCCATATGGATCTATAACAACCTAGTCCAAAAGCACCAGAAGCGCTAAAGATAAACGAAGAAACACAAACCTCTTTGCAAACCTTACCGATCCAACCCAAGAAGAAGTCTCCAACGACCATAACATCATCACCTTCTTTCAAGATCTTCTCGATGAGGTCTCGAAAGGGGTCACGGAGCGATCTTGAAGCTTCTAAGAGGCTGATGACGAGAGAGTAAGGGAGAGAATCGAAATTCTCGGCGTCGTGAGGGAGGCCGTGATCAGAGCTGTTGAAAGGTAGCTCGACGAGTTTTATGGAGGAATCAGGAGGGAGTTTTGAGCGTAGCTTGGGGATGTTTAAAGGAGTGTTGACCAGAGAGATGATAACGTTGTCTTCTCTGTTTTTCTTGTTTTTCTTGATCATCTTCTCTAAACGTAGGGCTAAAGAAACAAAAGGGATGGTATGGCCTTGTGCCATGAAAGGAAACATGACAATATTCAGATTTTTAGGTTTACCGTCCGTCATCTCCGAGGGTTTTTTTCTGTGCCGTGTTGAGAAAACTTTTGAGATTCAGACAAGAAGAAGATGTGCGTTATGGTCTGAACTCTCTGAATAAAAAGAGAAAAAGAGTCTTAAAGACTTGCGGTAGTTAGTTTGGTCCATCACTTCTCGTTCTCATCTCCCATTCGTCTATTTGATTTTTTTCACGAATTAATGGTGTAAAAGTGACTTTGGCTTGTTTGGGTTTTCCACAAAACTTTCTTCAGTTATGTTTTCCGCATTTCAAGGCCAGGATTTTTTCTTATTTTTATTGGAAACGTAATAAATTTTAAATTTTCAGTCATGCATGTTCCGATTTTAGTGCATTTTAGATATGTAAGAAATCACAGAAAGTTTATTTTGATTTACCTTTTTTTACTCTTTTAGTAATAGTGATGGAATGTTTCATTGATAGATTCATTGAACTAGAGTTAAAGAACATTTGTTGACATAGACCACACTCAGCCCCAATATACTGAAAATGAGTTTTTAACTATAAAATAATAATATTAATTAAGATGTTTTTTAATTAATTTAAGTACAACCACTAAGAACGAGTGGAGTTTGAGAGAGCTTCTTGCATGATCTTGTTTGACAATGTCTTTTGGTCTCTTTCGAATTTTATTCTTTTGATTTTCTTTAAAGAATTTCAGATATTTAGAATATCTCCAAAAAGATATTCTATTTTAAAGTTTACAAAATTTTCTATTTGAAGCTTAAAGATATTTTTCTCCAAAAACAAAACTTCAAACTTAATTTCAAAACTATTTGTATTCTATAGTCCTCATATTTGTCATAATTAATTTAAATTCATAAAACTTTTATAAATACTAACACATATATAAAAATATTACAACAATATAAATTAATAAAATGTTACACTAAAATATAAAATTATAAATAGAAATATATAACTAAATATTAAATTATAAACAAAATACCACATTAAATCTTGTAATATTTTTGTTGTCTAGTTTTATTTTTGAAATATTTTAAATCTTATCTTAACGTTTTTAAAAAAATATGTGTAAAATTTAAATTTATAAAAAAAATTCTGAAATATTTATAAGATAGGTCTTTTTAAGGATAAAAACGATAAACAAAAAAAATTTAAGAATCATAAATGTGATTTGCTAAAAAAATCAAAATGCAAATAAACTATAACATTTCAAATTTGAAATTTTGAGTAGTGACATCTATATTTGAAGTTATACTAATCAAAATTTCAAATTTTTAAATTTTAATTTTTTTCTTAGAAATCAAAATCTTCATATTTGAAGTTGTTGAGTGTTTTTTAGATATACTCTTAGTAAGAACTGTACATGAGTTACACTTATATCATAATGACAAGATGCCAACTCATATGGACTTGTGCTCTAGTCTATAGATCACAAGAGCTTCCTTAACCATAAATCTAATGGGCCTTGCTAACGATCTATACTTTAGGTGCGCATTACGTAATTTCTCCCAGAGTTTCTTCTTGACCTGTTTGTTTTCATAACTAAACTTCTGAAAGATGAGAGTCATGAGACTCCTAAAGATTATGAAGTAACGCAAGAGATAAACAAGAAGTAAACTTACAAAAAAGACTTTTTATATTAAATCTAGAGAGTATGTAAGACTCTCTTTAGCCTAATGACTTGTACCTGCAAAGAACCTTACATCTCAAAACCCTATCTTGAATATAAAAACCAGGCATCACCATAACCTTAACCCTCCCTTGTCCACGTGACGTTGATGATCTCTGCATCCTATCTCGATCTCCTCCACCCATATCTTCCATATAACTCGATTCAAACACTCTGTTCTCCTCAACCCTCAAGATCCCTAACGCTGGATTAAACGAGAAGGCAAGCAAATGAAGCAACCACACACATTTCGCAGCTACAAAGAACGCTTGAAGCATTTGTTCAGACCAAGGCCTTGTCCATTTCAACGTTGTAATGATCAAACTCATCTTCTCATCGCAGAATCTACTGAACTCCTCGCTGTAATACTTTGTACCCTTTTTCAACACCTCGTTCCAGCTCAAGTTTCTTAAAGAAGCGAACGATGAGAATTTAGCTTGACGTTCTTGTTCTGGATCGAGTAGTTTCGGTGTACCGCTCTTCTGGAAGACACAGTTCTCGAAGTCTTGGTATATAGATTGGCTTATGATTGCTTCTAAGTGGTATTGAATGATCTTAGAGTACTTTGAGGTGAATGATAAGTTGTATGGTTGAAGAAGAGTGTTGATGTTACTCATTAGAGCTGAGTCTTCTTCGTCTATCTCTTGAACTAATGTTTTCAAGAACTGCTTTATCGATAATCTTGATTCGGACACAATCTGTAAAAACCCTTCAACCATCACCTCTTCACTAACTGGCATCTCTGAGTTCTTCTTCTTTGAGCTTCTTGTAACGTTACTATTTTCTTGTGTAACTACTTCTGTTGCTTGTCTTAAAGCTTTCTTTAAACTGTCACAGTAACTTTCCAAGTACTGAAGCTTCTCACTGAACTCTCCCAAAGAAGATTTCATCTCTTCAACTTGTGTTAACGCAGCGTCTCTGCTTCTGTTTGCTTCCATCAACTCTCTCTTCAGCTTCTCAACACCAGAAGGTTCGGAAACCTCTTCTGATCTCTCTGTTCTACTAGGAGAATTAAAGATTGAATTACTCTTTTGCTTCCTCTTGGGGAACAACCAAGACATCACTCTACCTCCACGGTTCCTTGTCTGAGAAGCAACAACAACGGAATGAGAATCCGTCAAGGGAACAACAAGATTAGAGCTCTTCAAGCTCTTAGTATCAAAGCCTCTTTGTTTGTAGTCATTGCAAGAAGAGACAGATCTAAAATCAACCGAGCCACCACAGTTACTTCTACCGGTTGTGTAAAAATGTAACGGTGGTGGGGATCTAAGAGCGTCAGACATGGTGTAAACATGATGATGGGAGTCTTGCTGAGGGGTTAAAGTCTTTCTTGAAGTTGAAGTTTTGTAAGAATCAGAGTGATAAGTGTGTCTCATGTCTTGTTCTTCATCTCCTTCCACTAAACCAACACCAGATTCATCCCAAGTTTCAGATAATGTGAGATTCTTGTGATGAAATGCTGACACAGGCTCATCTTCATAGCTCTGTGTCAAAACCAAGGAGATAAGTTAAGCAGAGAAAATGTGTAAAGTGGAAAAAAAAAAAAAAACAGTAACTTGTGTCCAAAACTCAGTACAGTGTGACAGCTAAAGGACAAAACAATGTTTCTACTTCTACCAAATCCAAGTCTTTACTGTTTGTCTTTTTATTCTTCAGAGTGGTTTAAATTATTAAAGGTACAACCAAATCATATAATGTATTGTTAATTGAGAAAAAATGAATTAATATATTAAAGATATAATCTAATTCTAAAAATAAAACCAAAATTAGTGAGCCTAAACCGGATTAAACCAATAAATATTAAGATATCAACTAATTCTTAAAATAAAAACCAAAATTAGTGAGGCTAAACCGGATTAAACCAATAAATCTCGGGGTCGATGATAATTTTTCAAAAAATGTCTTTAAAATGCTAAAACAAACTCAAATTCCCATACATAATGTCGAAAGCAATCAAGTAAAGAGATACTAAAAAGTGAAGAATAAACACATGGAACCCGACAAGAAAGATGATGAGAAGAAAAGATAAGGAGAGAGAGAGAGAGAGGTTACAGGAGTGAAAACAGGATAGTCATGAGCAGAGAGGTTAGGGAGAGGACGAGAAGCTGGAGAAGATGAAGAAGGGTTTCTGATATTGTAAGTAGACGAAGGGCTTGACTTCTGGATATGACCAGCTTGAAGTGCCCTCAACTTCACTCCATTTGCTATGGCTTCTTCTTTTTCTCTTCCCTTGTTCATTCTTGTTTCTGAAGAAGAAGAAAAGAGAGAGGGAGATGAGAGGAGAGGCTGTGAATGCGATAGTGCGAGAGGTAAGGGTGTGATGAGGATGATGTTTGCGTGTGGGAGAGAGAGAGAGAGAGAAAATCCAAAGAATGTTCTGTCTCTCTTCTCTAAAAAGGACTTGATAAAAAGAGCGCATGTGAAGGGGCAGTGATCAATTTAAATTTACGTAAATGCCCCTCGGTTTTTCTCTTCATATAAATTTTATTTCCACTTAACTTAATTAAAAAGAGCAAAAGTAAGTAAAAGTACTAATAAAATGAAGAAATCCTTAAAACTTAGAAGTAACTCTTTTATAACAACGTATATTTCTTTCCTAGTGAACATTGAAATTGTTATATAGTGCTAAACATATAACAATTTCAAAGATTCCGAGTCGAGAACTCAAAGATCAATCAATCAAAACACAAATCTAAACATAGTGCTAAATATAAATATATATTGATATTTTTCAATTTGATTCAGAAGACACATAAATAATCATAGTGTAAGACTAATTATAGGTAAGGAATCTCAATTTAAATGATTAAATATCTTTCAAAACAACACACTAGTCAGTGGTGAAAAATAATAACGATCTCAAGCAATATAACATAAATTTGGTTTCTATTGCAGTCAACCGAAGTATTCATGTTTTTTACGCATATATCATACTTGATCGAGTAACTAATTGGTTTATAACATCGTGTCCTAACCTAAGTTCGAACTTGGGAGTGAGCCTATGTTAGTGAGTAGTAAGTGTCTATGTATATGCGCATGACCAAGTAAGAAGATCACAGAAACATCTACGATAATAGATTGGTAGTTTGGTACGTACTTTGATGCTTAGCAAGTAAAAAACAAGTCTCTTTAAGTCAACAAAACAGAAGTTATTGTACGTGCAAATCACATTATTAGAAGAGACCAAAAGTAAATAGAAGGTGGTAAGTAAAGGTATGGATCAAGTCTTTGCGGTGGAGAAAAAAATTACTAACGAAAACATTTACTCGTTTTGATCGACAGTCTCAGAAGAATAGGCATCTTAGAAAACATATAAGTCATATATCTTAGTTAAAAGCTAAAGAAGACTTTCTGACAAAACCAGATTTGTTATTAGAAGATAGATTTCCGTGTGGGATTCATCATTTCTCAAGAGTTGTTTCGCAATAATGTTGTAAAGTCGAGTTGTTTACATCAGAAAGAGAAGAAGTCAGGACTCTGAGAAAAAAGGTAGTATTAAACTGATTATAATATAATGATGATAAAATCATTGTTAAGTAATTGTGTTTAACTTTCAAAACCAAACCCACCAAACCCATATATAAAGTACAAAGAGCCTAACCTAATAAAGCGTTTTGTCAAACCTTCCACATGCGTAAAAGTATTGCCTTTGTAGCCTTTTTGCATTTTTCTTGCCAATGAACTGGGCCTGCTTTACTATTAATTTTTCTTCAATTTATTTAAGATTTGTTTGTAAACATATTTCTTTCAATAATGTTGTAAAATTATTTCCTTAAATTGCAGTGTGTTTAAACCTAAACTAGGTGATTTTCCCGTGCTCATGCACGGTTATTTATAAAATAAATATATTATAATACTTGATTGATATTTACTTTAATTTTTATATTAATTTATAGTTTTTATGTATAACTATATTAATAATATTATATTATTTTAGATATATTATTTTTAGTTAGTTTATCATTTGGATATATATATATATATATATATATATATATATATATATATATATATATATATTGGATTCTATCTATTTCTCTGAATTCAACTATAATCTTTTTTATTCTAAATATCTTAATTTTTTGATTAATTGTTTTATTTACATTTATGTTGGTTATTATCTTAGAAATATAAGTATATCTTAGTAAGATTATGTATTTTAATATTTTTTGTGCTTAGAACGAAAAAAATAAAAACTAAATTGTCTGATTCTAAATTACATACATAAGTAATAATAAATTTTCAGAAGCTTATGAAAACATATCAATATTTATAATAATTAAATAGTTTAGAAATTTTAAATAATTTATGCCTTAGATTGATTGGATGGTAAACTGAAATTTATTTTAAATAATTTTTAAAAAAAGAATTATGATTTTCTTAAGTATTTTGATTATGGTTATATTAAATTCCACAAACAGAAAAACAGAAAATTAAACATCAAAGGAGTTATTAAGAAAACATATAATTTTAACTATTAAAATATAATATATCTACCTCATTAAATTATATAGTGTTATGATATTTTAAAAGAATTGTAGTTATCTGATCAAAAGATGTTTACCATTAAATTTATTTTTAGTTTTGTTTTTATTATCTCTTAAAATATGCAGTAAAAATATGATTGTTTTTGAGAAATTATATTATATAAGTAAAATATAATTTATATTTTTTGCTGTAACGGTAAGATATTATAATCAAATAAATATACTAATTATAATTTTTTTGTCAATTAAACATATATCAGTTTATGTTACTTAATTATTTTATGTAATCATCTAATAAAATAGATAGATATATACAAAAACTAATTACTTTGAAAATATATATTTTATTGTTTAAATTGTTTTTTTAAAGAAAAAATATTTCTTTTTCTAATATCAAGATTATTTGTATGAATTTTTTTTATGAAAACACATTCTATACAAATATTTTTTCATCTAAGAAGATATATATATAAAGTATAATTACTTAAAAATTAAAATTTATGTTATTTAAAATATATTTAAGTTAAATATTACTATTTTGTAAACTTTCTTTTTTTATGAAACCATATTATATATATATATACTTATTTTTCGTTTTAAATAGTTTTGTAAATTTTAGAAATATTTCCTTTTTGTTTTATATCGTTATTTGGAAGATTTTTAAAAAGGAAATAATAATATTTAGATATATTTTTAATTTATTAGGGGTATCATAGTAATCAACCAGCGTGAGAGTTAACGTGAGCGCGACACCTAAGAAAGTGACTTCTCAAAATAATATTATAAAGATAGTTTTAAAACAAAAGATTTATTGAAAAAAATTATTGTACCGCGAAAAAAGATTGGAAATGACCAATCCTGAATCATGCGTAATAATATACTGGTCCATGTTCTATGGAGGACCATCTTTTGGACACAATATTGCTTTTCAAATGTATTGTTAATTCCAAATATTAAAACCTCAAGTTCATGCTTGGAATAGTCCATAGTCTCGCATTTTTATTTCAATTATATATACTGGCTAATTACCTACATCACAAAAACATAAGAACAAATAAATATTCACAAAGAACGGTGCATCAGATCCCCTTTCGAACTTCCATGAACAGTATCAAGTGGAATCCCAAATACAATTGACTTACCTATATATGGGATGACAAGGCTCCTAAGTATTTAAGCTGAGGAAGGTACTAAATAGTTGATACTTCATTGTTAGCAGACACTCTGAAAACTGGCATTAGAAAGTGAACAATGACTTCAAACTCTTTATAGATATATCCTAGCTGGTGTTTTCAGGGGAGTCGTGACAATTAGTTTAGGACGGAGTCAACATTGTCTCTTTTATGTAATTCTTTGTCGAACCACAACTATGTGATTGACCCAGCTTCACTTACTGCGTGGAGGCGTAGAAGTGACACATCAATCTCAATGATGGAAGTTGTGGGACTCTATTTTCCTTGCGATGATGTCTCTCCGATACTACCTTGAAAAGTCAAATGAGTAGGATATGTGTAATTTTTGTGTTTGCAGACAGCATTTAGAGAGTTCATAGAACTTACAGAGCTCCTGATCAACTGGAAGTAGACAACAAATGTTAAACCATAACTTTTTTTTTGCAGTTTAAAAAAAGTTATAACCATATCGCACTTGAGTAAAACACAAATGTTTTTGCTAAAGATTATTTTCAATAACATACAAAAATGAATCCTGATAACAAATTACCAACAATAGTAACTAAATTGTAGGGTCACATGGCTTAAGTTCATTAGAAATATTTTTGTAAATACATTTTAATACCACTTTGATGATTTATTATTTGATATTTATATAACATAAAGAGTTTCAATATTTAATGTGAGTATTGTATTTTGTTGAGACGATGTTCAAGTCAAGATGATTTTAACATATAAACATTCTTGACCTATATTTATTGTGTCAAAATTTGTTAAAACAATCCAATTATAGTGTGGGCTAACCTATAATTCTCATTAACGCGGACATGTAATTCAGTTTAGAACAAAAATGACTCTTCATTTTTTCCATTTGAAGTTCAGAAGTTGTGCACACGCATTAAAAGACATGTAATTTTTACATTATCTATTATATCATTAATTATATAACTAACTATAATTCAACCAATATAAAAAAAAAACAAAAAATTAATAATTTAGCATAAAAATTATTTATTTTTGACATTAAAATTGAAAAGTCATGTATTTTGGAGCAAAAAAAAAGTATATTCAAAACATCATTTATTAAAAAACGAAGAGAGTATTATTGTGTTGGCTTCTCTAATTGTTTTTGTATTTTGTAAAAAGACTGCGTTTATTTAAAACAAACTAAAATATAGTCAAAATTTATTTAAAATGATTTCTTTGTAACGTGAACTAAACCCATAATTCTTACTAACACAGAAATGAAATTCAGTCTAGAAAAGTATCATTTGTTGATTTTCTGTCTAGTTTTTTTTTTGTTTTTTTTGTTTTTGAAGCAAAACTATGGTCTTTATTTGTTAGATCATTTTTCTATGTTATGAAATGGGGATAATTTTTTTAACTTTCAGTTTATGTATTTTATATTCTTTTTGGTCATCGCAAATCACCACCTATCACAATTTGAAAAAAGAAATATATTTAACATTAATTTTAGAGGAAATCAACGATTGTTTTTTATTCTTAAAAAGTAAAAACAAATTATTGATTTTAGGTTGGTCAAATATTACTCTATGGAGATAAGAACAATCTTAAGATTCATTGAATCAAGATATTTTCCTAATTTTCATATAACTCTGCAGATATATATATGTGTCTTCAATCACACACAAGTTCTCAAGAAGCATCTTTCACAATCAAATCTAAATTTTCACATTTATAAAATTTATTTATTTTAAATGGCTCGTTCTAAACAGATAGCTAAAAAATCCACAGGAGGTATGGCTCCATTGATTTACCCAAGGATGAAAGTACAACCATGTAACATTGTCGTTAAAAAACCATATAGATACAAACCAGGAACCGTGGCGCTAAGAGAGATCAGAAAGTATCAAAAGAGCACAGAACCACTGATCAAAAAACTTCCATTCCAGAGACTGGTGAAAGAAATAGCCCAAAGTGTCAAGGCAGAATTACGATTCCAGAGCAATGCTGTTGATGCTCTCCAAGAAGCAGCTGAAGCTTATCTTGTTGAATTGTTTCAGGATACTAATTTATGTGCCATACATGCGAAGCGAGTGACTATCATGCCTAAAGACATCCAACTTGCTAAAAGGATTCGAGGTGGTAAAATTTGATATCATGATATGTATTATTTAAGATTTTGGAGATCAATATTCCTGCTTGAATGTACTTTCTGCTTATTCGAAATAAATAATTTTTGTTCTGGTTGCCATTTTTTTCTTAGTTAACTTTGTCTGCTGAATATCTAACGACTAAAAATTTATTATTATTATTATCATATACATATAAAATGTAAAGAGTCATAAACAGAGTTGCTTAAGAAAGGTTCTATGTCCTATCATTGGGATATTTTTGTTTTCGTCCCCTGGATAACGACCTTCATTTTGAGTACTAATTTATGAATAGTTTCCTACAAATCTCTCATCTTCACGTCAACAAAACATGGAAGTACATTATAACCGGCAAAAACAATGATTTTAGATCATTTGATAAACTTGAATAATGATTATTATCATTTTTATGTAATAAAATACATTAGACAGTGAACGAAGGGGTAAGAAACCTTATATAGTTTACGTAAATGTAGATGTTGTAAACTTAAAAAGTAGGCACCAGAGATAATTTACCCGGCTATCACATAACGTTACGACCCCGACTGTGACACATTTTAACATATAAATGTTCTTTGAGTTAGGTATGCTAAATTTTGAAGTTACAATCAGATGATAAAAGCATGACTAGTCTAAAAGTGTTTTAAATGGACTATTAGGTTAGAAACCCGTACAATATCGTATGATAACTTATTTTTTTTAAAGAGTATATGTCAACCTATAATTTATTTTAGAAAATACATATGTTACATAATTATCTTGCATTCAATTATACTCCTTTATTGATTATAGTATGATCAATATTTTGTTTATAGGTTAATTTTAATAGAAGTACAAATAGGTCAATATTAAATAAATAAATATATACATATATATCGTATTATCTGTAGCTAAGTTATTTAGAAATCTCAAAAACAAGTAAATATTTGAAACTAATTAACAAGTAAACATTCCGATCTAATCATTTACTAAATTAATAAGATAATTTATAGCGATAACTTGAATATTCATGATTTATTTGAAACCTTGTAAAATGTGTGCGGTCAACAACATGATTGCATGATAATTTTAAGAGATTTGATTCCTTATATACTTCTTAACATATGAGACACTTTCTTCTTCTTTATTTGTATTTTGTATAGAGAAAATATTTTCAAAGAATTAAATGATTACAGATTAAGAAGGAAATTTTGGTATAACAATACACAAATTAAAAGAATCTTAAATTGTGTGTCCCTCCCAAATCATCACCAAATACATCATAGGCTTGTAGTGTCAATGATAGACTTATGATTTTGGTAAAGTGAATTCAGAAATAATAAGAATAAGATTTTTTTAAAATTGTATTTAATGCACCAACTTTCTCATCATGTAATAAGTAATAAACTAAATCATCTTTTATTAAAGATATTATATTTTTATATTAAATTCCTTTTGATTTATTTCAAAGAAATGTTATTTTTCTTAAATTACTTGTTTTAAATATAAATTTCTATATATATATTTATATCAAATTTACTATTTTCTTATAATAAAGTGATTTAGAAACAAATATTAACAAAAAAAGAAAGTTAAATAAATATATGTAATAACTAATTTAATTTATTAAAGTTATCATTAACTATTCTAAGAATCAAAGTGAGAAGAAGACAACACATAAAAGTGACTTTTCATTAATTGAAGTGAAGATTTATCATTTAATCAAAGTTATTAATCTAAAACACTCAATATTTTTCTAACACATAAACATAAATTTAATTTAAACTACTTTTTCCCCCTTTTTAACAACTATTTTATTTATATAAAATGTCGAATTACAATAAAAATACAGAAAATAACAGAAATACAATCAGTTGCAAATATAAGAGAAAACATTACAATACAAAGTAATGTTTTGGTATTTGGTATTCTTTTGTGAAATTAACACTAATAGTAGATATTGTATGCGTGTATATTAAATACAAATCTTGTATTTGAAAGAGTAACAAACATCGTAGGTATTAAAACGTTCTCCAACTGTATTACATGCTATAATGGTTGCCTCAATAAAAGTATGTTGTAGTCGTAATAACTAGGTGCATGTCTTAATACTACTAGGAGCCAGAGATTATTTGCTTGGCTATTGCCTAACGTTACGTGTAAATTTAATTAACATTTATGATTTCGTTTGTGAAATCTATCCCAAGTCTATAATCTAGATTTAGTTTAAATCAACCTAGTATGCTTTTTTAGAAGAGAAAAAAGACTAACCTTGATCGATGCTTAATTTGCTCGCTATTAGAATCAATTCACCAATTGATTTTTTTCTCTCTTTGGCCTGCTCTCTAATGGGTTCTTTTGATGGATAAGAAACTGTAAGTGTCTTTTTCTAAATCCTTTTTTTTTATCGACATTGTATTGTGGTGTACGAGACCATTTGTAATCATATACGATACGATTCCTTTTATATTTATGAAGAAATCTCATCATATCAAGAGACACAACTCGTCATAAATTGTAACCACCACACTATATAATTATATATATGTATTATATTTCAATAGTAAGATTCTTTTATTAACCACCATACACACACATATAATTATATATATATATACATAAAATAAGGTAAGAGATGAAGATTATCAATACACATAAATTCTAATTCATTAATTGAAATCGATCCATCACATTATCGCCTTTTATAGTAAAATCTAAAAACAGTAATATGAACTTAAACTTTATATTAAACAAATAAACACATATGTCATATAGAATATAACGAACCCGACTGACGCATTTTCAAACATATAAATCTTCTTTGAGTGAAGTGTGCTAAATTTTGAATTTACAGTCAGATGATAGAAGCATGACTAGCCGAAAAAGTGTTTTATGCATTTAGCTTTGATCTTAAAAGTATAGGATGTTACTATGAGCTATATTGAAATGAAGAGAAGGGTGATGAGGAAGAAGAACTCAACCACATGCATGCACATGAGTTATATTTCGAATTACGTCAATTCCATTAATGTCACTCTTCTGACTTATCTCACTTCCTTCTAATAATAAATCACTATTAAACAACTGCCAAATCTCTGTATCACGTTTACTCTCCTTCTTTCAGGGCCGACCATGAATTTTAAGAAACCTGGCTCAAACTATACCGTGATTTACTACAAGACCATGTTATCAGTACTAATTATTCAATCTATATCTTGGAACTATTAGTACAGCCAGGCAACAGAAACAAGAACATAACCATGTTATTAGTATCATTTAAAACTGCATCATACTATGATCATAGTGTATTATTAATTATTAATTAATATCAACGAGAAGGTTCAACGAAGCAAAATACGCAACAAAACAAAAAGTAATATTTCGTCGTATTGCACCAAATGTGACTATAAATACAACACCATAGCAGTTAAGTCGTTTCCATGTCAAAAACCCTATGTAAACCTCATAAACACATCTAACCAAAGATTCTATTTAGAGCCATGGTGGAAGCTAATAAGAAGGCTTTAATGATTGCATTAACCAACGTCGTCGTATTGCTTCTAACCGTTACCCCCACGTTGGTCCAAGCCTGTCTCCCATCCGAACGAGCCGCCCTCCTCGAGTTCCGATCAAAACTCAACGAGCCTTACATCGGCGTATTCAAAACATGGAAAGGCCAAGACTGCTGCAACGGTTGGTACGGCGTGACCTGCGACCCGAAAACCCGACGAGTCTCCCTCATCACCCTCCGTGGAGTCTCCGAGGAGCCGATCTTCCAGCGCGCGAAACGGAAAGGGTTCATGACCGGCGCGATCTCTCCGGCGCTGTGTAGACTCCCTCACCTCTCCGGGATCACCATCACCGACTGGGAAGGAATCTCCGGCGTGATTCCACACTGCGTCACGAATCTCCTCGCGATGAGGCATCTGGATCTCGTCGGGAATAGAATCTCCGGCGTGATTCCGGCGAGTATCGGGAGGCTGGTGAAGCTTACCGTGTTGAACCTCGCGGATAATAAGATCTCCGGTGGGATTCCGGCGTCGATCACGAGGCTGACGAGGCTGTCGCATCTTGATTTGAGGAATAATTATTTAACCGGAGTCATACCGGGAGATATCGGCCGGTTAACGATGCTGAGTCGTGTGTTGTTAACCGGTAACAGAATCTCGGGTCAAATTCCGGAGTCTTTGACCCGGATTTACCGGCTCGCGGATCTTGAGCTCGGGATGAACAGAATCACAGGCCCGATCCCGCCTTCGCTGGGGAGAATGTCGGTGCTCGCGACGCTCGATCTCCACGGGAACTTCATCTCCGGCGTTATTCCGGGGAGTTTGATGAGTTCTTCGATTTCGAATTTGAATTTGCGCGGGAACCGTTTGGCGGGAAGGATACCGAATACGTTTGGGCCGAGGTCGTACTTCACGGTGTTGGATCTTTCGAATAACCGTTTACAGGGAGTGATACCCGCGAGTATCACTACGGCGTCGTTTATTGGGCATATTGACGTGAGTCGTAACCAACTGTGTGGGAAGATTCCTACGGGGTCTCATTTTGGTCATCTCGATGCGACGTCGTTTGCGTACAATAGGTGTCTTTGTGGAAAGCCTCTTGGGAACTGTCGGAAATAAAATAATTAAGCAAATCATTACGAAGTGATTTGGGTGGGGAATCAAAAGCTTATGTTTATTATATAGTACTACTATTTACATCAAATGCATTATTATACATGTAATTCTATTTCTTTATCATATGCCTGTGACAAAACATTCACAATGTTCATCTCCAATCCTGCTAATGGGCTAGTTTATATTAATGGGCTTTAAATAACGAATTTCGTATCCATAGGCGCAGTCGAATTAAGTAGTCTTACTGATATATAAAATATACAAAGAGTAGTTTAGTGGGCCTTGAGCCCAATGTGGTGGTACTGGATGCTACCGATGAGAAAAGATTAAACAGGCAGCATAACTTTAGGTTGAGGAAAGGAATGAGTCAATACAATCCGATGAGTTTCGTGATGGGAGGTACAGCGAGCAACTTTGTGTTGTCACCATTGTTAAGTTTAAGAGATGAAACATACAATGTGTACTTCATTGTACAAAATTGAAGATCAAGTACACTAGGATAAAGAAAAGTCTTATGGAAGTAGGTAGAAGGGTTGTGTCTAGATGCTTAGCCTCTTAGGATGGTTTATGTTAACCAACTATAATCTACACATGTATGTTGCACGTTACAATAGATACAGACAAGGTTTTTATAAACTTTAGTGATTATTGTTCTTGACTGTGAAACAATCTAAAATAGAGCCAGACTAGGCTGCAGTGGATGTATCCGTTCTGTGGGCCTTCCATCATTCAAAACTAAGAGAATCTGTGATGTGGACTTTGTGAAAATAAAATAAAATCCAAACAATAACCATTTAGTACTATTTGAGCAACTTTAATAGTACTAATTAAATAAATTACAGAGATAAAATGTTTGAGACTGTAAAAGTAAAAGTTGAATTCAAAAATAATGTTCAGACAGAAAGCATATCTCCGTGCAACGAAACAAGCCGAAGACAAGAAAACAAACAAGTTAGACAGACATTGATTTCATAATTAAATGCATCAATAAGAAATTAATTGATGAAGTGAAAAAAAAAAAAAAACTTAGAAAATCAAGAAAATTGGGTGCACAAAAAAAAATTAAGAAAATTGAAATGGTGAATAAACTAAAAGAAGAGGTCAAAAGAGTAGAGTAGGTCCACTAAAAAGCAGCAGATCTTAGCAACCCACATGTTCCCAAATATTCTATTTCCCCACTGTACACTCTCTTCTTCATTCACCACCTCTCTAGGAAAGCTCACTCTCACTCTGCTTTGCCATCTCATTTTCAACATCTTCCTTTTCTTTAGAACTTTTCATTACAAAAATTATAATCACTAAATATAAGTTATCTACTCTCCATTAGATCCCTTCAGGTACATTACCTGACCATGTCTTGATCTTTTTTTCTTTAACTAGTTTTTTTTGTCTATTTTATAATGTGTAGTTGTAGTATTTGTTTTGATAAGTTGCTCAAGTAACAGCGATAGTGAAGAGTAATGGAAACAAAGCATTTCTTGTGGGGTTTAGCTGTCTCTCAAAGATTAGTTACTTTTCTTAAGTTACATAATGGATCTTCATTTTCACTCTTCTTTGTTTTTAAAAAATAATCGGTATTTCTTTTCTTTCTAGTTTTTATACTTTTAAGCTTTGTTTAGATCAGATTCGGAGAAAACTAAGACAAAAAGTTAAACACATTTGTTTAGTAATATTTTATTTACAGGGAAATGTCTGTCAACATTTTTGGTGTTGGTAGCTGCTTGTTTGGTGAGAAAACTTCAACAAAAGTCCCTAAACAACATTTTTAAAATATATAAACAATTACCATTTCTCCCTTTTTAAAATCTTCTCCATAAATATTTATTCTCTGAAGAGTATAGATCTCAACTTAGCCATATTATAGTAGGTAAACTGTTAAAATCTCTCTGATTCATTCATCCTCTGTTATGTTTTTTTTGTTTTTACCAGAAAGTTGTCTTAAGATAACAGAACGTAGCAACTTCCCCTGAAACTGCTTCTTATTACAAAGTACTAAGATCCCCAAAAGAAACAAAGGTTCAAGATTCAGACAAGATGCAGAAACCAGGGCAAAACATAGACTTTGCACTGAAGGAGACATCACCAAAGATTGGTGCAGGAGCTGTGATAGGTGACAAACTCTCATGCACATATGACTTGGTTGAGCAGATGCATTACCTCTACGTTCAAGTCATGAAGGCCAAAGAACTCCCAGGGAAAGATGTCACCGGTAGTTGTGACCCTTATGTAGAAGTGAGGCTTGGGAACTACAAAGGCATGACTAAGCATTTCGAGAAGAAGTCAAATCCAGAGTGGAAGCAAGTGTTTGCTTTCTCAAAGGAGAGGATCCAAGCATCAATCTTAGAGGTTGTAGTGAAAGACAAAGATGTTATGTTGGATGATTTGATTGGTAGAGTTATGTTTGATCTCAACGAGATACCTAAGCGTGTTCCACCTGATAGTCCGTTAGCTCCTCAGTGGTATCGGCTTGAGGATCGTCATGGGCGTAAGGTTAAAGGAGAGCTTATGTTAGCTGTTTGGATGGGGACACAAGCTGATGAAGCTTTCTGTGATGCTTGGCACTCAGATGCAGCAACCGTTGGACCTGAAGGTGTGGCTAATATACGGTCCAAAGTTTATCTTTCACCAAAGCTTTGGTATGTGAGAGTCAATGTCATAGAGGCTCAGGACTTGATACCTTATGATAAAACAAAGTTCCCTGAGGTTTACGTGAAG
This sequence comes from Eruca vesicaria subsp. sativa, assembly GCA_932364175.1. NCBI lineage: Eukaryota > Viridiplantae > Streptophyta > Magnoliopsida > Brassicales > Brassicaceae > Eruca > Eruca vesicaria. Next base: position 51,189 of record CAKOAT010865154.1, read on the forward strand.
GCAATGCTTGGGAACCAGACACTAAGAACTCGGATCTCTCAGACCAAAACATTGAATCCAATGTGGAATGAAGATCTGATGTTTGTTGTCGCTGAGCCTTTTGAGGAGCCGTTGATTCTTGCTGTTGAAGATAGGGTTGCACCGAACAAAGATGAGACATTAGGCAAGTGTGCAATCCCGTTGCAGCATGTACAGAGGAGGTTAGACCATAGACCGCTTAACTCGAGGTGGTTTAACTTGGAGAAACATATAATGGTTGATGGAGAGAAGAAAGAGATAAAGTTTGCAAGCAGGATTCATCTAAGGATCTTTCTTGAAGGAGGATACCATGTTCTTGATGAATCAACTCACTACAGCAGCGACTTAAGACCAACGGCTAAACAGTTATGGAAACCAAGCATTGGACTGCTTGAAGTAGGGATCATAAGCGCTCATGGACTCATGCCAATGAAGAACAAAGACGGTAAGGGGACAACAGATGCGTACTGTGTAGCGAAGTATGGTCAGAAATGGATCAGAACAAGAACTATTGTTGATAGCTTCACACCTAAGTGGAACGAGCAGTACACATGGGAAGTGTTTGATACATGCACAGTCATAACTTTTGGAGCATTTGATAATGGACACATACCAGGAGGAAGTGGTAAAGATATGAGAATAGGGAAAGTGAGAATCCGTCTCTCCACTCTTGAAGCTGACCGTATCTACACACATTCATATCCTCTCCTCGTCTTTCATCCTTCAGGGATCAAGAAAACTGGTGAGATACAGCTAGCAGTGAGGTTCACTTGCTTATCTGTCATCAACATGCTTCACATGTATTCTCAGCCGCTGCTTCCCAAAATGCATTACATTCATCCTTTATCAGTTCTTCAGCTGGATAGTTTGAGACACCAGGCGATGAACATTGTCTCAGCGAGGCTGAACAGAGCAGAGCCGCCTCTGAGGAAAGAGATTGTGGAGTACATGCTGGACGTTGACTCACATATGTGGAGCATGAGGAGGAGTAAAGCTAACTTCTTCAGAATCATGAATGTTCTGAGTGGTCTCATAGCTATTGGGAAATGGTTTGAGCAGATCTGCAACTGGAGAAACCCAATAACCACAATTCTCATTCATGTCCTATTCATCATCTTAGTTCTCTACCCTGAACTCATCTTACCAACGGTGTTCTTGTACCTTTTCTTGATTGGGATATGGAACTTCAGGTGGAGACCAAGGCACCCACCACACATGGACACACGTTTGTCACACGCAGATGCTGTCCACCCTGACGAGCTTGATGAAGAGTTTGACACTTTCCCTACTTCCCGTTCCCCTGAGATCATCAGGATGCGTTATGACAGGCTCAGGAGCATAGGAGGACGAGTTCAGACCGTGGTGGGAGATCTAGCTACACAGGGAGAGCGGTTCTTATCTCTGCTGAGCTGGAGAGATCCAAGGGCCACCACATTGTTTGTGTTCTTCTGTCTCATAGCTGCTATTGTGTTGTATGTTACACCGTTTCAGGTTGTGGCACTACTTGCTGGGATCTATGTGCTGAGGCATCCAAGGTTCAGACACAAGCTCCCCTCTGTGCCACTCAATCTCTTCAGGAGACTACCTGCAAGATCTGACAGTCTATTATAGACTCATCCTATTAATCTACATCTGCATTTTATAAAACATTTGCTAAAACTTTTAAAAAAAACTTGAGGTTTAATGCTTGATTCAGTCTTTAAAATGATTATTAATTGCAGGAACATAAGTTTTTGGTTATGAGTTTTAAATTCCTCATCTGTAAATCTTTAACCCCCACCCCCACTAAATTTTGGTCCAATAAATAGAAGTCTTTGCCAAGAATATATATAAACTCAGAGGCCTGATTTAGCTTTCAACAGATTCTCCAGCCCTAGAGGTGGATTAACGCCAACCCCGCCAACCTTGATGTTGTGGTGCAGTTGCTTCAGCCACACACTTGCAGCTGGATCATCCTGTCAAAAAATTAAACAATCAGATTAGCTAAACACAGTCAAGTCACAACTTTACCAAAAGTATTCAGACAAGATAATAAACATTAAAAAACAGATTGGCATTGGTTTAATATGCTATCAAAGAAGAGATAATACTTACATTGAGACAGCTGAGGAAGGTGGTATCACCTAGAAGCTCTGGAAGGGAGGTTTTGAGAGCATGGCAGGCCCTGAGTTTGATAAACAAACCGTATTATAGTGTATAATATATAGATTTTGTTTTGAATGAAGGTAAAAGGGATTTTAATTAAACGAACCTGCTGTTATCAGTCAAGCGAAGATAACAGCGTATGATGTGCTTGAGAAGCCTAGGAGAAGGTCCTTCTGCAGGTGAAGTAACCATATTCCCCAAAACTTGACACAAAGCAAAGAATCTAGCCGCACTGACGCACATGTAATCAAGCCCTTTATCGTCCACCAAAATTTTATGAACAATGAAGGTAGCAACCTGACATAAAAAAACCAAATCATAATCAAATGAAACTGTGCATTTCAGAAAACAATCATAAGAAATGAACTTACAGTCTTTGATAACTCGCTGCCAATTTCCATGACCCGGAGGCACAATGGGACAACTTCAGTTTCAAGAAGGAATTTGACCACTTCTGTATCATCAACCTACCAAAAAAAAAAAAAAAATGAACAATGTTGCAACACCAATATCACTAAAATACAAATGATTCTATGATGTCTTAAACAGTTTTCACTCATGGGTCTTAGCATGTGTTAGAGCCTTATTTACACAATACATAGTTTTTAGAAACTAGGCATACCTTGACAAGTGCACCAATAACCCCCAAGGTGGTCAAACGCAGGTACTCAAAGGGTCTCGACGTGCTTGACGTACTCAAGAAAGCATACAGGTACACTGGCAGATTAGCTGTATTTTGAAAAAGCTTTAAGCATATTATATCCACAAAAAAATTTCAATTAAAAACTGCACAAACCAGTTTTGCTAGACAGGTTAATCCAGTACAACAATAAATCTGCATATATTCATATATATATATTGTGATTGTCTGCGGACATAAGATTGTAATACCGTCAAGGAACTTCTTTTTAGTTTCAGGATGAGCAGCAACACACTGGATATTAAAAGAAAAAGAAAACGAGGATGGATTCGATAGATGTCAGAATCTTCCAAATAGCAAAAAAAAAAACATAGATTAACGTTGAATGACAAAAACTAAGACAAGACTTTACACACCTGGTAAAGCGCAAGGGCATTGCAGACCTTGTTTGACTGAGCAACAGTCATGGTTGGAGGAGACAGGAGATGGTAAACTGAGAGGATCTCCTGAAAAAAGTGATAAAAAAAGAAGAATATTGCAAATGATTAGATCTTAAACCAATACAGAGAAGCCATCATCAAAGAATGAATCATCTTCACTATAGATAAATGAATGATGATTTACCTGTAGAAGAGCAGTAGCGGTAGCAGGAGAGTTCCAAAGAAGCGGAGCCAAATCATCAAAGATCTCTCTCATCTGAAATAAATGAAACCAAAGCAAATAAAACATAGGAAGCATGTGTTATTTTATTACAAAAGTAATCAGTTCATCAAACATAAAAAAAAACAAGTATAAAAACATGACACATATGTTATCTTATTACAAAAGTAATACAAAAAAATCAAAAACATGCAATTTTGTTTAATTATGTAATAAAGTCTCAACGATTATCCTAAAAATCTGAAAAGCATGTCCTAGATTCACCAAAACCGTGTAATAAAATTCGATTAACAAAACCTAACGATGATCAAAGTTCATAATATTACGTAGAGAGAAAAAATAATAAACGACCTTGGACAACTCCTGAAGAGCATTCTCTCTGAGTTCAGGGTCACAGATGTCGAGCACCAACTGCTCCACCGCAGAGAGCTTGGGATCATTGCTGGAAGAAGCCTTGGAGAAAGCCGAAGAAGAAGGAGGAAGATTAGCCATAGCTTTCACCGTTTCCCACGCGCCGCAAGAGAATCACTACCGAATTGAAAGTGAAATGGGGTGGGGGGGGGTTATTTATATAGTCCTGGAGCGTGTTTGTCACGTGCCCCGTTGGTTTGTGTTGTTTGTTTGTTTTTGTCTACTTGGCGTTACGGTTTTGTTTAAATCTAAAGGCTTTCACCAACTTGGTTGAGGATACAGATTATGTTTTGACAAATGTTGGTAAGTAACTCTTTGGGTTAATATGGTTCAGATGATCACTAACTACTGGTGAGAAAAAAAAAACTTATGCATTTGAGATAAGCAAAAGAAGAAAGTTTATTTTACATTCTCGCGCCAAAATAAACTAAATAAATGGTTATTTTTAGCGCGGCAAGATAAACTACTTCAACGGTTTCTAATAAATTACTTTAACGGTTTCCAAAAGTATAATATTGAATCTCTTTTTAATTGTGCATTCAATTAAATTCACAATTTAATTCTTTCGTTTTATAAACATCGTATTCAAATACAAGATAATGTTTTAATTTATTTATGTTCACGTACCAAAATAAACTAATTCAATAGTTACTTTTAGTGCGGTAAAATAAACTATTTTAACGGTTTCTAATAAACTATTCTAACAGTTAATGTTGATTTTTTTTTCAACTGTACATTCAATTAAAATCTACAATATATAATTTAGTCACCTTATTATATATCATATCTAAATACAAGATAATGTATTAATGTTTTGGAGATTTAGATTTATAATCAAGATTATTTTTTACCAACATATTAGGTAAGTAATTTTTTAAAATCTGACCACTAATTTAGATAAGTATTCTAAGATTTCCTTGGTATTCCTACCACAAATTTCTTATCTTCTTGTATTTACTTCATAAATAAGAGGATAAGAGACTAATTCCCTAATTATTGCTTGTAAATGCATCATAATTTAAATTATAAAATATGGTTTGTTTGAATAACTATGAGTTATAAACTTATAAAATTAAAATATTATTAATCTTTTATTGAGTAATCATTTTTAAAGTGACAATGATTCTCAGCATCTACAGATATTATCTAAACTTCCACACACAAAAAATTTGTGTAGAAAAATAGTTAAATCTGAGTATATTAAAAACACAAATTTAATTTCGAATGGAGTTATATTTTCTTGGACATTCAAATGGGCCGAAAACAATATGGCTAATGGATTTTGAACCACGATTTGTCATATTAGATTTATTTCCCTCAGGCACTATTGGACTGTGGTTACCATCCACAAATATTTTTGCGACAATATATCTACGAAGATGACAAAAACGCTTGATACGTTCTTCAACGTGGATGTTATACACTAACAAAGAATCATTTTATAACATTCGGAAAAACAAAACCAGAATCTGGAATCAAAACGTGTTACAAACTAATATGATTTATGGGAAACAGAAGATGTAACAGCAACTAATCTATGGTGAAGCAAAGGGAGTGTGGTGATGATGGAGAGGGTCGGATCCAGTCAGAAATTTTCTTTCTTCAGCTTCATTAGCTGATCCAACATCAATCTCATGCTCCTGTTGTCACAAAATTTAATCTAATGATATAGTTATTCATCAAAATAGAAAAGAAAGGAAGATCGAATAACATATCCCTAAGTTGAGTACAAACGAATATATGAAATACAAAGCTAGCTAGAAAACAAAGGTTCTTTTTAGGTGAAAAATGAGAAAGCTAGTGTTCATTCCCTACAAAAAAGGTCGCTTCATAATCATTGTTTGTATAAGAAGAATGATTTACCTTTTCCATGACATTCATATCTTCTGTTTATTCAAACCAAAAGAAAGCTAGAAAGAAATAGAGGAGTCGTCATGCTTAAGAAGCAAGGATGGAGAAAAGATTACTTAACAATTAAAAAAAAAGATGACTTAACAAAAAAAAGGATGGAGAAAAGATTTAAAATATTATTAAGAGCGACTTTCATGTTGTAGAAGAAGAGTGAGCAAGTGGACATTGAAGAAGGACGATGAAGAAGAAGATGAATGCGAAAAACGCTTCCTTTGTATCTCGTCGCCGTGATTTTTAAAAAATGAAAAACTTCACTTGTGGAAGAAAGGAGTGATGAGTGACTCGAGGTGTCGTCTAATAAGGTCGAAGTTACGATTTCAACCCTCGGTTTATACAGCTTGGATGTGGAGTGAATGGGCAAATCCGTCATTTTGGTTTAATTTCGTATAAGACGAGCTTTATAATCTGTACGGACACAGATTACCGTTTACAGGCCGGATCCAATCAGACAAACAGATTACCGTTTACAGGCCGGATCCAATCAGACAAACAGATTACCGTTTACAGGCCGGATCCAATCAGACAAACAAATTACCGTTTTCAGTTTTATATTTGTGATTTTCAAATTTTGATGAAGATTTCACTATGACATCTGAAGAAAATGAAGTGAAAAGTGGTAGAAAAATCAAAATTATGTAATTTGGTGTTAGTTTCTTTTTGTTATTGACAATTTATTACAATATTTTTTTGTTTTTGGTTTATTTTGAATTTAAGTTTAGTTTATTATTTACATTAGACATTTAAATACTTATGAACTTTATGTCATGATTTTTTTAGATATCATAACTCTTAATTATTATATAAAAAAATAGTCTAAACTATTTTTGATATTTTGTACGTCAAATGAAAAAAAAATATAAGACTAAAGTTAAATATTTTAAAATGTTTTTAAACATAAAAGATATACAAATCTAAACTCTTATTTTATGTTTTAAAGTCATTTATAAATATTAAACTTTAGTTACTTTTTTTATTTTCATAGCTAATATTTTGTTATATAATAAAATTAATTAATTTATTAATCTGTGGTTTATCCGCAGTCGACCCAGTGACCCATATTAAGACGTTTGAGGATGATTGTAATTCTAACTCACAAAGCTCGGTTAGCCTTTGTGGTTTATCGAATTTAGTATATATATTGTATTTATATATGAAGTGATTGGCGGGTGACGTGCAAGTGATGTTTAAGATAAGATTCATTTTGATGGAATGATAGGTCTTACCTATATATAATAGTTATGGAATATATATCCACTGCATACAAATGAAGTTCATTGCTCGGGATATAATTAATATGTGTTGGGGTATGAGATTAGACTTACTGAGTAAACTATTTACTCATGACTCATTTGTGATGCAGTTTACCAATACGCGGGAGACCTCGCTCTAGGATGGGAAAGAACATCATTAGCCAGTTGTAGTTTTGTCATCCTTGCATTGATCTTTCGATAACTCTTATGTATAAAGATTGTTTCGATATCTTCAAGGTCGACCAATAGCATTTATGTAAGATGCTTTTAAAAGAATAAATATATAATATATAAAGATTGTTTTTTTTAAGTACGAGTTCCATATGATATTAGTCCTTGCCGGACGAACCAGCTATTGGGTATTATTTGGTCGGGTTACAAAGACATGGGTCATACCTAATAGGATATGTGTACTTGGGCGATTGGTGTACTACCTCACGGACGGCATATATCCAAAATGGTCAACATTTATGTAATCTATCTCACTCCCTCAAGGTCCTAAAACAGATTTATTTGCAAAAGTTCAAGAATAAATTCGAAAAGATGTGGAGCGTGCTTTTGGAGTATTGCAAGCTCGATTTGCAATAGTGAAAAACCTAGCTATTTTGTGGGACAAGAGACAAGTAGGGATGTTTATGCGAACATGTATCATACTGCACAATATGATAGTAGAAAATGAACTTAATGGATACACTCAATACGATACATCTGAGTTTGAAAAAGGAGATTCGAGTAGAAGTTCAGAGGTGGATATGTCATATTCTACCGACATGCCTTCAAATCTCGGTAATATACTTGGCGTACGGAATCATGTTTGTGATAGGTGTATACATGAACAATTGAAATATGATTTGATTGAAAATATTTGGAACAAGTTTGGTAATGATGAAGATGTTTAATTATTGTATGTTTACATTTAATCATTCAATAAATAAAAGTTTTAAAGTTTACTGTTTTTCAAATTTTATAATTTTTAGTTTCTAAGATTCAATTCAAAAAAATAAAAATAAAATTCTAAGAACTCTATAACAGATAACACCATTGAACATACATTTATGATAAAGGTCCTTAACTATTAAAAAAAAAACAAAAAAAAAAATATTTCAGTGTTAAAGATTCCAATAGTGGGTAACATCATTGGAGTTAGCTCTCAAATATGTATTGCCACTTCCCCTTCTTTCACTGTCTTTCTTCTTAAGCCTCTTGCGGAAATAAACCATCTGATTCCACAACCACTCTGACATTTATTGCTTCTAGGCTTCAACTGGTCCTACAATCATATACATGTTTTGATAATCAGAGAGGTTAGCGTTGGGAAAAAAGTGAACACAAGTTAAACGAAGCTTGTCAGACACATGATAGAGTTGGCACGGATCAAGTGAAAGTTCCTTACCAATTCTTGTTGAAGTTTTTTGTTCAGCTGAACCGCAGAGTTCTTTTCCTCAGTGAGCCTTTTGATGAGTGCTCTCGCCTGAAAAAAAAAAAAAAAGTCGATAGGCATCAACTTCTACAATGGTACGTTTTGCCAATTAATTAGTAGCTATTGTAGGTTTGTTGCAAATGCATAAACTAATTAGTGGAAAGCTAAAATTACAGCTCTGTCGTCAGAGACGGGTGGTGGTGGATGACCAACATAGATAACTCTCAGTTTAGTCTCCTCAAGTTGATTCGCTGCCACTTTGTAAAACTGCGCAGCGGTCATAAGATAAAAGAAAACACACTGTTAATTAGTCTCAGAAAATACGAGAGAAGCAATCCCAATGAAAACAAAACATTCAATAGTACCATCTTAGCAGTAACTTCGATGGCATTGGTTCCGGGACTAGCCACAAAACACTGAAACAAGAACTTGTCCTTGCACTGCATATCAGCAGGAGCTTTCTTTTGAGCATGCATGGTCACTAGTTTACGAAAGACAAAAAAGTATCAAACTCATAATCTCAAATTCTGAAGGGAAGAGTGAGATACAAACCTACAACTTCAAAATAGGATCTCGGAGGAACAACGCCAATACTTGGCCTCACACAATAATTTTTTGGGTTCGTTGTTTTAACCTAATTATTGACCATCGAGAAACCCAATATAAGTTAATATACACACAGAAGAATCTTCAAAAAAATTAATAGTATTATCACCTTGAAAGCCACATAATTTTCGGTCTTGTTAGTCAGATACTGAGTGCAAGAAATCTGTTTCTTTAGTTCAACTACATACAAATTCAACGATCATAAGAAGAAGAAAGACATGCTAAAATCATTTAATATATATAAGCTTACAATTGAATTGAAGGTCGAGAGGTTCGATGTCGAGAAGTTTGTTACTCATTCTGATAAGATCGCTGGTGTATTAACCGGTTCAATCAATAACCGATTCAAGGAAAAAGAGACAGAGAGAGAAGAGAGTTTCGCTGCCTTTTTGAAGAATAAAGACGATGTATGCCAATTCTTCACTCTCAGTTTCTCATTCAAAAATCTCTGTTAGATCTCTATTTATAGGAAAAACAATTTATTTTTCTATGTGGATATTATAATACAAACTTTAGTTAAGTTTCTATTCTTATTTATGTCTAATTTACTAAACACTTTTTCAACAAGTTGGCTTACTACTACACAAGTTTTGGAATTATTCAACAGTTTGTTTGTTTTTTTTTCTGAAAAAACAGCTATTAAAACCATGAACATTCAATTTAAACCCAAAAAATATTTTAACTCGTGTTTGAGTCAAAAAAATCTTTAACTTTCAAATATTGGCCATTTTATATTTCATATTTTGTTGACTCGGTCATTTAAAAAAACCAAATAGTCAACACTTAAATGTAATTATTAAATATATTTATGTTAACTTTGTAAACTATGTCGTTTTAAAAAATCAGTCAAACAATGTTGTTTTGCTTCTTTAAACACTTAAATGATTTCTTTCGTGAAACTAGAGTCCAAAATTGACTACATGTTCCTGACTCGAAATGAGGAAGAGGAAGTCAATTTGAGATTCTGGTTTTGCGAATAAGATGTTTTAAGTGTTTACAAAAGAAAATGACGTTGTTTGATTAATGTTAATCAGTTTTTAAAACTACATAGTTTAAAGAATTAGCATACATCTATTTTTGTAATCGAGTTTAACAGTTGATTATTCAAGGTTCTTAAATGGCCAAATCAACAAAATATAAGAGTTAAAATGACCAATATTTAAAAATTGACGATTTTTTTTGTATAAACATGAGTTGGAAGTTTTTTTGCTTTAATTGGAAAGTTCATAGTTTTAATGGTCATTTTCTTTTTTTTTTTTATAATAAATGTTTGACCAACACAACTGAGGTGCGAAACCATCATCCCTTGTAATCTATTATTAATAACCTAACGAGATTGACCAACAAAATAAAAACTAACGAGCAAGTCTCTTTTTAACTGTACATAATCTATACTAATAAAGGGGGCCTTTTGAAACTCATGGAAGTGTCCACATCAGCGTTAAAAACCTTTTCGAAAAGATGTCACATGGCATAATTTAAAAAATTTCATTTTTTTATCACTAATTTTCATAAGTATATAAATATATAACATCAAAATGGAAAAACTACATCAAACATATGTAAGATTAGTATTTTACATCTCCATAATGTAACATTACCATTTTATAAAAATAATTATATAGAATTTCGAAAATATTAAATAATATGTAAATATACAACATAAAACGGAAATAATACATTAAACATATGTAAGATTACCATTTTTACATTTTTCTAAAATTATATGTAAACATACAACATAAAAAATGGAAAACTACATTAAACATATGTAAGATTATCATTTTTCACTAAAAAATAATAATATGTAAACATACAACATTTATGGAAATACTACATTAAACATTTATATTAAATATCCCATATATATTAATTGAGAAACATTTGAAAAGATGTAACCTCAAGTTTGTAATAATTAAAAAGTAACATTGCTTAGTTGTCAATCAATTAGCATACCCATTAAACTGACGTGGCAGCTTTAGATTCAATTAAAATTTGCTAGGGAAACAATAATTACAGACGCATGTAACGCATGTAACCGAGTTTACATTAATATATATCCCACGCATCAAACCGAGTTTACATTATTTTCTTCCCATAAATAAAATCTACGGAATTACCATAAATGACTAATATATATATATATATATGACACTTAATGATTGATCCCCTAGATATAATTACTATTTTATTTTCTTTCCATAAATAAAACGTACGGAATTACCATAAATGACTAATATATATATATATATATATATATATGACACTTAATGATTCTAATAATAAATATTTGATAACAGTTTATATATCCTCCATCATTTTTCTTTAATTTTACATTATTAAAATAAATTAAAAAATCAAATTAGCTATAAAATTAAATTTTAGATTTTTTCGTATAGGTTATATTTTGAATTTTAAAAAATGAGAATAAATAACTAAACTATTAAAATTATTATGTTAAAAATTAATGATCAATAGTTTAAAATTTTTATTATAAAAAGATATACATAATTTTAAAACTATATAAGTAAAAAGTATCAA